>CM046346.1:1645041-2245041 GCA_025403435.1 Artocarpus heterophyllus | reverse complement strand
TTGACATGGTAGTTAGAACCATTGATTAGAACTGTTTTTACTGTAGCATATGAGAACTTTATACTGTTTAAAACTGAGTTAGTGGTTAGAATCGCGTCTGTCAAATACCCTTGTAGTTCTGTCACTGGTGTATTAGCATTCAGGTGTACGTAAAGCTATATCCCAAACTCAAAACCAGACTAGTTAATTTGCTTTTCGAGGTAAATA
Organism: Artocarpus heterophyllus; assembly: GCA_025403435.1. NCBI lineage: Eukaryota > Viridiplantae > Streptophyta > Magnoliopsida > Rosales > Moraceae > Artocarpus > Artocarpus heterophyllus. The sequence continues at coordinate 2,244,834 of CM046346.1, read as the reverse complement.
TTCTAACGTCAATATTACATTAAGATGTACGTAATCATGGCCAAGCCAAGCAAGTAATTTATTTACGTTGTTGTCATTGTTTTCCCGCTGTATCCCAACAAATTCCAATAATATTCCAATAGATATTTGTTCGGTGATACATCATACACGTTTTAATTTCTTGGCAGAAATACTTGTCAATTAATAGCAATATACAGAACCCCAACAAACCAACCAAATATTTTTATTTAAAATATATATATATATATGTATATATATATGGAGTACTTTCACCTGAATATTCCAAAAAAAAAAGAAGGTAAAATACTTCCACATCTGTCATGTTCATTGATGATATTGGCTTTGGGTTGAACTTTCTCTGTGGTTTTATTTAATTGATTAAAACCACCATTATTGGACTAACACGCTTATATAAACCAGCTACGTAATCCCTAAGAAACTTCATGGGGCAATAATACTATTTTCCCTTGAAAAAAATCTCCCACCGACAAAATAGAAATTGCCCAAAGTCAATTGTATATAGTCAATATCATTATGTATGCCCATATATCATTATATTCCTGCAAGTATATCCCTAAGGAGATACCAATTAGAAAATAAGTCGGTTGTAATTAAAGCTGATCGAAAAAATTATAAGAAACGCGCATGGAATCTAAAACTATACGTCAAGGTTACGTTTGATACGTAGGATAGTCTTAAAAAATTGAATTGAATAGGATAGTCTTAAAAGATTAAATATGATTAAATTTTAACTAAACCATTCTTATACTTGATGTTATGGTATTAAGATATGGACCTTTTGCAAAAAAAAATTTAAAATTAATGTCAAATTGTGATTTTTTTAAATTTAAGAGGTAAAAATATAATTATTAAAAATATTTAAGTCACATAAAAATTATATTTTGACCCTTCAATTTTTAAAAATATATAATTTAACGCCTAAATTTTATATAATTTTGCAAATAATTTCTTGAAAATTTTCACAATATACCAATGACGTGTGTAATTCCATGCTTTAATAAGGATATCCTAATCCCCTTTAAATGATTCAAACATGTACCGAATAAAAAGGTTGTTCAATCTAGTCCTTTCAAAATTTTCATAAAAAAAAATATTATTTAATCCAACCTAATTTTCTTTAATTTTGTGTACCAAACATTTTATAATTCTTAGCAGTTGCTCAAAAAATGAAATATATTGGAAAAGCTATTTCTTTTGGTCAAGCTGCCCGAAAGGGGCTTTTTTTTTTGTACTTTTCATGTACCCATGTATTGTACGTACGTATATAGCAAGTATTTGGTGACCATTTCCGGATGAGCTAGATCAATTAATGATGTAACATCTATATGAAAATAAAACGAACCAAGTGCACTAATCTTATTTTAGTTTTTCGAAAGAGAGAGAGAATATTGTTTGTACTATAACATAATGCAGGATATGAGCTAGTACAAATTAATAATTTTATTTATTTATTTACCAAAGTGAACAAATCCCAATTGTTAAAAATCCAAATGAAAGTTTGCCCACATGTGATCTCTCTCCTCAAATATCCTCATGATATTATACATGTTTGTCATGCTTGTCTGTATTTAACATGTATATTCTCAATATATATCTCTATCTACACATGCAAGTTGGCAAAACAAAATTCGAAACCACAAGTGTCTTAAGTAACATAATTATTTTCTCCAATCTTAGGTGAATGCAAACAATAAACAAGCTTATCCATGGTGGGCTCTTTGTTAGATTTGCATAATTATAGCAAGCTACTTTTTTGTTTCCAAATTATTTATAAATTTTATGCAATTATACGCATAATTAATATGCATATATATATATATATATATATATATATATATATATACACTAACTATCATGATAATGGTCTACTACAACAAAAAAGTCTTTATCGATAAAACTTCAAGTGTCGATAATTGTCGTCCCTAAAAGAAGGGCATTAGCGAGGCCTAATTCACTTATTTGAAGAATCTTATTAGTTTATAAGATTTTGCTTATCATGACTATTAACTACATGTTTAAGGAATAAAATTATTTGCGTAAAAATAATTTTTAACTAATTACAATAATTAGTAGCACATGATGGTGGTGGAACAAGATAACAAATAGCCTTGTCAAAGCATCTCTAATTGATGTTACTTGGCAGCTCCAAAAAGACATACAAATCATCTTTAGCCAAAAAATAATTTCCACTAATCAAATTGTTAGTTCGTGTGTTGCACTTGTAAGCCTTGATTCCCATCTTGTCATACATATCTTTTCGCTTGGAATTTAGTACTATAGTTCAAATGGCTTTCTATTTCCCCATTATAAAATCCATGTCTATATGTATGTAAAGCTCCTGGCAAGATCTTACAATATTGCGTCACTAAGAAATATGAAGCGTATTAAAATAATGATAGAAAATCAATCGAATCCACGTAGTGATATATATATATATATATAGCTTAAGAATCAAGTTAGAGCCTGGGCTAGCTATATGATGATGATTAATTAAATGAATTACCACCAGTAGTGTACGTGTCTTACACATCTGATCTTATAATTGCTTGTTGGAAAAGGAACAAAAAAAATAGTATTATTGTAAAAGACTATTAATTAAACGTGTAAAACACAAATACAATCACATGCATGCTTACACACATACACACATATAAAGATATATCTCGGTCATATACATTTAATTTTCTCCATGTACTCCTGGCAAATCCTTTCAAAAATAAAATAAAATAAAAAATAATGAAGAATATAATTATGGACGGTCAATCTCCTTCGTTTTCAACCAGAAATAATTTGTATTTAAATTTTTAATTTGTTCTTTCAAAACAAAATAATCAATTTGTTAATTGTTACTCTTAGCTGTCTGTTTTTTGTCTTTATGACTTCTCTCTCTCAGTCTCTCTCCCTCCACCTCCCTCTCTCTCTCTGAAAAAATGCCTGTACAAATTTTGTCTATATATGTTATAATTTTACTTTCTTATTAGCCATCTGGGTCCCATATTTTTAAGCCTTAGAGATAAAAATGAAAGATATTGATTACTGCCTCATGCAGGAAAACGACGCACCGCTTTGTTTCCTGTCTTCGTCATGCATGATATGTGTTATACACACACATAGACGAAACAAAACAACCTCTATATATATATATATAACATAAACACCCATATATATATAAACACACAAACACCCATCTATACACACACACACACACACACACACACACACACACAAACACACGAACACATATGCCTTTATATAAGCAGTGTTATTATATTTTTTCAAATATGTATATTTTATTAGTTGCATGCTTCTCTTTAAAACCCTACTAGCTGCAAAGTGGGCAGCGGGCCTCTAATTCTTATTAATTTAAAGTAAATACAAATTCTGAACTTATTGAAAGGTTGAATTAAAGATACAATTAAACTATCTTTTGAAGATCGAAAAACCTTGAAGTAGATAATGCATCAGAAATCGACAATCGTGTGAGTCAGATTAGAGACAAATATAGTTGCTTTGAATTCTTGGGAACAATTGAGAGATCTTGATATTTTAAGAAAAAAAAATATTGGATAATAATTTAGGGAAGAAACAATCAACCTACCTGTTTTGAGCCCGTAGTGAGAAGGGTTTTAAAACGAGCTGAAAATCTTAAAGTTTTTCTAATCGGTGGCCTTTATGTTGTCTCATTCTTTTTTTATTTTTTTCATTCAGTTTTGCTTTTTCTTTTTATTATTAACTTTTTATAATTTGGTTTTGTAAGACCTTTTCCTTTTTTTAATAAAGTTTTTTCTTTAAAAAAACCCTAAAACAGTCTCACTTACTTCTTAACTTTTTCTGCGGTAGTACATGTGTCTATTGATTGAATTATGTATTTCCAAATATTAAGTCTGGTAACAATTACATCAAAATAAGTAAGTACGAAAAATTGATACAACATAATGAAAATTCGACATTTTGAAACTTTGTCCTGTGATCAATAGGTCGTTTTTTTTCTAACAAAAAGTTCTCATCCCTAGATATAAAAAACAGGAGAAGAGAAGGGAAAAGAACAGGTTTATGAAGAGATTTATTAAGAAATCAATGAAATTAATGAGGAACATGATAGGAAAGCAAGGCCTCTCCAGAGATTTATATCAAGGTGGCTATGCAGCTAGCTATCTCGGTCTTTCCCTTGTCTTTTCATTATTTTTTGTTTATATATATATATATATTCATATATATTGCTTTTGTACGGAATTCAATGGTCCACAATCACACACAAATATAAATTGATCAAGGATATGGCATATATGGATTTTATTTCTTATATATTTACCTTAATTCAGCTTGATCAATGAACCTAACCTGTGCGAAGCTTAGTCAAGTGGGCTTTTCTTCTTATTATCGTCTCTCATTTATTAAATCATTTCTAGACTTCTTTTTTTTTTCTTATCTGCATAATAAATTAGTGGGATTATTAATCGACATGATAATGATACGGCATGTTCTAGTAATTGGATTTGTAGACAAGGGGAGGAATTTAAGCATAATTAATTAATAAAAAAATTGATGAGGAGAAGAAACTAGTAGCACCCTTTTGCTATTTTATATACGAAGAATGCGATGTTTTTCTTATTGATGGGCAAAAGAAAGAGCAAACTAAAATGTATTTTTTTTTTAAAGGCAAGTTGTTTTTTATGTATCGAGTTATGGATTCAAGTCTTGAAAAATTTATATATATTTGGCAAACTATGTGACAAATTTAATTAGTGTCAAGCTAGTAATAATACAAAAATATAAATGGTGCTTAAAGAAAGTTAAAAAAATAAAAAATAAAAGTGGCGAGACAATGTAAAATTAGAAGTGGGGTCAAAAGATCTTATCAAAAACGACTGATTTGTCTAGCAAATCCATGGGCTCTTCTTTGGTGGGACCCACTTTAAGATTTGCTCCCACTTGATTCTCTATAAAACGTTCAAGACACTTCCTCTCAAGCCCCCCCTCCTCTCCCTTTTTCAACTTTCCTTTCTTTTCCAACTTCTTTTCTTCTTCTTGTTTTTTTCCCTTTTTTTGTCCATTCTCCAATATTCTCCACCACCACCACCTAGCTACCAAGCTAGCTTCTTCTCTCTGCATCTAATTATTTTATAATCAATTAACCCCAAGTAATTACTAACCAATCTCTCTCATTAACATTATTGCTCAATTTTCTTGTTCTAATCGTATAATTACATGATCATTTTTTGAATCTTTTCTCTCTCTCTCTATTTCTATTATATATATGTAGATGTTGAGTTTAAGACGTGGTTTTTTTTGTTTCTCGTGACCTATATATATATATATGTATATAGGAGAATGATCAAGGAGAGTGGTGGAAGAAAACAAGGAGCAATATCTCCATGCGCAGCTTGCAAGCTTCTGAGGAGGAGATGTGCGCAGGATTGTGTGTTTGCTCCCTATTTTCCGGCTGATGAACCCCAGAAGTTTGCCAGTGTGCACAAGGTCTTTGGTGCTAGCAATGTCAACAAGATGTTGCAGGTTCTATTTTCAATCATATAAAATCCCAACTCACTACACTCTTTCCTCTCTTTCTTGATCTTTGTTATACATATAATATATAATATCAATAATATTGCTAGGAATAAAGCTAAAGGGAACCAGTAGTGCCCCATATCATATGAGTTCGTAGCTAAAGTGGCTTTTGTTAATGATTTTTGAGTTAAATTGTAGGATCAATAATTGATGAGTTACCTACAACTTTTTACAACAACTCTAATATCAACTTTAAATTGATACGACAAGTTAGAATTAGATGGAGTTAATGTTGCTAGCACTATTACTACTCATCATAATATATATAACGTTTATGGAGTAATGTACATGAATATAGTTCTTTAGGGCTATATATATAATGTTTATATATTAACGTGAATATGGGTTTTTAGGGCAGCCATATTTATATACTTTTTGGCACTTTCAAAGATTGAGTGCTGTTGCCGGCTGTACTTTAAAAATAAGAATATACATATACCCAACGAAAGAGATTTGAGGTGAAGAATGGTTATATTAATATTGAGCGACTATCATTGGTTAACTTCTTGTTGATTCTGGTCAAAAGGTTTGTTTGATGAGGGTATAAATATAGTGCGGGCTAGTGTAAAATGTAATTAAGAGACCCCAAAATGCAATAAATTAAAAGAAATATTAGAGTGATATTAAAATTACGTTTGAGGAATTCTAGCAAACAAAAATTTTAGAGTGATATTTCCCAAAAAATAGTCATAGATTGCTAATTAAAATGTTTAATCACACCAAGCTAAAAGGCTAAGGATGTTATAATTAAATATCATGCATCTTCTTTTTCCTTGATCGTATATATGCATCCAGGATTCTTCTTTGGCCTGACAATACCATACTGAATTATAATTAATTAAGAGAGAGAAAAAATAAAAACCTCTAAAACCAAAATGATCTAACCTCTACCATGTAAAGATGTTTAAGGATTATAAATTCACTCATTGATTCTTTTTTAGCTGATCTTTTATTCCTTTTTTTCTTTTTCCTTCTTTAATTTTCTTTTCAATATTTTTATAGTCTTTTTCTTTCTTTACGACAAGGGAAAAGAAGACACTGCTCGTCTATGGTCACATAAACCATTTTTGTTGCCTTTTGACTCCAATTTTTCATTATACGGAATCCACCTGACCATCTGGCTAACCATAGGTGGCTAAACAATTCTATTTTTGGATAGAATCCTATGTTTCATTGGTTGCTTTCTTGGGACAATTTTTTTCCTTTGCTTCTTCCCAGTTAAAAGAAAATTTTCAGGTCGTTTTGCAGCTACCCTTATTCTTTTTCTTTTTTCTTTTTTTTTTCCCTCAAATCTTTGTTAATCATTTGATATGTCTATGTGCACAACCACACACACACACACACATATATATATATATATGTATTTATATAAAGTTATAAATGTTGGATGGTGAGATTGCCGGATTTAAGCCAAAACCTGTATATATACTTTACTGCTTTTAAGAAGAACCTGTTCAAGATAAGGTCAAAGTGTGTGCTTGGTGGCTACTTCTTTCTTCTCCCACTTCAATTACTTCCGTTATAGTGGTTAATTGCCGTTGAAGACCGCAACAAAAGTGATTATAATTAGTTCTTTATCTTTCTTTTTTGCTAGAAAAGAGCTATTTTTATTAGTCATATAAAATAAAAGAGGCATTGTTTACCCAACTATATATTCGTATATGTATGAAATAAAGAATAAACTAAGGACCACAAATTAGCTTTTATCTCCTAGGAGCTTTATAAATCTGTAGATTATGAGAAAGATAAAGAAAAAGTATTTGTGGTTTCTAAAGACTTTTTTTTTTGTTTTTTTGTAAGGGTTTTTAAAGACTTTGGTTGTAGTGTTGTGTGCTCTTTCTACGCCTAATTTCTACTTTAATTATGACCATATAAGTTGCTTTTTTCCTCTTTTTTTTTTTTTGAGGAATTAAGCAAATTTAAGTTTTTATATATCTTACGTACATTTATGCTAAGAAAATTTTAGGAAGTTTTCATATAAATATGTGTATACATGTACTACCATTTATTATTATAACCATTTATTTTATTTTTCGCTTTTGCTTTACGATCGTGGGTTACATTGAAAATGACAAGTGCATGATGGATGGCTAGTAGGTCCAAAAGAGAGGTTGATAAGAGTAAGAAAGTAAAGTTCTTTAAATTTTAATTTGTTGTGTGCTTCAAATATTATATATATATAAATATATATATATTATTTGGAAGATTATGAAATAATTTATGCAATAATCATGACGTCAAGATGATATTGTATACATATAGGTAAGTTGATGCTTAATAATTAAGATATTTTGTCAAATATTTGAATGGTTCAATTTAGATTTGAAATATACATCAATCGTGCAGTGAAATCAATTTTGTTGTTGAATAATAATATTATTGTCAAATCCAATCAACATGCGATCCACCAAATAAAATTTTAAAGATAAATACATGCACCTAATGACCTTAACGGATTATTGATCATGATAATGGATTTATTTTGTGAATAATCGTGCTTTTTAATGAAGCTTAAATTTCAAGCTATCCCCATCTTTTATTGTCACATCGATCCGTTGCACGTTAATACAGAAGATAGGGCTAATAATATATGTCATATGTAGATTCTTTTTATTTTTCTTTTTTTTAGGTACTTTACCTTTTTCAGTTAAATCTAGATAATGGAATTTTCAGTGTCTAAAGTACTTTTTTGACCAAGAAAGTTTTATTCCACACACACCATGATTCTGTTGCAAAAAATTTACATGTTGGAGTTCACACTTGGGTGTGACGAGATTGTTTACCCATGTTTTTATAACTCATTTTCATGAATTCTATAGGCTAGAAGCTCTCTAGAACTAGTTTTTTTTTTTTTTTTCTTTCACACAACTAAAGCATTCTTGCGCAATATCATTGCTAGAGATGAAAAAGAAAAATATGCATATATAAAAAATATTAAAATTATCACATATCGAGAGTTCAAACCTAAGTGGGTATGTCTTGAAAAATCTTGATATATATTGTTCTCTCTATTAACATAAGAAAATGTAAGAATATAAGACTTTAAAAATAAATATAAATAGAGAGAATAACTGATGATGAAAAAATAACAGCATATGAGAATTATTTGCTCTATCATATGATAGATAAAAACATGAATACATACACACTATAGTATAAAATAGCGCGCATTGAAGAATTAACATTATAATAAAGTCATTCATCCGATTATTTATGATGGTCTCTAGATTAGTCTCATTAGTACGACACTAGCTACTCTCAGAATTTGAGTCCAGGATCTCATTATTTAGGGGATATTGTAAAACTTGTGTTAATTACATAATATAATATAATATATGCAGGAACTTCCAGAGCACCAAAGAAGTGATGCAGTGAGTTCAATGGTATACGAAGCAAACGCAAGAGTTAGAGATCCAGTGTACGGCTGTGTTGGAGCCATATCGTCTTTACAGCAACAAGTGGATGTTCTTCAAACCCAATTGGCTATAGCACAAGCCGAAGTAGTCCACATGAGAATGCACCAATTCCCTTCCACACCCAATAATCCACCCACCAACTTATCAGGAAATAATGGCACTTCTTCAACCAAGATGCACAATACCAAGTCCTTTTTTACCATGGACATGGTGGTAGATCATCATAGTCAGCACAATATGGAAGAGACTTTATGGTCATGCTAGTTATATATATACGTACGCCATTATATATAATACATGCCATATAATTTTAAGTTTTTCACTTTTATCTATTTTCTTGTTTGTTACTATGCAGACTATCATGGGCTTGCTTTTTGGTGTCTGCCTCTTTTTACCTTTTTTATTTTTCATTTTTCTATTTGTGGGAAGCATGCATCTCTATTTGAAGAGATCATGATTATGGGGCATATGATAATCAACCATATATTGTAAATTTCTAATCATGTAATTATGAGTTATGTTCAGATGATCATATCATATATATACAAGTTTTGAATGCGTTCCTTTCCAATTATATTTTTAACTAAGTCAATATGTCATTCTGAACTAAACATTAGGAAAAATCCCATTCTTTCTAGTGTACTGTACTAAACATTAGGAAATAGGTATATATGATCATTGGCTTATAATGTGAACTTAAGAGTGTAAATGAGTAAATTCGGTATTCATTGTTTTTAAGGGGTCGATATTAAACATAAGAGAGGATTGATATTTTCTTTTGTTATTTTTAATGCTTTGTAGGGCCAAGCATAATTACATGGGTCATTTTTTCTTTCCTTTTAATGAGAAGTGGACACACCCAAAAATGTTTTTTGGATGAGTAGTGTTGCAAGAACGGGCCGGCCCGGCCCGGCCCGGCCCGTTCTCCTTAGGCCCACGTGGCCCGCGGGCCGGGCCGGGCCGGCCCATGAATTTCGTGGGCCGGGTCGGGCCGGCCATATTAAAAATAACTTGGCCCGGCCCGGCCCGCGGGCTAGTTTTATATGGGTCGTGCCGGGCCGTGCCGGGCCGTGCCGTGGGCCGTGCCGTGGGCCGTGCCGGGCCGTGCCGTGGGTCGTGCCGAGCCATGCCGTGGGCCTTAAATAGGCCGGCCCATCTTGGCTCATCATGGGTTTAAATGGGCCAGCCCATCTAAGTATGTAATTTTTAATTTTTTAATTTTTTAATTTTTAAACAAGTTAATAAATATAAAAGTTTGAATAGTTAAGATAAATATAAAAAAGGATATTTTATTTACGATTGCCTCATTAAAAACCTTTCCAAGGAAAACCCAGTGGGACAAAACCTTGGTAAGGAAAAAAGAGTACAATCGGGATAATTATACATTAGATGTTTACAAAATTACTAAAAACATAAAAAAAAACATAAAAAAATATTGTTCATAATTAATTACAACGTATTACTCCCAGTGGGAGTATCAGAAATGTCCAAATTTTCAAAGTCATCAACCCAATCATCTTGAACTTCTTGGCTTCTTCTACGAGCATCCTCCCAATCTTTGACGCACATTACTGCTTCCAGAATATCGTCACTCATACGTGCACGCCGTTCATCAAGTACTCTACCACTGCAACTAAATACTTGTTCACTTGCAACTGTGGATACTGGTATGGTTAGTATATCACAAGCCATTTTAGAGAGCACAGGAAAAGTTCTTGACTGTGATCTCCAAAATGACAAAAGATCAAACTTATTGAAATCATGACCACCACCTTGCTCATTGAAAATAAATGCTGCAAAATTTGTTTCCAGATAATTTTCCAATTCACTGCGTGTTGAAGATGTAGACGATGCACCGAAACCAAATCCTGTGTAGCTAATCATACTTGCCCATGAAGAACCATGTGGAACAGAAGTAGTATTTGCTAAAGGTGTAGGGGATATTGTTTGGCCTCCTCCATATTTTTCATTATATGCAGTAAATATGTTGTTAACTTTTGCTTGCACATTTTGAATGGTTATGATGTCAGAATGCACCCTTAATTTTTCCCCTATACCCTTAAGCAAATATTCAATACCAGCTAATTTAACTCTCGGATCCAATACAGCAGCTATGCAATACAACGGTGGAACACGCTCCCAATATTTTTTGAATTTTTGCTCCATGAACTCAACAGATTCCTTAAACATGTCAAAATCTCTATGCATATCGAAGGTTGCAGCAATGTCGTACAACTTATGTAATGCATGAGGAGAGGTAGGATAGTACACACCTGAGAGTTGGAGAGTGGCTTCATAAAAAACCTTTAAGAAATTGTAAAAGCATGAAGCAATTTGCCAATCAAATTCTTGAAGCAGCTCAGTTGGATTCTTCAAGTTGTAATACGCGGTTATGACCTCTTTGTATGGTAGGCATGCATTCAGCATCAAATATGTTGAATTCCACCGGTGTCCTATGTCAGTTGGAAGTTTTCTGGGTTTCATGCTTGCTCTTTTGCAAAGCTTAGCAAACTCTTCAATTCGAGAGCCAGAACTTGCTATGTAACCCAAGGCCGTTCGAATATTTTCCAAATAACCTTGAAAAAATTTCATGCCATCTTGAACACACAAGTTAATAATATGACAAGCACATCTTTGGTGAAAAAGTGTTTCGCCATGTTGTGGTCTCAATGTTGTTTTGAAAAGGTTAATAGCAGCAGTATTAGCAGATGCATTATCAAATGTGATGCTCAAAACCTTTTCTTTAATGCCATAAAAATCAAAAACTTCCATGATGACATCATGAATGGCCTTGGCATCATGCGGATAAGGCATTGGTCGAAAAGCAATTAATCTTTTTTGAAAAGACCGATCTTTATCCACATAATGTGCAGTTACACAGATATAACTAGTTTTGGTACGACCTTCCCACAAATCAGATGTGCATGCAACAGATGCAGTGAATGTATTAAATTCAGTTACTAACTTTCCTCTCATTGAATAAAAAACTTTCATGGTGTCAGCTCTTGTGGTAGTTCTTGAAACACGCCTATATTGTGGATTATAGGCATTTTGAATGTACTCCTCAAAGGCTGGATCATCAGCAAGACTAATTGGTTGTTGAGCACTAGCCAAATATCTAGCATGCCATTCTCTTGCTCTTTGTTGGTCATATGACCAATTGGTAACACTACCATCGGGGCTAAATTGAAGTGTTTGTTGACGGCAATCAACACCACCTACACCATGCTTAGCTTCGCATTTTTTGCGATGCCTCTCTAAGTGACCAGTGCCAGAAGAGGATTTACCTGTGTAGTCTTGTTTGCATACTTTGCAAATTGCGCGCTCTTCTGTTGCACCATGCTCGTTTGTACGTGTTACGAGATCAAAGTAATTCCAAACTGGTGAAGTTCGTTGAATTTTCCTTTTGCCCTTACGAGTGACTTCAGAGGAGCCATCAACTTGAGATAGCAAGTCAACTCCAATTTCTTCCGGTGGATCATTAAATTGTTCTTCTTCGTTGATCACCAAATGTGAAATGTTGGCTCTCCCTCTAGGTGATGATGCCATAGCTTCAATAAAAAATAACAATAAATTAACGTAACATAAAAATTAAATAAAATAATTACACAATAAAATTAACTTATAACAATACAAAATTAATGAACAATAAATGAAATAAATTATACCTTCAAGTTTTTTTTCCTTTCTGAAGAACTCTAAGTAATCTAAAAAACAAGACAATACATAAGATCTTAGAAGTTTGTTGAATGAGTATCTCTGTGAATGTTCTACATTTATTTATAGGTAAAAAAGTTTATTTTTTTATTTTTTTTATTTTTAAATCTTTTTTTTTAATTTTTTTTCTTTCAAGTGTAACTTGATTAGACAATTCGCTGAAGACTTAACGTCTCAGCTTTGCACATTGCATGCCTTCCTTCTGAGCCTCTATGTTAGGCCTGCCCCTTTATAATTGCATAGGGGAATCTAATGCCATGTTCACTCACGGGTGAATATGACATACATAAATTATATAATATTTAATTCTTATATGTATTAAATAATATATATATATATTAAATGTATAGTATTTTGATGTGATAATACATGACCTATAGACTTAAAATCTGATTCTTAGCTTTGCTTCTCCAAAGCAAAGCATGTCTTATATAAAAAACCTAAACTGCCCCTATGTAAAATAAACTTGCATATAAAATTTTTGCCCAGGGGGCTCCGCCCCCTACAACCCCCGGGAAGGGGGTTTACCACCCCCCTTCCAACCCCCACGTCGACCTTACCGCGAAGGTCGATCCGCGTACAACCTCTGCGTAGGGGTAATCTACGTCAGGGTAATAATTAAGCTCCACACATACTAACAATGCCTACAAGAAAAAAATTTTAAAAATGCAAAGAAAAGAAAAAGAGCTTGTCAGGCCTATTGCAATGTGATGTGTTCAATATGGTATGTATATATATTATATAATATTTAATTCTTACATGTATTAAATAATATATATATTAAATGTATAGTATTTTGATGTGATAATACATAACCTACAGATTCAGCATCTGATTCTCAACTTTACTTCTCAAAAGCAAAGCATGCCTACAAGGAAAAAATAAAAAAATAAAAAAAAATGAAAAGAGAAGAAAAAGAACTTGGCAGACGTATTGTGATGTGATTGCATTGGGAAAATCTCATGGCATGTTCAATTATTCATTCACGGGTGAATATGGCATGTATATATATTATATAATATTTAATTCTTATATGAATTAAACAATATATATATTAAATGTATAGTCTTTTGATGTGACAATACATGACTTACAATGAGCCTTACATGACTTATTTGGAGAAGGCCATACTCAGCCATGTTCACCCGTGAATGAACATGAAAAAATATATCTATATATATATATATATATATATATATATATATGAAATTGGCCCACAATGGGCCTAGATGGGCCAGCCCAACTTGGGCCGGTGGGCTGGCCCATTATGGGCTGGGATGGGCCGGCCCATTGTGGGCCTAGATGGGCCGGCCCATTGTGGGCCGGTGGGCCGGCCCATTGTGGGCCGGTGGGCCGGCCCATTGTGGGCCTAGACGGGCCGGGCCGGGCCGGCCCGGGCCCAGCCCGGCCCATGATTTTCCATGGGCCGTGCCGGGCCGGCCCATGGGCCAACATATATAGGCCCGGCCCAGCCCACAAGTATTTATGGGCCGTGCCGGGCCGTGAACAGTGTCGGGCCGTGCCGGCCTGGCCTATCACTGTATCAGGACGGGCTCGGGCCGACCCACGGGCCCCGGCCCATTGTTGCATCTCTATGGATGAGTGAGTATGAAGTCCATAAAAGCTTGTTTTTAATACCATCAGAAGATATGCTAGGGTTATCTAATTATTAGAGATTCTCATAATTTGGTTGCATGTCCCATAATTCATTGTTACGTTTTGTTTTCTAAGAAGATAACTCAAGTACATTTCATGATTAAAAGATCAAAATAATAAATTAATTGGTTACATTAAGCAAAAGAAAGAGAATTAGCAGCTAATCACATTAGGAAACCTTAGCACATCCCATAATATTGGGACTTACTAAGACTCTGGTTTCACAACAGCCTCAACTCAATTCATTGAACAAAAAGAAAATTACAAGAGATTAGAAGAAATAATTAATTAGCCTCAATGCAACACAAAATAGATATGACGAAAAGGTTTGCAAATTCAACATAAAACTAAAAAGAAGGCATAAACAGAGTAAAACTTATTAACTGTTTGGTGTTTTAGTTTCAACAAAAGTTTTAAGTTTAAAAACTGTAATATTTGAATGCTTTATATTGTGTGAATTTTTTGCTTTTTACTATAACTATTGAAGGCTTTACACTGTAGTTAGTTAGAACTAATAAATTCCAAGTGCCAAACGGAAGCTTATAAGAAGAAAGGTCTCGTCCATATTCCTTGTTAAAACCTCAAATAACAACCCAACAAGATAAGTCCATTCAAGAAATTATGATTTCCTATAAGCAATAACTTAACCTGCATGAAACTTCAATTGATAATATCTCCTTTAGAAAATACGAAACCGAGAACAAAATGCAGTGCTAATTAAACGCCACGATAAATCATAATCAACACTTGATCATTTATGCAACTAGCGTTGAGATTTGACAATTGTGAAATGAATTTTTTTTCTTTTAGATTGATGGATTGTAATTAGGTGTCAGCATATTATGTTACTTGATTGCAGGAGATCTCTTAGTAAATTAGAAAACTAGCTATAGGAAATAATATTAGGAATTTATGCCTATATAATCATGTCATTTTATTGTAAATATAAGAAATAAATAAGGAAAAATATATAGTGCTTGATCTGTGGATGTAGATGTATTGCCGTTCTTTTCTATCTTTTGTTTAATTTCTCTTATTATTATTATTATTATTATTATTATTATTATTATTATTATTATTTTCAACAAAAAGTCTTTTCCACCTAGCACAAAGAGAACAAGTCTCTTTATTTGGGATCATTAATTAGAGCTTTTTGTAAATTAATAAGCTCTACTATGTCAATCCAATTTCGAGACAATTATATTATTAATCATTTCTTTTTGAGGCGCAATTGTATAATTGTAAATTTTTGTCGAATTATTGGTTATCTTTATTGACTTTGGATGGTGTAGTGTCAATTTATGAGCTAGATCTGAATCTAAGACAAAAGGATTTAAAGCTGAAAAGATAGAATAATAAGGACCTGTTTCGTAGAGCATCCTAAAAGTTGTTTCTAACTTCATGGTTTCAAAATTGCTTTTGAAGTAGTGTTTGAATAATCTATAAAAAGAACGTTAACTTTCTAATAAAGCTTTTAATTAAAGTCACAAAATATGGATTTTTAAAATAGCTTATCTGAAATAATAAACTTTCAAACTTGTATCAAAGTTTTAATTAGATATTATAAACTTTATTATAACATTATTATTGCTTATTAAAAAACTTAATAATAATTTTTTAGGAAACTTAATAATGTTATAATAAAGTTTTTCAATAAATAAAATTCAATAAAGTTTGTGTTTTGCCCCTTCTAAACTAGTATTTCGTCTCTCCTTGAAATTTTATTTCGCCTCGCTTAAAATTCTTCATCTTTTTATTTGTTTTACCTCTAATCACGGCTCCAATCCTCCAAAGTAATTTTTTTTTACCCCGTCCCTACGTGCCTCAATAGAACATGTTATCTAGAACGTTTTTTTCTTCTAAATCCAAGATGGATATTACCGATTTATTTTAAATTCTAATATATGTACTGTATTAACTTTTTGTATTACAATTAGAGAAACCATTGCATGGTACTGCAATCATGATGTTTTATTTAGGCACATATATATACATATATATGTGCGTGTGTGGGTGACCACTGTGACCGCTACCAAACCTTTACCTGTAGGACATATAAGCATTGGCTATATATAAAAATGCCAAATCCACAAGCACATGCATATATTCAATATCAACAAACATGCATAATTTGCCCACGAGCTTTACGGAACGAAAGCAAAGTAAAATACAATTGGTTCACAATTTACCAAAAAAAAAAAAAAAACAATTAGTTCACAATGCACATTGCAGGAAACCAATATTAGGTTTCCTCACCTGATACAAACATAATATTGATCATTATAGACGTCTGCGTATCTTTATTTATATATATATATGTCGTCGACACATCCATATGATGTGTATGGAAGTTAAACCATCCACCTCATATGTCCCACTTACCATAAAGTTTTTTTATATATTAAAAGCATGCATGATAGGAACCTTGCAACTACATATCCTACGTATGGATTGTTTAATTATTTTTAGACAATATTCAGGAGATTCTAAAATAATTTTTCTTTTATCTTTTTAATAAATTGGAGTGGGGTTTGTTTGAATTGCTTAGTGGGCTTCAACGTAACTAGTTGGAATTTATTAAATCCTTCTTTAGTTCTTATTTTTTTCATTTATTCGAAAGTAAAAAAATATAAAGATTTTACAAAAATTGGACACCCTATTCGAGGGTCCCACAACATTATTAATTGCGACTATAAGATTCAAACTAATCGCGTCTAAATGTATACTATGACAAGATTTTTTGCTATAACACTGTCACACTCATTTTACAAGTGTTAGATTTAAACAGATTTTTTGCTATAACACTGTCACACTTATTTTCCAAGCGTTAGATTTAAATCATACAGTTAATATCCCTTGGAATCTCCCCTATAAACTCAGGCAAATATAAATTAGTACAAAGTGCAGAATTAATGGGGGGAACGTGGTTGTTTCTTGTTAGTCAGTTTTGAAAAGTTTAAAATGTCTTAGATTTCTTCAAATCAAACTTGGGTAGCTACGAATTTGAACCCCACAAAACTACGGAAAAAAGATAAAAGATTGTGATAAGATACATATCAATTTACTTGACACGCATTCTTGTTTTACTTCCATATATATATATATATATATATGTAGGCCTGCAGCTTAATTAAGATGGAACATGGAAGTGACGCTTTCTGAACCAGTTAATCGTACTTGTTTTACATTGTGCCGTTTTCAACATCTTGATGTCGGATCCGCATTTATAAAACCTCAACAATTTCGCTTATAAAGGAAGAGGGGGAAAGGGGTGGAACTCAACAACTTTGCTTCTTGTCCTAATTTTAAAGGAAGTTTAATTGTCACATTTTTGTTAAGTTTAGAGACTCAATTATTATGAAAAAAAAGTTTGACGATTAATTACAAAAATACAAAAGGGCAAATGTGTAAAAAACCTCCAACCTTCAAGATAAGAACTAAATGAGAACCGGGTAAAGTGACATTCTACTCACTCAAAAGTTATTGGGCCTAGCTAAAGCAAGGTTTGGTTTTCAAATCTTGGGCTACAATGGGGTCTTGATGAACAGCGCCGTCTTAAAAACCACCCGGCCTCGACCCTTGAGTTTGGGTTGAGAAAATTTCCGTGACTTTTTTTTTTTTTTTTAATCGCTAAACTGATGCAAATCCAGTAGTGTGTGTGTGTGTCTGTATCCACATTCAACTAGGATTTAGTGAAAGATGTGAAGTTTTGAAAGATTATTTAGCACGGGGAAGATCTTCAATGATAATAAAGGATGAGTCACTTTTTTGTTTATAAAGGGGGAAAGACCAAATTAAGGGAGTTCTGTACAATAACATGAATAACTACACCTTTGTAATTAACATCGTAGAACTAATTCTTACTGATTATAATGTAAAGCTCTAAGTAACTATTGGTAAAAAAACAAGAAGTTGCTAGCAATGCTGACAGAGCACCTGTCGTCAACAAAGCAACGTCGACCTCCATGAAACCGCGAGGCCGTTTGCAAAGTTGCTGGAATAGTTGCAGAGTCGCGCGGGGAGTCAGGAGAAGCTACCGGAGTCGCACGAGGAGGAGCATTGGAGTTGCAGACGGAGGCGCCGGAGTATTCCCTCTCTTTCTCTCTCTCTTTCTTGGAGTACTCCCACCATCCAACCTTGCGTCCACTAGAGCAATGCTGACGGAGCACTTGTTGTCAACAGAGCAACATCGACCTCCATGAAACCGCGAGGCCGATTGCGAAGTTGCTGGAATAGTTGCAGAGTCACGCGGGGAGTCAAGAGAAGCTACTGAAGTCGCACGAGGAGGAGCATTGGAGTTGTTGACAGAGGCACCGGAGTCACGTGGGCTCTCTTGGAGGGAAGGCCAGAGTTGGAGGGAGGCGCTGTCACGGACGAAGGCGCCAGAATCACGACAGGAGAGATTATCAAAGTTGCCACTAGGGCGGGAGTGAAAAGAGGAGAGAGGAGAGAAAAAGTAGATCTAGGTTTTTTTTTTGGAGGAGATGAAAAAGTTAGAGGATAAATTTAAGAATTTTAATGTTTAAAAAAGTACAAATTATAAAAATACTATATATTTTAATATTTTTAAAGTTGTTGCTAATTACTTTCATTAAGTTTGAAAAATATGTTATTTAACACAATATCTTTTTAAAATTTTAGTTATAATCAACTCGTCAAATGTCCAAAAAAAAAACTATAGAAAAATATTTTAATCAATTGAATTAAAATTAAAATTAAAATTTTAGATCTTAGATAAATACCCAAGATTGTGTAACAAACAATCTATTATAATAACAAAATAATTTGAAGTATTGATTTGAAAACAGGATAATTTTTTAACCATGTATTCTTTTTTATTATGAGAGCTTTACATTGTAACTTTTTTACTATAACATGTGAGAACTTTACACTGTTTAGAATTAAACTATTCGTTCAAACTACTCTTCCAAACGTCCTACTAATTGTTGATGTTACTCAATCGATTAGTACGATAACGAATTCATTTTCAACCTCAATCTTCATCCTGTTTAAGATCTTTGAGATTTCACACTGATAAACGGCAAATATGAAAAGAGATAGGATAAAGCACATAAATGATTGGAATCTAAATAGACAATCACAACTCGATAGAGATATAAGATTTAAACTTTATCACCTCGATAAAATGAGATTTAAGTGGATATATATTTATTAAATACACAAACAAAATAGATGTAAATAAGGGAAAAAAGAAATCCTCCAAGAGAGATTCTTTATATAGAAATGAAGAACTCCATGGTATTCTCTCTCTAATGCTATACATGCAGTGGCCAAATTAATAAGATCATTAAAAAAGTTCTCATGATGAGACGTCAATAGTCAGAAAAGTGTTTTTGAAATTCAATTAAAAAAAAAAAAAAACCCATCGAGAAATTGATTTATGTAAGCTAGTTCCAATACTTTTTACCGTCGTTTTTCGTAGAAAGTGTCATTTTAATGTTTAACGATCGTTTTTGCGAAATTGATCGTATAATATGTTTAAAAATTTTTAAAAAAGCTTTAGCTAAAATTATTTCTTGCTCAAACAACACGTCATCAATTAAACAAACTGATCACAAATTAAAAAGCGAATATTTCATCAACTCATCATCATGTGTATGTGTATCGACCTCCTTAAATATAAATGAAAAATAAATGATTATATATACGTCATTGATGACATACAAGACTCAGTTTCCTTTATCATTGATTTTCAAGATATATCCTTAAGAGGATTTGGGATAATTAATTGAAAAAAGAAACAAAGAATAAAAAACCACTTCAAAATTTATCATCGCATTCATATCATATATATCCATTACAGATGATGACGACCAAATCTTCTTTAACGCATCTAGTTGTCAACTACCAAGGCAGGCCAAGTGTAGAAACGTTTTCACTCAGTTAGTGAACTTGTGGTTGACCAATTAAGCCACATATAATTCCTAAGTATATAGCTATATCCATAGCTATATCATCAAGTCTTCTCATTCTAGGGGGAAAAAAAAGTATGAGAGCTTATTTACACAACGTACTAATTAGCTTAAATAGCATATATACACACATATGTATATGATGCAATCTCTTATGTAAGTGGTATCTTCTTTTATCTAGTGCAACACACTTTGGTTGTTTTAATTGGTAAATATAAGGGCGACATCGATGCGATATGGTATCATATCATGTCCCAATAGGCTAAACATACTCTTTCCATTTTGACTTATATTGACAAAGACAAATTATAAGACCAAAGGGCCCAAAATTGGAATATTGGGGCTTGGGGTCAACCATAAAGTTGAGATTTCTATATTTTTCATCAATACTTGTACTGTTGATAGCTCCAAATTTCTGCAATAACGTTGGCCTCTGCTTTCCAATTTTGTAGGTCGTATTAGTATATGGTGCCAATTAGTAGGGTACATAATCATTATGATATCACTGACAAAGTCTTCTTGATGATATCGCGATTGAGTTCAATGGCGACTTCACTGTGATACATCAAGAACCTCAAATAATATATTAAGCAATTGAGCAATACTATTTGTTCGTGTTGGGATACAACCCCATCCTCTCATAAAAGATAGGTCTTATCTGTGAAGTCCACTTAAGTCCTATAGGTAAAGCCCATATTTTGTAAGGGAATAGAGTTATAACTTCATAAAGTTATAAAACATTTTTCTTAGTAATTTGGCTTCTGTTGAAGCAAATTTTGCACCTCTATCTCACTCATACACATGTCAATCTGAATCAATTTCGGTAGACGAACAAAAACTGACAAAGAACCATGGTTCAACTCATAAATCGATTTCTTAGAGAGTCTCTTCAGAGGATCGATCGAAATTTACCAAGGGACAACTTAGCTCTTTGACAAGCTTTAGGAATCGACTCCAATTACTCCAATGAAGGGATACATCGACCAATCTATAGAAGTAGTATTTTAGAAATTGTACCAAATGTTCGATTTGTTAAACATTTTAAAGGAAATATCAAATTTAAAAGAATTGAAAATAACCGTGAATAACCGTGCGATGGGCCACGGTTATAAAAACAAGAAACTTATGTTGTTTTGGTCCATGTGCATACAATTCTCAAAAAAAACTACACCATTTAAGGGAGAATTGAGAGTGCACAAAAACACCAAAACAACTCTAAGAAAATTCGGCCAAAAACAGAGAAACATATCAATGGCAAGAGGTGATGTGTAATTTCATTCATGCTTCCGTTTTATGACTTTAAGTTGTTTTTTAATTGTCCAAAACAACTCACATCTTTTTCTCAAATCTGACTTAAAAAAACTTCTATGTCAAACTCCCATCATCGTTGACCACCACCGCCTCTGGCGTGTCCACGGTACCACTTGGTCCATCGTGATCAGATGTTGGTGATCTAAAAAATTCCAATGACGATGGACTCTGATGGACTCTGATGACACTTGCATTGGGAGATTGAGGGGGGGTTCCTTCGCAGTTCGCACGATTCTGGCAAGGGCATGATTGGCTCTTTCTTGACCTCCGACAACAGTGAAAATAGGCCGATGCGCTTCTCCGCAATAGATCTAGTCGATGCTCTTCTTTTGTGATAGAATTGTAAGGATTTTAACATATTGAAATTTATAAAGCACAAGAAATCACAAATACTACACTAGACTCATAATTATCTCTAACTTATGATATTCTAATAGAATTTTAATCATGGTTTTATTCGATTATCACTTCTCAGTCTCAAATCAAATCACAAATCACGTAATTATTGGTGCCTAAAAATCACAAGCATTAAGCACAATCGAAATACTTAGCATATTGATGAATAAATCTCGAATTAATTAAAACTAGAATAAAAATTGAACATTCATAATCTAGCTATATCGTAGCCTTGAAAAAAGGAAATTTAGTTCATAATGAAACTAACAGAAATCCTAATTAAAGTCTTAAACATAATGAGAAACAAAAAAAGAACTAAAATTTTGGATGAGAATTGCGGTGTTCCGTCTCCAGATTGCACCGTTCTTCTTCTTCAAAGGACCAAGCTTCTCTTCTTTTGATAGTAGCCTTCTCTCTGTCTAAAAATCCTTTTTGAAATCCTAATGAGTCCTATTTATAATCTTAGATCGAATGGGTAACTTAGGAAATCATAAAAACCCTGATTTAAAATTTATCATCTGTGCGCCTAGGCGCAGGGTTTTGGGCGCCTAGGCGCTCAATCTGGATTTGCTAAACAATATCCAAACAACACCTAGGTGCCACTAAACTAGCACTTTGGTGCTTTTCTCTCGGGTTTTCATACTGAAATTAGTTCTAAACGGCGCCTGAGCGCCCATCAACTAAGCTTAGGTGCCCTATTTCTTTCTTTTTCAATCTCGTTGGCTTTTTAAGCCCTTTTTACATCGAAAGATTGCTGAAAAACTTTTTTCTCTAAAATCTACAAACAAAATAAAGTAAAAAACTCTAAAAATTACCTAAAAACTAACAAAATAATAAGTTATAAACATTCGACAAATTAGTATAGAACTAACTTATCAAGATGCTAATAAATTAAGAGTTTGGAGATCTAAATATCCTAATGCTTAAAATATTGAATGAAGTGCCAACAGATTAAGAGTTTGAGGACTTGATGTCCAAATTCTTAAAATGCAAACCTAGATGCCAAGGCTAGAAAGTTTGAGGACCTATGACACCAATATTCCTTAATGTAAAATGATAAAAAAAAAAAGAAGACAATATAGAAATTAAAAATATATTCATTCATCCATTTTTTTAACTCTCAATTCCTCTTGCCAAGTAACATAAAAGATTATCATAATTAGCTCCATCCCCCATATTCTCCATCCTCCAACTCTTTCTATCTGTCTGTCTCTCTTCCCTCCTACCTAACAGAGCCTAAATCCTAGTCAAAATCAGAAAACCAAAATCATAAGCATTCCCCTATAAAAGGAGATCATTACTCTCAAGCACGAGGCACGGATTAATCGTCATCTTTCCATAAAAATTCTCTGCCCTAGAGAAACCTTAGTTCTCCATCATCATTTACAAACACGATCTCTTGTACCATTTGTCCTCCATAGAGTAAAAGTCTTAACACTATAATAGAAATAACTCTTATAATGAAAATGAATACTACAAATTTCTCATCACCTATTTGTTTTACGCATATACCCTCAAAAAATATATATTTCCATGATTTGGTGGGGTGTTTCTAAAAGAAAAGTACTAGACTACATACAAGATTAATATATATATATATATATATATATATATATATCCTAGTTTAAATCAGGAAATCAAAATCAGTCGAATTCCCCAATACAAGGAGAACATTTTTCTCAAGCACAATGCACATATTAATCATCATTGTTCCAAATAAATTTGCTGCCTTAGCGAATCCTTAGTTATCCATTATTATTCACAAACTTAAAATTCTATAAGAGATGTAACTGTCACATTAGAGATGGAAATACAATAAATTTCTTGTCTCTTATTATTTTTTGCGCATATATTTTTTATGCATACACTACATCAATGTCTCTATTTAACGAATAATGCTACGATCAACGCCATATTGGTCATTCGCCCTTAAAGCAATTTCTTATCAAGTTCGTGATCAATTGCTGCTTGATTTCCACACCATGCAATTTTAACCTTCCCCGCCCTTCAAAAGACACTATGTGTGTGTGTATAAAACTTTAGATACTCATGCTATATTGTTGTGGTGCTTCTGAGTTTTGACTACTTAAAAGATTCACTCCCAAAATGTTCAAATTGTAAATAGTTCCCTAATTATCATGATGACATGTCGCTATAGATGTATCAGATTGATAGACCCCATGAAAGATTACACATAACCATCATAACTTAATGGGGTAACCATATAGAGATCATGGGAAGAAATGTCTTTTAAGTGGGGTGTGTGTGTGTGTGTGTATTTATATATATATATATGTATATACATGAGTTAGTGCTTTCTTACGATTGTAAGAATGCTTGCTTGTGACACCCATTTTAATTTGTCTCTTAACTTTTTATGTATCTCCCGCCGCACACTTCTTAAAATCAACAAACAAACTGAAAAGACTTGATTTCCCATTTGCTTTATTCGTCATGTTCATCTTGACTTGTGCAAAGTTTGGAAAATTGGACAAAACGACACTGATAATTACATTGATTATCATGCAAAAAATTTCTAAATTAATTTGAGTTGCGCTTTGTTATTTTGTTTACATATATATATATATGGTTGACTTGCTCAAAAAAATATAGGCCTTTAGATGCTTATAGGGCAGAGCCATATTTGTCAAAATAAGTCAACTATTACTTGCTAATTAGTTGTTTGATGGTCAACATGTATCATGAAGTGTACTTGTACTCATTTGGTTTCAATCGGAGCCAAGGAATGTTCATAACTTTGGAAAACGATATATATAAAGAAAGAATATTCCTTACTTCATAAAAATTAAAAGGAAATGATTTAGTCTTATAATGCTAAAGTAAATTACTTAATGATCAAATGCGCAATAAGCTCTAGTTCTATGATATATCCATAATTATTGCATTTTTTCCTTTTTTTCCTCTTTTCATTAAATAAAAAACTAAAATCTTATAGCATTGATAGCTTTATATCCATCCCATGTTGAACTTCTCCATCATTAAAAAGAAAAAAGAAGATGATTTATAAATTATATAAACATGAATATTGAAATATCTAAAATATTTGATGTCATTAATCGTATCCTTTGGAATTTATTTCGTTTTATGTGTGTGTGTGTGTGTTTTTCCACATAATATTGGATTCTCCTGAAAGTAGAAAGTACTCACTTGTAATTGTGCTTTTACCTTTTCTTTGGGTGGGGAAAATGATAGTCAATTCTCTCCATAATATATCAACATATATACTTGTGTGCGTGTGTGTCGTTGTTAAATTTATGGAAATTAACAGCCCAATTCAGTGTATTTAGAAAGGAATAATATGTAATTCAGAGATCATATTCATGTTAATTCAATTGGACTTTGGAAAAGAACTCGGTAAGTCTTGATGAGTTACCGATCGAAAGTGATCATTTGATTCCCTTTTGGTATATATTTAGGTCAAAATATAAGTACATGCGGAACACAATGAAGCCGCATCCAATGAACATCAAGAATTCGACTTCTAGAAACATTATCCCTATAAAAGGCTAAGATTAAGATTAGACAAAGAGTTTCAAATGCTCCATAAACGCACGTACACTATACATATATATATATATATATATAGATAGATAGATATATATATATATATATTAACTTTTTCCTGTTCAGAGCGATAAATTTTATTCGGCTTTGTCCTTAATCAAAATTACAAATATATTTTAACATTTTTTTGGCTTGAAAATCTTCAATATTAATATTGTTATTACAAATATTATATGCAAAGTTATTTGTGTGTATTAATCAGGGATATACCAATTTAGTTGGGCTGTTATAACTTGTTTTAATATCAGTTTTCCTTTTTCATCGTTTACTCCTAAAAAAGAAAAAAGAAAAAAGAAATAGGAGACATACATGGTTAAAAAATAACTTCTTCTACAATTAATGCATAAACATGATCATGATAAATTCTACATAATTAGTCCATTAATACATTAATCATATATTTTAATATATTAATTAGCACCTCCATTCACCCAGCAACATAATGCAAAATCTCGCAGCCAATCCTCCTCCTCATCATATTTGATCTGTGCAAAGATACAACACAGTACATGAATGACAATATATATATGTATATATATATATTATAGAACAACTAAAAATACGCATATATATATATATGTCGCATATACATGTGTGTATATATATAGATATATTTACACGTAAAATATTTTTTTGCTGCTTTGAGTTGTATATATAGTTTGTAAATTAGTGTTTGCGTAGTGAAAAATTTTGTGTTTAGACGAGTATGCATACAGGATGTGTGTGTATGTGTGTGTGTGAAAATAAGTACCTGGACAGCATCGTCGCGGCAGAATTGTAAGTCTTTGCAAGTAGGATCATTATTTGTTTTTTGGTTTTCTATTTGATGATCACCACACACCATGTTGAGTTCATTGTTCCTTGCAAATCTCCCACGAACTCGAACTCTCCTATCAGCTAGGGTTTTGCGACAAGCATACTATACAATAAATACGCAACAAAATCATATATATATATGTATAATCATCATCATTTATTATAATCAGGATCATTAATTGCGTAAAGTACACGCAATGCATGTTTTAAGCGCTAATTAATTATATTAAAATTTCAAGAAATGTATATAAAAAGGATTTAATTAATTAACATTTATACACACACACACACACACACACACACATATATATATACCTTGATGGTTTTGTTGAAGTTTCTGTGGTTTCTCTTCTTCAAATATCTGACAATCCTTGCCTTCCTTTCCTCCTCCGAGTATCGACCGACTTTCATCATATTGGACTCTTCAATTCCATGCATTTGATTACTTTGCATTCCCTATCACATGTAAAAGAGAAATTAATTAATATTAATTAACCCAATTGACGAAAATTAATTCCCCCGAGAAAATTTTTACTAATTATGTTGCAATATGGCAAAAACTTTAGAATATTTTACAAATAATAAAAATTAGAAACATTAAAATAACTACATAAAATTTTATAGTATAAAATGTAAATATCATATTAATTAGTAATTTTATTATATATCCTTGCAGCCTTTACATTGACAATATTTAATATAATTAGAAAGAATACACTATATGATCATGATAGAAAATGTATGACAATATATGACATACCCAGTTTTTCTGACCAGACACAAGGCCAACATGAGGCTTGATTAACTCCGGCAAAAACGACGTCGCACAACATTCCTCCCCAAACTCAAATCCATTTACATTAACATATTGAGGATAATTAAGCGCACTACCACTATATGATCCTCCACCAAAATTCTGAGCCCCACCAATTCCATGCAACTCCATATTCACACTACTCTTATAGTCCGAAAATGCAGGCACAACACCGTCCGACATCCCGAGCTGTTCCGGCAACGACGACGTTGACATGAAGAACTCCGCCGGTGACGAAGACAACAAACTATAATTGGCAACCAAGCCATCATTTTCACCACAAAACGGCACCAAAAAGTCCTCTTGGGCACCCCACATGGCGCTGCCGCCACCACCGGCCGCCACGGTGGGGACGGGTAGCCCGGAGAGGTTAGAAGGGACTAATGTGTAGAAATGATGATCAGAAATGGAAGCCATTGAGGGAATTAAGAGAGAAATAAAAAGTGGTGGAAATATTGGAAAAGTGGGGTTGTGGGGCTGTGAATCGATATTGTTGTAGAGGCCCTTCTTTTAGGATTGAATATATATAGCACAATATGCGGTGTGAATATGTAAAAGGTGTAACAGAGGCTGTCCCCCAGGGCAGCCCAAGTTGTCCTGCCCGTAGTGTTTCGGTCAGCTAACCGTGCAGTGAAAAGAAGTGAATTGGCATCAGATATTTTAGGCAATTATAGCTAAGCTAGCTGTCTTTTCATTACTCATTTGTCCTATGATTTAAATTTATATTTAAAAAATTTAATCTTATAAATAGAAACAAGAAATTAAAAATGTTTGAACAATTTACGAGATTTCAAAATTTGAATAAAAAAAACAGCCAACAAAACAAAAAAAAAAAAGGACAGGTGTAGATCTTGATTCGATAGGAAGCTAATCTAGTTAGATATCACACATCACATTATAACTTATAATTAATTATAAACTGTTTTCTTGCTACAAAGTACGAAGTTAATTTTGTTAACAAAAATGTCTGTCGGGTTTATTAGTAATTTAGCACTGTTCTTTGGAGCTGTAAACGCGTATACAGTTTGTAGTCTCTATACGTATATGTATAATAATGTGTATTTACATATACGTATATAATAGGTCCATGCACTTTGAAAAGCCAGTTTAAGCATTCTCATTCATTACGGTTCATTCCCTTTTTTTTTTTTTTTTTTCGTTTTTCACTTTTCAAATTGCATGGTGATGATCACAATTTGGGGAGACGGAGGAGGTGGGCTTATGATTCTTTTAACATAAAAAATTATTAAGAAATTATGGTGAAGACATAGTTTAACCATAATTTTTTTTATTTTTCATATTGGTCTTTCACTCTTAATATTTAATTTAGACAATGATTAAGGGATATTCAAGTGACACACACTTATTTATTGGAATGGATATGCCTAGAGTGGCTTTTACGTTGACTCTATGAAAGAAAAATACAATTCTAGACTGACAAGGATTTACATGCAATATCACTGTAACGCCTCGAAATTTATTTAATGTTATTATAATATAAATGATAAATTAGTGTGTCATAATTAATGTTTCAACATTAATTTGATTATTTGGTTGAATTTTGAATTTTTGGTCGTTTTGTTAATTTGATAAATTCAAATGATTTCTTATTGTTTTAAAATGATGTTTTGAGTTTTAAAACACAACAATTTGTAAAATGTTAAAAATATTCCGTTTTACAAAGCCGTAGTTGGTATTTGGTTTTCGCACAATAAAACCGCCCACCGTTTTCCTCTATTTATTTTCTCTTCCCTTCCTCGCTCTTCACTCTCCCTGATCTCACTCTCTCTCCTCTCTCTCTCCTGCCCGTGAGCTTTCTCTCTCTCTCTCTCTCGGTTTCTCTCTTCTCTCTCAATTCTCTCCCAAATTTTTGAATCAAATTCGAATCCAAGCTTCGGGTTAGCGAGGAGGAAGCTCGGGAACGTGACTTGACAACTGAGAACGCGGATTGAAGCTTCGATTCGAGGTTAGTTTTGAAATTTCTAAACTTTTTCCAAAATTTTCAATTTGTGCATTTTTGAAATTTAAGTTCGTTTGAGCTTAGAGAATCTTTGATTTGAGTTAAATGAACTTAGAACATCTAGAATCTAAGCTTAGATTGAAGAAAAATGGATTGGATTCAAGATTTTTCATTTTTCTCCTCATTTTCCCATTTTTGAATTTTTAAGATTTTTGAGTTTAAATCTTGTTTAAATGAGTTCAAAAGTGTTCTAGTATGTTTTTCTATCATCTATGATTGTTTTTCATGCCTGAGATTTGAGAAAAACAGGTTAAAATCAAGATTTGGATTTTGGGGGATCGAAAACCCGTTGCTGAAATTTTTGGGTTTTCCCAGTTTGGCAGGCCGAACTACGTGTTCGGCAGGCCGGATCAAAGGATCGGCAGGCCGGTGTTCATCTGTCCGGCAGGCCGAACCTGGGAAATGTCCGGCCGACTGGACTTGGTTTCTGGCAGGCCGAACTGCACAGTTCGGTCGACCGAAGCAAGGAGTTCGGCAGGCCAGCAGAGCCTAGAGAAATTTTGTGATTTTTCACTCGTTTTCACTGTTTTGAACCCCTATTTAAATTCCAATCTTATAGAATGATTTTAAAGGTACAAATGGCACACTAGGACATCATGAAATGGTTTAGTAACATAGAATGTCTCGAACTAGATATTGATCGACTTAGTCTGTATCTAGGATCGTTCATGGTTCCGCGGAGCTAACGTATAGCAGACCGGGATTACGGTGTGGGACACCGGCATGAGTATCTAGGTAGGACTTCTACCCCATTCCTTGGTAGCCTAGTTTCAAAAATGATTTGGCTTTGAAAAAGGATTTCTATTAAAATATTTTCAACGGTTGTTTGAAAATGAACTTCATAATGAATGAAAATGACAATACTCGGTAAATGGGTTTTGAATGATGATGAAAATAAACATATAGGCATGATGCCATATCAGAGATCGGGTCGTATAGCGATCGACCTTGGGGGCAGGTCCCAAAACCCAGCTAGGCCACTACGGTGGTGATATTCTTATGGTTTGCCTAGGAAAAAGAAAATGATGTTTTTGATTGTCTGAGTACACTGTTCTGGGTAAGAACGGTTTTATTTAAATTTATTTATCTACTTATTTATTCAAGGTTTCTTTTAAATAATTCTTGAATAATGAAATGTTTCTTTAAATTAAATTATTTTATAAAATATAGTCCTACTGAGCCTTTCGCTCACATTTTCTCTGTTTTCTTAAATCCCCCCATTTCTAGGTGGTTTTCCATTTAGGTTCGGAGAGGATTCGACGGACCGAACTCAGAAGCAGTAGAAAGACTAGTAGATTTATTTGTATTATTTAATCAAGGCATGTAAGATTTTAACTTTATTTGTACTGAGACTGTAGTTGTATTATTATATTGTCAGTACCATGTGTGTGCACAAGTTGTGGGTCTATGGAACCCATACTCGCTATGTTTATTATTTATTATTTATTTTCATGCAATGGTTTTCTTGAATTTTCATATTTTATTATTTAATTTAACCCCTAAAATTTTTGATTTTAATTAAACTCTCTTTTAATTAATTTTAATAATCCGCTACATCACCTCCCGTACTTCGGGCCGTGACAATCACTCTGCTAATGATTTAATATTATTTAATTACAAGATGGTGGTATACCAATAGACATAAAAGCATGGATTTAAACTTTTTTAAGATACTATGAGATCATAAAAGAAAATTGGATTAAGGAATCAAAGTACGCTGATGATATTAATATTCATGTTTTTCAAGTGGACTTTGCAAGTTGTATTAAAGTAGTTAATACGTTTTGATATTTCAGTAAAAAAGGCCATAATCTTTAACAGATTATTAACGTATATCAATTGAATCCAGACCAAAATATATAACTTGGTTCAACAAATTATATATCCTATGTACTAACCCATTTTCTAACATTTTGATAAACATAGCGCATAAAAAAGACACAGATTTTGTGCTAAAGCTAGGAAACATGATTTTTAACATTAAATGTTACTAGGATGCCAAAGAGATAGCAGATAAAAAGGCATCTATATATGCACATGTATGGGCATTTCTTATATATAATGCGAGATCGAATCCTCATCCTCACAAATTAAAAGGGACACAATAGAAGTGGGGCTTTTAGGTTTTGATTTTAAACTCTAATCCATAAGCTTTTTATTATATTTTTTCCTTTGCTTCCCCTAATTTTTTTAATTACAATATTTGCATAACTTATTTAAAAAAATCAATTATACTCTAAATTTAAATTTTGAAGTACTTATTTTTCAAAAAAAAAAAAACTCAAACAAAAAAACAACTACGCTGTTATATAAATTCATAATTTTTTTGACTCTGAATATTCGAAATTGAATCAAACTTTATATTATAGGTTTAATTCATTTAGGGAAAAAATCAATGATATTGTTATGTATATTGTAGATTTAATTCAAAATGTCGTTTCAATTTACGCCTTCCTATCTTATAAAAAAAAGTCTGACTCCGTCGCATTTTTGGATTTCAAATTAACGCCTACTATTCTATCTTTGTCGTTTGGCCTAGTGGTTAATACTGCCCATGTATAGGTGGCATGAAGGTATGATAAATTAAGGTGGGAATCCAAGTATAGCAACTTAAAAGGATAAAGCTGGAAACTTCTGATGAAGGATAAATAGAGGGCCTATGATCATGTGAATATATATATATATATATATATTTATATATTCTTATACCGTTTAAAGCTGGACACCCATATAAGTACTAGAGTCCAAAAGATCAACCTACTTAAAGCGAAGAATCTAACACATGGGCTTGTATGTTTTTGCTTCAACAAATCAAGTTTGTCGTATATATGTTCCCCAAGTTTATATTCCTGTTCCTACACGTTTACTGATGACAGTACCACTATACATTCCACGAGGGAAGACCAAAATGACAAATATAACCCTATCTTTATTGGAAAATTTACCCCTTAATTGGTTGCATGTATTCGTATTTGTAAATAAGAATGCGAGATGACGCGGAATTCTTTAGTGGACGCTAACCTAACTAATCCAAATCTGTTAAGCTTCTTTAATTATCTCTTCATTTACTCATTATTAAAAAATTGAAAAAAATTGCATGTTTTTGCATCGAATAATTTTGCTTTGATGTCTAGTTTTTCACTAAGAATAAGTTGCATTAAATATTTATACATGAATGATTATCATGATAAGGGTAAGAGCTTAAATTCTCATATTCTCTTTAAAAAAAAATTGCCATGTTTGTTTTTCGTTAATCGTCTTTTTTGCCCAATATAAATATGTATTCAGTTTCATAGAACCAAATGAACAATAACAAAATCACAATTATAATCCTACGTATTATATATATGGGGTTGAATTCAAGTTTAATTTCCTCTTCTATCTTATCTTTTGCAACATTTTCCTTTAATTTGGGGAGGGATAAAATTTGTTACAATATGCACGAGCAGCAGAAAAACATTTGTTCTTTTGTTCTTTCTTCGGATTCTTTCAAATTTTGAACGGGGTATCGGGTTCAAAAAAGATGTCTTAAAAAAGAGATAATGCATAAATTTTTATTTATCATGAAAGATTCCTGGGGCTTTCCTACATATATATATATATATATATATATTCATTGTGTAGTTGCATTATATATATATATATATATATATATATATATATATATATATCTGACCTACCTATAGGATATATTAACTGGGGCAACCTATACAAAATGCAACTATATAATGAATATATATATATATATATATATATCTCCATCTAATAACATGTAAACATAAAAAAAAAATACTTAACATATTAGTCACTAAATGTAACAACGAATCTATTAGAGAAATATAACATGACTATCATTAAAGTACATCAAACATTAGCTAGACTTTGAAGACGTGAACATATTTTTTGCTACGTTCTTTAAAGTAAATTTCTTGGTATTATGCCTAACGCCTTTCAAACATCAATATCACATTTAATGGCAGTCATGTTTATGTTTCTACTTCTAGATATTACATGGAGGGATGGTGCCTCTAAAAAGAACACGTAGAATAACCTATATATAATGCATGTATCATTAATGAGATAAAAATATAATTGGGGAAAAAAAAGAAGTATTTTTGTGCATGAGACGCTTGTAGGTGAAATTTTATCCTTTATATTTTTTCTTGGCTATTTGCACAAAAAGTGAAAGGGAAAAGATTAGAATTGGAGATTTGCAGGCGGGTAGTATGATCGGTATCAGGTGCCTCTGTATAACCTTTCCATCCCATCAGCCAACTTAGCCACATACCACAGCTAAGGCCTTATGACCAATATTTCTATCCCACTTGCATGTGAATATATAATTTTTTTTTATTTTGTTAATTATTATTCTGAAGTTGAAGTTTATGTGAACTACGGTCTATTATGGGGAAGAGAGAGAGAGATATTTTGTTGTAAGGCATTGGATAGGATTTAGAGACAATACTTCTATCCCACTCCCACTCCCACTTCATGTGAATATATAATTTTGTTCTTTATGTTGTTATTCTTTTTCTTCTTTTTTTTTGAGGGTTTTTATGTGTTGTTCCGAAGTTGAACTTTATGTGAACTAAGAAAAAAAGAAGAGAAAGATTTTGTTGTGTGGCATTGGATAGGACTGATAGACAAGAAGTGATGGTGTTCAAGTTTTAAGCTAAGAGGTGCCGTTAAATTTTTATTTTTATTTTTAT
This sequence comes from Artocarpus heterophyllus, assembly GCA_025403435.1. Taxonomy (NCBI): domain Eukaryota; kingdom Viridiplantae; phylum Streptophyta; class Magnoliopsida; order Rosales; family Moraceae; genus Artocarpus; species Artocarpus heterophyllus. Next base: position 2,210,872 of record CM046346.1, on the reverse strand, counting down.
TTTTTTTGAGCAACTAAATCACATCCTAATATATGCACCCGAAAAGCTAAGCAAGTGCTTCTTCATGCTTTAATAGAGACAAGAAATGATTTTTGAACTGATGTTGATAGTCCCACATTGGAAAGATTCATTTTCATCATATCATGATTATATTGTAATTACTAAGAGGCTTAATTAGTACAATTGATGGAATAATTGCTAAACCTTTCTTTTTCTCTCTTTCTTTCTTTTTTTTGTTTTTCTTTTTTAGTTTTTGTTTTTGTTTTTTGCAAAGGGATAATGCTTCTTTTGGGAAAAACAAAAAAATAAAAATAAAAATCAAATTTTGATAACTATTATGGACTATTCCCTCCAAAAAAAAAATCATAGACTAAAATTAAACAAAGTTCTTGAATTTAAGGTGGACAGCAAAAATGAGAAAGATAAAACAATATATAGCTTAATACCATTTCCAATCACCTCAAAAGTTAATTCAATATCTTGGTCTTCATAATGGTCAAACAAGTTCATGTTAATGCAATTGCCAATGCTGTCTCAAAGTGAATCTTAATGCAGATTTTGAAGCATAAAAAACATTGACAGCAATTTTCCTGTTCTCCATCATTTGGCAGTCTAGAATTATTCTGTTTCCAAATAGTGCACTTTATGTTCTTTTTATTAGCATGCTAAGATTTTCCTTGCATAGATTTGCCAACCCTTTTTCCATGTACAGGACATTCCCTCCCCCCCATTGCGTAAGTGGAGAGCACTTCTTTTTTCGATATTCGCTTAATCCTAATCTTTTCAAACCTATCTTACAAGCTAAGGCAAGCAAATTAACATATAAACCGGAGAATGAAAAAAAAAAAAAAAAAGAACCAAAAGAGGAGTCACATCAAAAGCTAAGGAAATCAATCTAATAATTTTATTTTTTTTTTGTGGGGAAAGAGAAAAATGGTAATGATCTTTTTGTAGTCCTTTACCTGAGAAAAGTTTGTAATCTTTCACAAAGATTATAAAGCCATTGGCTAGCTACCATTTTTTTTATGCAAAGGGCACATGGTATGATCTCCGTGCGTCAAAATGTGGCATCATACAAGAGCCCTTTATTCCCTATGTCTCTAATTAAGGCATGCATTAACACGTTTGTGTTATTAAATTTTTGTACATCCAAACAAACAGGAACATATTTCTGATGTAGAATCAAGGACTGAAAAAATTGCTAGTCTTTTGAATCACTTTGATTGTACATTTATGGAGAGATCGTTAAAGAAACCTTTCAGAAGAGATTGCCATCAAATCCAATGTCTGCATATGAGCATTTCCACTACCAGCAACTGAAAAAATCCATGATCTCCATTGCTTGCTAGATATGTGGTGCAAAATCTAATGGTAGATTAATGACAATGTTTTTCAGAGATTAAAATGTCTATTTAGTGTGTTCAAAACCAAAATAGTTTTACAATCAACATTAAAAAAAAAAAAAAAGTAAATGAAGAAGTTGCATTTCGGTAGAGGGATTGCAAGAAGTGGCTGATGTAACTCTCCACAAAAAGAAATCTCCAAGAACAGTGGCTTAGTGAGGCTTATAATTTTTCCAGAACATATTGAGCAATTGGTCTATAGTTCTCATGAAAATGTAAATTTAAGTGGATCTTCTCTTTAGAGCTTCCTTCATTCCACAAATCACATTAGTGGACTCATTTACAACAAGTTTATTTTTGGGTGCTTCTATAGAACTCGAGGGCGAGTTCTTTTCATAGAGTGGGTGAATTGATGTAGAAGATTAGCTATATTAGTTGTTTTTATATTTTAGCTTTGTTTTCTTTATTAATCTATCGTCATTTGTCTAGTATTTCATTTAGTTTAGAGAGTATCTGTTATCATTTTGTTAAATGGCTAGATAAAAGTTTGAGTGTTTTATCTCATAGTTAGGGATTTTTCCCTTTTGAGGGGCTTTTCTATAGGTAATATACAAATCTTCTGTCTAAATTAGGCCGGTAAAATTAGTTTTCCCACTTTAGTTATGTCAGGCCTAAAAATCTCTTCAACTTACCTTTTTGTGATCTTTGTGCCTAGAGAAATTACATGAAATAGTAGATTTTAATAAGCCACTATTAAATAATGTCATGTATTTTGAAAATGTGTAAATAATAGCATATTAATCAGTTCTTTAAAAGCATCAAAAAGACCAAACTACCCTCAAAAGCTAATAAAATCAAATCTAATTTCAAAACATCATTTCTTTCTCTCTCTCCCCTTTCTTTTCTTTCTCTCTTTTCACTTTCTCACTGGTTTTTCTGAGAGACCCACAACTCTTCAGCTAAATTTGGAGTAGAGATGTCGTCCATCGCGACGTCGCCAAAAGATAGCAATGGCGCTAGAACCAATGACAACTAAGATCACCGAGCCTTGCTTTGACGAAATCAGCGCTAGAAAATTGCACACAGGTATATAGCTCAAGGTCTGTTGGAGTTTGAGTAACATCACAAAACCTTCTTCTTTGTTGATGATGTCAGAGATCTGGTGTGAAGGCGTCATGAAGAGATTTGGTAGAGTTCAATGAAGATTTGCGCATCAACTGAGAGTCAACAGAGATTCTACGTTGTCCGAGTCCTACGCTTGCCATCGCCTCTCGAGCGTCATGGTCTTCATCCTAGTTTAAGCCTGTACTAGTCCTCACTGTCCAAGTTTGAGCTCACGCCACCGTCACTGTCCGATAGCTCCAATCAAAGTATGAGAGGTCTAATTTGAGTTATTGTTTGAGATCGTAGCTTTCATCCTTACTGAGTCATTAAAGTTGGAAAAAAATCACACTTAATATCCTTTCTCATGCAAAAGTTGAACAAAAAATTTATGCTCTCTTCTTCTTGGTTTGGTAGCCCTTAAAGCCCTCCCTATCAAATTGTTTTGCTCAAAAATTTATCTTCTAATCAAGAATTAGATCAAGTTCAAGTGCTAGGTACAAAGAATAGCAAGCTTGGAAGGTAAATCCTAGACTTTTCTCTATGTATTCTTAGGGTTTTGTTGGGTTTTTGGAGGAATTTTGATAGGAGTATTTTTGTTATGATTTGTGTCAAGGATCGTTTGACAAGATCAAGCTACTTTGAGGAGGTCCACTAGGCTCACAAATTCATAGGAAAAACCCATAACTCTTTACTTTAAAGTTTTTTTTTTTATATAATTAAAGTTAGCATGTATTTATATAATATGGACTATAGCATGTTAAAAGGACACTATGGCATGATAATGTGATTTGTTATGTGCATGATGATATTTTAGATGAATAGAATTAGAAGCTTGTTGTATGTGCCAAAAAATTTAGTTTGAAAAATACCACTCAAAAACAAAGTTTTGATGTTTTCACCAAAAATAGTAATTTTGTTGGACTTTAAGGCAACCTAATTTCTGGGGGGAAAAATGCCAATTTTACTCAAAATAGTGAAGTTAACAATTTTTATGGACAAATTTTTCTAAACTTCCATAGGGGTTAAATTGAAAATATAATTCTGGGTCAAATTTGAAAAATGAGTAGAAACCCTATTGTACAACTTGAATTTTAGAAAAGTTAAATCTTAAAAGTTGTAGAACTCATCAAAACTATTAAAAAATCATAGACAGCTCACGAAAATTCCACACAATTTCTAAGTAATGGATTTCACAAGTTTTAATCACAAAAATTTCAAAAATGATGTTTAAAAAAGAGGAAAAACATTTTTCAATTAAAGGATTTTAATTTAGAAACTTTATAAAATTTTAATCCTTGCAAAAAAAAAAGGGCCCAATGGTATAAAATGATTGATTTTGATTTAGGGGCAAAATCGTTGAAATTTTGATAGTTCGGGTTAAAACTGTAAATTCTTGTTAAGATTAGTTTTTTCTGTAAGAAGGAAACTAACTCCTTGTTTTTCTTGCCCGTTGTGAATAAGTAACAAAAATGCAATGTTTTTAACATAAATGAGCTCGAAAAGTTTTCTAAGGCCCATCAAAAGCAAAAATGTTATTTTTTGCAAAATGGCTCGAACGGACCCTAAAATGTCTGAAATAGAAAAATGGCCTTTATTGGGAATTTTTTTCATGTTTTGTTAATAACGAAAAGGAAATACGAGATAAGAAAAAAAACATTCCGCAACACCCAGGTTTTTTTAGAAACCACTTCATGATTAGATTAAGGTTTAAATGACTAAGTTTCATGATTGACAAATAACCAGTGATAAAGAAGTTAGCTAATGATAATAAATTGTCTAAGTAGGACCCTTAAATGCATAATGAAGGAAACGGGGATTTGGATCAGTGCATTGAAAATTCCAAGTAAGTTTCGAACCTCACCTACAATGTGGACAAAAAGGTTTTCAAAAATGTTATTTATTATATTTTAACCAATTGCATTTATAATGCATTTGTCTTAAGTTATAAAGCATTGTGAATAGTATGTCACTATAATTTAGATGAAACTATTAAATAATTCACCAAATAAGATAAGAAAGTGTCGTACCAGCCTTCTAACTTAACGAGACTTCTAAGTTAAGTTGTGGTATCGGTGTTACGATGACCCATGTATGCATTTGTATGAATACTTGGGCCCTAGTTTAGTTAAGGATACGAAATGAATAATTAAAATTCATAAATAAACATAAAAGGATCATGCATATAAATAGAAATTATTTGTGGGCTATGTTTGGACTTACAGATAATAGCTCACTAAGTTATTTCATGCTGTAGAGAATCTAGCTAAGAGGATAAAATAGAATCACTATTAAGCTGGCAACGATGGACGAGCAATTGTGTAGTTAAGGGTACAGACACTACCACATAAATGTTTTTGTTGTATATTAAGTTTTTGAGATATATTATTTTGAAAGAAAATGTATTATGTGATATGAGATATAAACTAAGTAAGTGTTATAGATTCTTTTGAAAACCAATAATGTGTTTATAATATATGTAAATTAAAAAGTTTTAGGAAAAAAATGTTTCCTAATTTTTATAGCTAAATAAGTAAGAAAAGTATCAAGAAGCAACTCAAAAAGTCAAGTTATGACACTATCTGTGCAATTACTCATAGGAAAGATACAAGCCTACCTATATGTTTATAAACTAAGACCATTTCTAATACAAATTCTAATGCGAAGGTTATATTTATTATCAAAAAGTATAAAAATATATTTGATGTGTTATTTTATTAGGGGAATAAGACAAAAGCATATATTTGAAATTTTTTAAAGTAAATAACAGGTTTTGAAAATATATGTAATAAATAATGGATTTTTAATGTACAAATAATTTATTGATCTTCTTGTTTACAGCGTAAATAATTTTATTTGTGTAGTAAATATACTTTTACACCAAAAATCTATTTACTGCATAAATATTAACTATTTATATGGTAAATAATACGGTAAATAAATTATTTACATTATAAATCTGTTATTTACTATAATATTTTCAAAACTTAATATTTACTATGATTAATTTTGGAAAAGTGATATTACTACAATTTTTTATTTATTTAATTTTGTGTTCTAATGCATAATGCTATTTGAAATTTCATTTTTTCTTTTTGTCATATTTATTAAATTTTGAAACTTGTAAAAGTAAATTTTTAATATTAACATAATTAAAAGTTAGAATGTTGTAATTATGAAGGCAAAACAAACCAATTTTTCAATTAATAAGAATTAAATTTTTATTTTGTTATATGTTAAATTTGGTGGTAAATTTGTTACCAAATTTAGGATTATAAATGGCATTATATTGAAGATTTTTTACACTTAAATACTAAATTTACTAATAGCAGTTTAATTTATTATTGCATTAGAGATGCTCCAACTAATCCTAATTTATTTTAGATACACTAATTTCTCAATGGGTTTTAAATGGGATTGTTGTAATGAGAATCATCTGATTAGAAATAAATGGTAAAAAATAATCAACTTGAAAATTCCTTTTAGGAAAATTCCACAATGAGAACCCTAATTTGTTCTCATAAATGAGACCTCTTTGTAAGCTATTAGATCTACATCTAATGGTCAAAAATAGTAATAAAAAAACTCACTATAAGTTGATTGAGTCCACACACATCCAATTACTTAAAAAACCAAAAATTAAAAAGAAATACCAAAAATAGTTCAAAAAAAAATTTAGAAAGAAAAACCCAAGTTTCTCAGCACCGCCACACAACAACTATGGATATCCACACGCGCTGCAACCATTTAGTATTGCACAACAAAACCCTCTCAACCAAGATCAACAAAACCCAATCTGCACAACCCCCCGCACGATGCTTGGAATCTTGGTTGGAATTGCCACTAAACTCAATCATAAACTAACACAACAAAATTCGGATATAGTATTTTACTCGTCTAACCCAGATGGAGGCCCTCAAGAGGAAAAACCTTTAAATAGGAATAAAACACTAAAATCTTGCATTCAATACTCTAGATTCTAAGTCTAGCCATTAAAATTAGTTTATGAGTATTTATAGAAACCCAACTGAATAACTCCTCTTGAACACATTCAAAGCCATAATGAAACCAAATCAACCAACCAAAAAAATACTGAAAATTCCAAGCTATTCGCCATTGGCGCCGCCTGCCCTTTTGCTCTTGAAATACTCAAAATCAATTACTAGTTTTCCATAAATTGATCAACAAAAATTGGTACCTAACTTTTAAATCGTCAAAAAGAATGCACTTAATTTGTGTTTTCCCCAGTTGTGTTCCAATTTTACCAAGGTCTTCAACAACTTGGTTGCTTGGTTCACTTTGAATTTCATCAACAACTATATCAAGACCAATTGAATCGTCCAAATTTTCAACTATATCCACTTCAATATTCTCCACAAACTCCTCTTTATCACTGTCTTGTTGCAGATATGGAGCCAAATCAAGTCGACAACCCAGCAAAAGGAAGGAAAATGGAGAAAAACGCGTCCTCGAAGGCAGGGAGCAAGCACCGCGGCTCTGGCAGAAGAGCGCCGCGGCGCTAGGATGAGAGCGCCTAGGCGCCATGTGGAGAGCGCCTAGGCACCAGGAAGATAAAGTCAAGGCGTCGAGTTGATGGCGCCTAGGCGCCGCAGGGGAGCGCCGCAGCTCTTGTTTCGAGCGCCGCAGCGCTGACGCGCTTTATTGCGCGATGTTTCTCGAGTCATAGTCGAACTAAAAGTCCCAAAAACGGGAAACCACTAGGGTTTCCCATTAGTTGCTATTTTTCTCCTCCTTTGGTTATAAATAGACACAATGTGGCTAGGGTTGGGTGTGTGAAAAGTGTATGAAAATTGTGAGAGGCATAATTTTGTGAAAGGCAAAATTGTTGAAAGCTTCATCCTTGAGAGAGAAAAATTCCCATTGGGTGTTAGATAGAAGAGAGTTTTTGTAAGCACAATTTGTGAGTGTGTGAGAAACTGCTCTTGTAATCTGTAATCTCCTTCATCATAGTGAAATCTGCAAGCGGCAGAAACAGGACGTAGTCTCAAATTTGGATGAACCTGTATAAAAATTTGGTGTCTCTTTTCTTCTTTTCTCCTATTTATTTTTCTGCAATTGTTCGTTCTTGCGATCCTTGGAATTAGGAGTCGCCTAATTCCACAACAACTGGTATCAGAGCGGAGGTTTTGATTAAGAACGATGACTGGATAAGAAGGTATGGCAGCCGGCATCACCAAATTTGATGGTTCAGATTTTTCCTATTGGAGGATGCAAGTTGAAGACTATCTCTATAGCAGGAAACTGCACTTGCCCTTGGGTAATAAGCCCAAAGGCATGAAGGATGAGGAGTGAAATCTCCTTGATAGATAGGTGCCCGGTGTGATCCGTTTAACCTTGTCAAAGAACGTTGCCCACAAGTTGCGAAGGAGACTACTACAGCAGGGATGATGAAGGCTCTGTTAAAGATGTATGAGAAGCCCCCAGCCAATAACAAGGTACATCTCATGAAGAAGCTTTTTAATTTAAAGATGCCTGCAGGTGCCTCGGTTGTAGAGCATCTGAACAGTTTCAACACCGTCCTAAACCAATTGGTCTTAGTAGAGATTAAATTCGATGATGAGATCAATGCCCTAATCCTCTTAGCCTCGTTACCAAACAGTTGGGAACCCATGAAGGTGGCCATTACAAATTCGCTTGGGAATGCGAAATTGAAGTTTGTTGATGTCAGAAACTCTATTCTGGTGGAAGAAGTTCGCAGGAAGGACTCAGGTGAAGCCTCATCGTCAAACTCGGCCCTTAATGTTGATAATAGGGGTAGGAAACTTGATAGGCAATCCAACAGGGATAATGGCAGGAGAGGCAAGTCGAGGAATGGAAGAAGCAAGTCTAGGAACGGTAGGACTATGGAGTGTTGAAACTGTGGGAAGACGGGCCACTTAAAAAAGAACTGCAGGGCTCCAAGGAAGAACGAAGACAAGACTAATGAATTGTTATTCGAATTGACGTTTAGATATGCATTTAATTTTTAATTTGAGAATGAAATAAAATTAGAATTTATGTTTGGAAAGATAGTAAAGATGGTTTTTTATTTATTAATCAATCTAATAAAATCTTAATTTAATTATCTTAAAAAATATGCAATATAAATCTTAATTTATTACTCTCTGCAAGAAGAACACAGTGAAAAAAGAATCATCTCAATTGGATATCAAATGAAAAAGTTATGATTTTTTTCTCAAATATAAAAGAGAAAATTTTAATTTTCACTATAACAAAAATATCCAAATATCAAAAGTTTAAAGAGATAAAAACTCTAAAAACTTAAATTCTTGATACTCAAATAATTCAGATTTTGAAAAAAACAAATACGTATATGAAAGATTCTTGATACTTGAATCAAAATTTAAGTTCATTGAGTTCAAAGAATGCATGAAACAAACATACCCTAAATTTTTGTACATCCAAACAAACAGGAACATGTTTCTGAGGTAGAATCAAGGACTGAAAAATTGCTAGTCTTTTAAATCACTTTTGATTGTACATTTTTTAATCATCCTAGTTTTCGCACAACTCATTCAACAGCTTTTAAGACCAATCCAAACACCAATTTGAATTAAAAATCCAATCCAATCTAAACGAAACCTTGAACCAAACCGGCCATAATTAATTAGGGGTCATGAAACAACATGTGGACTAAGCAATCTGATGAATTGAGAAAGAAAGAAGACAAATATTTGATGCATTCAAAGTAGTTCCTTTTACACATACAAGTTTGAGAAATGAAAATCTCGCAAAAGAAAATTCCACTCAAAACTGTCCTTAGGTAACCGAACAGTTAATGCCCAAAAAAAACAGCAACTATGTACAAGCACACCTGCACTTAAAGATACATAAAGCAACCTAAAAAAATTCTACTCCAGCTCTTAAAAGGTAGGATGCTTAATTAAGCCGATATTAGCAGAGTTTCCAGACAGCATAATCAAAGAACGAGCAAAGTGACTGGGATTGAGCGGATCCACAACCTGCCAAATTAAACAATTAACGATTGACTTGAAACCCGATTCTGGGTCCACCATGCGCACATCATAAGAGCCGCTGTTACCTCCAAACTGAAAGGTGTACAAGAGAAGGTTAATGAAGCCATACCAAGACTAAGAAAGGTTTATTGGGTAAAGAAAAAAAAACTGAGGAATCAGACATACCACTTATTACAGAACATTCAAGCCAAGAAATATTTGAAGTTCTAGTGTACGTTGCGGTTAAGCAATCCTTGAAATGACAGATAAAGATCTTTGTTATCAGTCCCAAATATTTCTTCTGCTTTCCTTAGAGTTTCCTGAATAAGATAAGCACAACCCACTCGCTAGTTAAGTAACCAGCCAGTAAGATATCCAATTATGATGCCATAGCAAAAGCATTTCAGGAACTCAACAATATACCTCTCGAGTTTGCTTTTGAGCATTTAGCTCCTTAATATTAGCTAAAAATGCGCTAAACTGTTCATATGATAGACGACTCCTGAATAATTGACACAGCTTATCAGCCAGCAAAGAGCATATTACTATTGCAAGAAATTGGTCAATAGAACTTTCAAAATAATAGAACCTACCGAGCTTGGCGGAAGAACTCCTTGCCATCAATTCGAGGAGTGCGCCCTACACAGTTATTCATGCCAACAGGAATTATTATGACAGCAAAATATCTAGATAAGCATGTTATCAAAGATAGCAAGCACGTCAGGAACTATCACGCTAGAGAATGAAGACACAAGGGAAAATTTAATTTAGCAGAAGAGATGGGTAAGCTTATAAGCAACTGCAACAAAAGATCAAGCACCAGTAGACCTAAAAAAAAGCCACTGAAATCAGTGAAAGTCTATTGCAAGGAATTAGTATAACTATTTGAAACCTGGCAATGAGCGACCACGAGGAGGAGAGTTAGCTGATGATGACTGTTGGCTTGATGGATACCATGAGGACAGTGAAGATCGCCCATCATATGGCAGTTTTGTGGGAGAAGTGGCACCAGAGGTTTGCTGTGGAGATGCAAAAGCAGAATATCCTCTTGGGGACCCACTTGTAGAAATAACTTTCGGAGTTCCAGTTGGAGTAAGCCGAGGTGTGATATATGCAGTCATGGAATACCTATTCTTTGATGCTGTAGACCAGAAGTTAGCTTTGACATATAAGCCAATTACCTCTAGAAATAAACTAGGGTTTTATTGAGCCACTAAGGGCAAGATATTTATTTTAAAAAAAATTCAAAAAAGGGAAATTTGAATCCGACATTCAATGATGCACATGTCCGAGAGATGAGCATAAACTTTTGCCCAAGATAAGGTGCAACAAGAAAAACTTAAAAAACTTGAACATAATGTGTATGTGTGTATTAAAGGAAATGCTACTAACAAAATGCTGTACAAACATAAGAGACAACGTTTAGATACCATCATCTATTGTGCTTCCCATGTCTATTGAACCGCTCGAGGAATGCAGTCCACTGTAGCCATTTGTCACCTCATCTACTCCCACAAGAAACTAAATAAATAAAAATTGATAACCAAGTTGAACAATGGAAAATAATAAGGACAGAGAAAGCCATGCCCCTCCCGGTTTAGAGATGCAGGTATCATATGCCTAGTATATGCAGAGATCATAGCTGTAGAAACCCTAACACAAACAGTACCTTTATCGGGATATGCCTTGGGTACTGATTGATCACAGGTCCCAATGTCAACTGTTTCAGTTGGCTGCAAGAACAAGTATCATAGCTAATGAGATTCATAGAAGGGAAACAACAAATTGAAATTAGAATAAATACAAAAATCTAGATGGTGACAAAAAATCTTACAGCTGTATTCTCATCATTAAGTGACTGCATCAGCTGTCTCTTGAATGTCTCCAACTGTGTACAAAATAATAATAATAACAATAATTAGGAGTTGAAAAAAAAAAATGAATGTCAACAAACAATGGGCAACAACAAAGAAGCACAAGAAACCAAGTGAAACTGATCAAACCATCAGTTGCTTCTGTGTATACTAATCACATCTGTTGAGGGCATCTCACAGTTTCAATACATAGAATAAACTCAAAACTTTTAGATTTCATAACATTTGGATTTGGTGTTAGAGTTAGGATACACTTATGCACTGATTCCAGTTATTTATTCCTTGTAGTCTTAAGTAAATAGTTTTTAGTTGTTTACATTTTATCTGGATAGTGAATTTGAACTCGTTCATAAGCAAGCCTCTGTAGAAGGAAAACAGAAAAAAGGAAAGACTTTGATTTTAAGCAGCAATTATAACCTTTGCCAAATCTCGGCTTAGTTTCTTCACGGTCAATGCCAATGAATCGCGTTCTTTGGAGAGTTTCAGCTGCAGCACGAGAAAATAAATTAACAAGGCCAGCATGAGTTCTAAGCGTTGTCAAAGCATATAGAGTTCAAAATGGACATAATTCTCGTTGTACTCTTATATATCTCACCAAATATTATTCGGAACAGAACAAAACCTCCAGTCGTTTCATGTATAAAGTTCGATTCTTTCTCTACTTTTGCTAAATTTCCAGTTTCCTCTTAACCAAAATAAAACTAAAGAAAGAATTTTTATCACAATAAATCATCTTTCTAAGACAAAAATTTGCGAAATTCAATGGTATCTATATGGTATTAGAACAAGGCATAAGAAGAAACTCAAAAATAAGTTCAATGCATATGTAATTGTGTCTCTAAACCTATAATTTTCAACAATATGGTATCAAAACGAAAACCAAGAATCTCCTAATATTAGAAGTAATCATACTTCCCACTCCAAAATATCCTCCTTTTCTGTTATCCAACTGAGTCCTTCCAAAACAACAAAATCCAAAAACAAAACTCTCACCAAATCTTATTCATAACATAACAGAACATAACATAACCTCCACTATTACTGACGCAGTAGTTCAGTTCTTCTCGACTTCCGCTCAATTTCCCGTTTCCTCATAACCAAATGAAATTAAAGCAAGCATTTTTATCCCACTAAATTGACTATCTAAGACAATGATTTGCAAAATTCAACGGCATCTGTACAATACAAGAACAGGGCACAAGTTGCATGTGCACAAAACTACAACCGAAAAGCTCCTAATAAAAATTCATACTTTCCAATCCAAAATACCCTGCTTTTCTGTTATCTCAGCTGAGTCCTTCCAAAAACAACATACTCGGAAAAGAAACTCCCCCTTTCAAAACCCATAAACAACCAGAACCCCAAATTTCTTCCCAAATCCCTAAATTGACTAATCAAACAAAATATTTATAGTCCCACACGAATAACTAACCCCCTAGTGAGCCAAAATTCCTCATTTTCCCTCTCAACAAACCAAAATTATGAAAAGTCTTTTCCTTTCCTTCTTTTTTCTCGACAGCCAAACAGTCAATAAAACAGAAAAAAGGAAAAACAAGCAGCGGAGATTCCAAGGACTTACGTTGTCGTCGAGAGCGAGCTTCAAGCGGGACTCGGCATCGGAATGGGCGTTGTGGAGGAGGGAGAGCTTCTCCTCGAGGTCGAAGACGATCCTGTCCTTCTCGTAGAGCTTCTGTCTCATCCCCCCCACCTCCGCCTCGAGCTTTGTGACGCGCGAGGCTATGGCCATGGAGGTTATCTTCCGAGCCAGATCTAGCTGGTCGTATGGATCCGTCGGAATCACCGACAGAATCTCGTCCGACAGGTGGAAATCGGGCCTACCTCCTCCGCCGCCGTTGGAACTGCTTCCGCTGCTCTGCGACATTATCTCTTTTTCTCTAGATATATATATATATATATATGATTATATAGATGTATCTATAGGTTGATACAGAGGAGAGAAAATGGTGGTGGTTGCGAAGGAAAAGGAAATAGTCTACGAGAGTACTTCGGAGTTTGGACAGGAGAATAAGACAGGTTGATTATATTATTAATTCGAACCAGAAATTCTCAACCTCTTTCTCTCTCATTAGAAAATGAGTTTTTCTTTTTTTTCTTTACTTTTTTTGTTTTTTTGTTTTATTTTCGTTGTTTGGGGTTGCGGTGGACAAGGGTTATTGTCGGAGTTTTGAAATTTGAGGGGGTTTCCCTCCAAATAAAAGCAATGAAAATAAAGTACAAACAGATGCACCAAACAACACTTCTAATATATGATTTTCACATGGCAAATAATGCGTTTGGCCCTTGCCAACAAACTCTTCTAAAGTGTTATTTCTCATATATTATAATACTTTTATTATCGATTTAAAAGTGCAGCCTGAATTAATTACTTTAAACCAATATTAGACGTTAGAGGGCAAGTCGAATAGAAATTTGCCAAATACTAATTTTGGTTTGGACAAGGACTGACCAAACTAAAACACGCCTCCAAATAGATAGTAAATTTTAGTAGAGTATTCTTATAAATGTCACTTTTTATGCCCCATCAAGATATTTTTGTGTCCAATCAAGATATTTTTTTCAATGTCCTACTAGAATATTGTTTTCTCTCTTTTTCTCTCTGCTATTCCCTGCTAGCTTCTCCAGTTTACCGGCAACGTTATCGATGGCCACTAAACAACATGAAATACAATTTAAAGGGAAAAAATAAAAAAAATTTAAAAAATAACAATAACTATGATGGATCTAGCAACGAACTATGGCGACAAGATCACTACCGATCATGGTGATGGGCAAATGCATGGAAGACCAAATTTGCTCTATCGACGACGTCGTTGCTTCGTTGAGATCTAGAAATTGGTCAAAGGGAAGAGAGAAAGAGTCTCCTTTGTTCACCACTTGTTAGTGTTGTCGCTACACTATCGCGATCTTTGATGGACAAATGCATGGAAGACAATGCCTTTGGAAGCTCCGTTATGCTAGCATTAGAGGCGACAACGGTCATACGACGAAGATCTGATGATGCTGGCTAGCTTGCAACAACTGTGGCAAATCTAAACAGAGAAAAGCTCCTGCACAGCAAAGATGAAAGAGAAAGAAAATTGATTGTAAGAAGCTGACTGTTCGAGTTATTACTTAGTGCTAAATTTAATATTACTTACTTGTTAGAAATGCAAAATAATTTTGAAAATATATTTTTTACTAGTCATCGAAAATATTTTTAAAACGCTTGTTTTGCTTATAATAACAAAACATATACTCATACTATCTTAACAAAAGCAGTTTTGGCATACTATTGAATTATCACATACTATACTAAAAGGGTGTTTGGCATGGTGGTTAGAATTATTGGTTAGAACTGTAAACATTATAACATGTGAGAGCTTTATATTGTAGCAACTTTTTTCATTTTATTAGTAGCATGTGAGAGCTTTACACTATTCGAAACTGAAAAATTGGTTAAAACTAACTTTGTCAAATAGCTATAAATAAAAAGTCTTTCAAAAGCAGAATTTCAAGTGCAGCAGGATTTATATATCGACTATAACGGTATTTATATATCTATATATCGATCATCGCATTTGTCCCCCCAGCTTATCAATCATTTCTCCCACAATATTATTAAAGGATTACCAGTAATAGGCAGGGACGAAGGCAAATGCATTGGAGGGAGGGCTTGAGTCCCCCTTAATTTTTTTGCTCCCTATATATATGTATAAAGAAGCATATATAATCTATTAAAAATTAACAAAAATCCTCAAAAAATTAAATATACAATATGTTGATTGTCTTCTTAATATTAAACCGCTCTAAAAAAAATTTCTAGCTCCATCACTAGTTTTCACACAATGTATGGTTCAATTATGCTCTTAATTATGAATATATTATTATTATTATCATTATTATTATTATTATTATTAACTTGTTCTAAATTATGGGCCCAAACATTTGTACTAGGTGCACGCGATCAGCTAACATCGAGATCGTAACTTAACTTGACATGATTGTCCCCTTGGGTCGGGAGACTTCTGATCCTCCCCTTGAGTTGAAAATTTTATTATCTTATATTGATTATCTTGACTTCAGGGGTTAGATTACTAGTCTTGAAAGCCTAGAGAACATATTGTATGTCTTGACTTGTATCTAAAATAATAAGTAAAACAAAAGCAAGCACAACCTAACATAAATAAAGCATATGAAAAATATATTTTTTTTCATGCCATAGCTAAGGTCTAAAACTTACTTAAATCTCGTGCTAGCATTTTCAATTTAATTCTTTCCCTCAAGGCAACGATGGTTCTTGACAAGTTGGGATCCAATGGAACATGACAGCTAGGCCTGCACACGCGTTACGTTGTGTGGGTTGAGGGTAATATTCTGGGTTGGGCCGACCTCCTTAGTTTGAATAAATCATGGGCTGGATCAAGTGAAAAAATCAATGAGCCCGACGTGAAAGCCCAATCTTGGTTTCGGTCAGGGTTAAGTTGGTTTGGTTTAATAATTGGGTTGGGACGAATTTTATGCAGGCCTAATGACAGCTGAGTTCTTTTCAATTCGCAGCCACCTACGTTCCACACTCCCTCCAAAACATGCTTAACATGCACACAATGAACAGTCCATCAAAGCTGCACTAGACCAAAAACAGAGTGGCTTCGCCTTGAACCCAACACTCAATTTGACCCAAGCCAGCTCTCAAAGTTTAGTCATCACATTAGCCCAACTCTGATGTCCAAGCCTAGCAATCAAACTAATCAAGATGAATTTTCCACGATAAGCAAGTGACCGGATCAGTTTTCCAAGTCCTACCATCAAATTGGTTCAAATTTTCCTCAACAGCTTAGACCCACTTTACCTAAAGGCATTCTTCCAACCCATTGATATGATGAAATTTGTGTCCGAATGGTTTGATTATGACAGAAATAAAAAATAAAATTTGTGATGAATTGTGGGTAAATTACTAAATGTGAGACATGTTGTGGAATTAGGCGACTCCTAATTCCAAGGATCACAAGAACGACCAATTGTGAAAAAATAAATAGGAGAAAAGAAGAAAAGAGACACCAAATTTTTATACAGGTTCGTCCAAATTTGAGACTACGTCCTGTTTCTGCCGCTTGCAGATTTCACTATGATGAAGGAGATTACAGATTACAAGAGCAATTTCTCACACACTCACAAATTGTGCTTACCAAAACTCTCTTCTATCTAACACCCAATGGGAATTTTTCTCTCTCAATGATGAAGCTCTCAAGAATTTTGCCTCTCACAAAATTATGCCTCTCACAATTTTCATACACCCAACCCTAGCCACCTTGTGTCTATTTATAACCAAAGGAGGAGAAAAATAGCAACTAATGGGAAACCCTAGTGGTTTCTCGTTTTGGGGACTTTTAGTTCGACTATGACTCGAGAAACATCGCGCAATACAGCGCGTCAGCGTCGTGGCGCTCGAAACAAGTGCTACGGCGCTCCCCTGCGGCGCCTAGGCGCTCTTCTCCTGGAGCCTAGGCGCCATCAACTCGACGCCTCGACTTTATCTTCCTGGCGCCTAGGTGCTCTCCACATGGCGCCTAGGCGCTCTCATCCCAGCGTCGCGGTGCTCTTCTGCCAGAGCCGCGACACTTACTCCATGCCTTCGAGGACGCGTTTTTCTCCCTTTTCCTTCCTTTTGCTGGGTTGTCGACTTGATTTGGCTCCACATCTGCAACAATCTCCCACTTGGAGACTAATCAATCACCATGTCTCCCACTGCAGCGGCAACGACTTCTCATGCTTCATGGAGAAGTCCAACTGAAGTTGCGCACAACTTCAGTTTCTCAATCGGAACCGTCTTGGTGAGCATATCTGCCGGATTCTGGCTCACAAGAATCTTCTCAAGGTTCAACACTCCATCTTCCAAAGCCGACCTGATGAAGTGATACCGCAATTGTATATGCTTCGTCCTAGCATGAAATGCGGGATTTTTCATCAAATGAATGGCGCTCTGACTGTCACTATGTAATGCACTCCTTTCCTGCTTGTGACCCAGTTCTTCCAGAAACGACCGCAACCAAATCATCTCTTTGCTCGCTTCTGTCATTGCCACATACTCTGCTTCTGTTGTAGAGAGTGTAACTATCTTTTGCATCTTCGAGACCCAACTAATTGTAGTGCCACCCAAAGTGTAGACATAACCAGTGGTACTCTTTTTGCCATCAATGTCTATAGTCATATCAACATCTACATAGCCCTCTAATCCCAAGTTTGATTTCTTGAAACACAATGTTAAACCTGTAGTACCTTTCAGATATCTAAGAATCCACTTCACTGCCTCCCAATGCTGTTTACTTGGATTACTCATGTACCTACTCACAACTCCCACTGCATGTGCAATGTCCGGTCTGGTACAAACCATGGCATACATGAGACTGCCTATAGCGGAAGCATAAGGCACCTTGGTCATGTGGTCTCGTTCTTGCTCCATGGTCGGTGATTGCTCATTTGATAACTTGAAGTGACCGGCCAAAGGAGTATTCATAGGCTTTGCATTACCCATGTTGAATCTGCTCAGCACCTTTTCAACATATTCTTCCTGTGACAGTTTCAGACTGTTACGGTTCCTCGTTATTCTCATCCCAAGGATTTGTTTTGCAGCACCCAAATCCTTCATTGCAAACTCCTTAGACAGCTCCTTCTTCAGCTTATCAATCTCCTATTTGCAACCTCCTACTATCAGCATATCATCGACATATAGCAACAGTATGATGTAAGAATCACCAAAATTCTTCACATAGCAATAATGATCTCCCTGACACCTCAAGAAACCGCTGCTGCATATGAACCCGTCAAACTTCTTATACCACTGCCTGGGAGCTTGTTTTAGGCCATACAAACTCTTCTGAAGTTTGCACACCAAGTTCTCCTTACCCGGTACTTCGAATCCTTGTGGCTGCTTCATGTAGATCTCCTCCTCCAAATCACCATGGAGAAAAGCTGTCTTCACATCCAACTGTTCCAAGAACAAGTCCTCATTTGCCACTAGCGCAAGTACCGTCCTGATCGTGGTTAGCTTCACCACCGAAGAAAAAATCTCGTTGAAGTCGATGCCTTCTTTCTGCTGAAAGCCTTTTACCACCAACCTTGCCTTATACCTTTTGCTGCCATCAGATTCATCTTTAATCCGGTATACCCACTTATTGTGCAAGGACTTTTTACCCTGTGGTAACTTTACCAGTTGCCATGTCTGATTGGACATCAAGGAATCCATCTCATCCCTCATGGCTAACTCCCACTTGACCGAATCTCCAGCCTCCACGGCTTCATCAAAGCTCTCTGGCTCACCTCTGTCGGTCAACAAGATGTAATGTAGAGATGGGGAGTATCTCTGCGGCGGTCTTATAGTCCTGCTAGACCTCCTGACTGGTGTGGCAGGAGTCCTCTGGTTTCCTTCTGGAGCTGTGTCTTCATGGTCTTCAACCTCTGGATTTTGCACCTCCACTTTAGGAAGATCCTTCAATGGAATCACCTCAGGCATCTTGTCTTCAGAACCTGAACCCCTGGAGTCCGTGCTGTCTCTGTCCTTGTACAGAACACCTTCGTTGAAGATCACATCCTTGCTCCTAATAATCTTCCGACTTTGGTCATCCCAGAGACGATAACCAAACTCAAGTCCGCCATAGCCAACCAGAAAACACTTCTTTGACTTGGCATCCAGTTTACTTCTAGCAGTAGAATCAATGTGTGCATAGGAAACACAACCAAACACTCTCAAGTAAGAGAGATCAACCTGTTTATGGCTCCATACTTCTTCTGGTAGCTTGAACTTCAGCGGTGTGGATGGACTTCTGTTTATCAGATGAGCGGCTGTGTTAATTGCCTCAGCCCAAAACATCTTTGGCAGCCCTGCATGCAACCTCATGCTCCTAGCACGCTCGTTTAAAGTCCTGTTCATCCTTTCAGCTACCCCATTCTGTTGTGGTTTCCCTGGAATGGTCTTCCTCATCTTTATCCCATTCTCAACACAGTACCGCCTGAACTCTTCATCTAAGTACTCTCCCCCATTGTCGGACTGCAAGCACTTTACCTTTAAATCTGTCTCATTCTCCACCATGGCTTTCCATCTCTTGAAAACATCGAACACATCATATTTGTTTTTCAGAAAGTAAACCCATACCTTCCTGCTTGAGTCATCAATGAACGTCACATAGTAGTTTACGCCACCAAGGGAAGTCACCGGCGCAGGCCCCCACACATCAGTGTGAACAAGCTCCAATTTCCTGGACTTAGGCTCTCTACCCATCTTTGAGAAACTCACTCTCTTCTGTTTACCAAAGATGCAGGCTTCACACAAACTGTGATCAATAGTTTTCAAACCCGGCAGTTTTTCTTTGCACTGAAGCACCTTCATACCCTTTTCACTCATTTGACCAAGCCTATAATGCCATAGCTTGGTATTGGCAGCAGAATCAGCAACTGCTAGGGTATCTTTGCAACTTAAGTTCATGTAGAGAGTTCCAGCCTTGCGTCCCCGAGCAATAACCAACGCTCCTTTCGTGACTTTCCAACCTCCATAATTGAAGGTTACTTTATGTCCTTCATCATCCAGTTGCCCCACCGAAATCAAGTTGCGCATTAGTTTAGGAACATGTCTCACCTTATGAATCTTCCACACTGACCCATTAGGCATTTTTAAACTGACATCTCCAATGCCAACTATATCCAAAGGTTCACCATCAGCAAGATAAACCTTACCATGATTTCCGGTAACGTAATTCTCCAGGACATGACGGTGTGCAGTGGTGTGGAATGATGCTCTTGAGTCTATCACCCACGAATCAAAAGAACTGTCGACTGACAAGATTAAAGCATCCTGTTGCTCTTCAGTGACGGCATTGGCTGCGTCATTAGTCTTGTCTTCGTTCTTCCTTGGAGCCCTACAGTTCTTTTTCAAGTGGCCCGTCTTCCCACAGTTCCAACACTCCATAGTCCTACCGTTCCTAGACTTGCTTCTTCCATTCCTCGACTTGCCTCTCCTGCCATTATCCCTGTTGGATTGCCTATCAAGTTTCCTACCCCTATTATCAACATTAAGGGCCGAGTTTGACGAAGAGGCTTCACCTGAGTCCTTCCTGCGAACTTCTTCCACCAGAATAGAGTTTCTGACATCAACAAACTTCAATTTGGCATTCCCAAGCGAATTTGTAATGGCCACCCTCATGGGTTCCCAACTGTTTGGTAACGAGGTCAAGAGGATTAGGGCATTGATCTCATCATCAAATTTAATCTCTACCAAGACCAATTGGTTTAGGACGGTGTTGAAACTGTTCAGGTGCTCTACCACCGAGGCACCTTCAGGCATCTTTAAATTAAAAAGCTTCTTCATGAGATGTACCTTGTTATTGGCTGAGGGCTTCTCATACATCTCTGACAGAGCCTTCATCATCCCTGCTGTAGTAGTCTCCTTCGCAACTTGTGGGCAACGTTCTTTGACAAGGTCAAACGGATCACACCGGGCACCTATCTATCAAGGAGATTCCACTCCTCATCCTTCATGCCTTTGGGCTTATTACCCAAGGGCAAGTGCACTTTCCTGCTATAGAGATAGTCTTCAACTTGCATCCTCCAATAGGAAAAATCTGAACCATCAAATTTGGTGATGCTGGCTGCCATACCTTCTTATCCAGTCATCGTTCTTAATCAAAACTTCCGCTCTGATACCAGTTGTTGTGGAATTAGGCGACTCCTAATTCCAAGGATCGCAAGAACGAACAATTGCAGAAAAATAAATAGGAGAAAAGAAGAAAAGAGACACCAAATTTTTATACAGGTTCATCCAAATTTGAGACTACGTCCTGTTTCTGCCGCTTGCAGATTTCACTATGATGAAGGAGATTACAGATTACAAGAGCAGTTTCTCACACACTCACAAATTGTGCTTACAAAAACTCTCTTCTATCTAACACCCAATGGGAATTTTTCTCTCTCAAGGATGAAGCTTTCAACAATTTTGCCTTTCACAAAATTATGCCTCTCACAATTTTCATACACTTTTCACACACCCAACCCTAGCCACATTGTGTCTATTTATAACCAAAGGAGGAGAAAAATAGCAACTAATGGGAAACCCTAGTGGTTTCCCGTTTTTGGGACTTTTAGTTCGACTATGACTCGAGAAACATCGCGCAATAAAGTGCGTCAGCGCCGCGGCGCTCGAAACAAGCGCTCCCCTGCGGCGTCTAGGCGCTCTTCTCCTGGCGCCTAGGCGCCATCAACTCGACGCCTTGACTTTATCTTCCTGGCGCCTAGGCGCTCTCATCCCAGCGCCGCGGCGCTCTTCTGCCAGAGCCGCGGTGCTTGCTCCCTGCCTTCGAGGACGCGTTTTTCTCCCTTTTCCTTCCTTTTGTTGGGTTGTCGACTTGATTTGGCTCCACATCTGCAACAAGACAGTGATAAAGAGGAGTTTGTGGAGAATATTGAAGTGGATATAGTTGAAAATTTGGACGATTCAATTGGTCTTGATATAGTTGTTGATGAAATTCAAAGTGAACCAAGCAACCAAGTTGTTGAAGACCTTGGTAAAATTGGAACACAACTGGGGAAAACACAAATTAAGTGCATTCTTTTTGACGATTTAAAAGTTAGGTACCAATTTTTGTTGATCAATTTATGGAAAACTAGTAATTGATTTTGAGTATTTCAAGAGCAAAAGGGCAGGCGGCGCCAATGGCGAATAGCTTGGAATTTTCAGTATTTTTTTGGTTGGTTGATTTGGTTTCATTATGGCTTTGAATGTGTTCAAGAGGAGTTATTCAGTTGGGTTTCTATAAATACTCATAAACTAATTTTAATGGCTAGACTTAGAATCTAGAGTATTGAATGCAAGATTTTAGTGTTTTATTCCTATTTAAAGGTTTTTCCTCTTGAGGGCCTCCATCTGGGTTAGACGAGTAAAATACTATATCCGAATTTTGTTGTGTTAGTTTATGATTGAGTTTAGTGGCAATTCCAACCAAGATTCCAAGCATCGTGTGGGGGTTGTACAGATTGGGTTTTGTTGATCTTGGTTGAGACGGTTTTGTTGTGCAATACTAAATGGTTGCAGCGCGTGTGGATATCCATAGTTGTTGTGTGGCGGTGCTGAGAAACTTGGGTTTTTCTTTCTAAATTTTTTTTTGAACTATTTTTGGTATTTCTTTTTAATTTTTGGTTTTTTAAGTAATTGGATGTGTGTGGACTCAATCAACTTATAGTGAGTTTTTTTATTACTATTTTTGACCATTAGATGTAGATCTAATAGCTTACAAAGAGGTCTCATTTATGAGAACAAATTAGGGTTCTCATTGTGGAATTTTCCTAAAAGGAATTTTCAAGTTGATTATTTTTTACCATTTATTTCTAATCAGATGATTCTCATTACAACAATCCCATTTAAAACCCATTGAGAAATTAGTGTATCTAAAATAAATTAGGATTAGTTGGAGCATCTCTAATGCAATAATAAATTAAACTGCTATTAGTAAATTTAGTATTTAAGTGTAAAAAATCTTCAATATAATGCCATTTATAATCCTAAATTTGGTAACAAATTTACCACCAAATTTAACATATAACAAAATAAAAATTTAATTCTTATTAATTGAAAAATTGGTTTTTTTTGCCTTCATAATTACAACATTCTAACTTTTAATTATGTTAATATTAAAAATTTACTTTTACAAGTTTCAAAATTTAATAAATATGACAAAAAGAAAAAATGAAATTTCAAATAGCATTATGCATTAGAACACAAAATTAAATAAATAAAAAATTGTAGTAATATCACTTTTTCAAAATTAATTATAGTAAATATTAAGTTTTGAAAATATTATAGTAAATAACAGATTTATAATGTAAATAATTTATTTACCGTATTATTTACCATATAAATAGTTAATATTTATGCAGTAAATAGATTTTTGGTGTAAAAGTATATTTACTACACAAATAAAATTATTTACGCTGTAAACAAGAAGATCAATAAATTATTTGTACATTAAAAATCCATTATTTATTACATATATTTTCAAAACCTGTTATTTACTTTAAAAAATTTCAAATATATGCTTTTGTCTTATTCCCCTAATAAAATAACACATCAAATATATTTTTTATACTTTTTGATAATAAATATAACCTTCGCATTAGAATTTGTATTAGAAATGGTCTTAGTTTATAAACATATAGGTAGGCTTGTATCTTTCCTATGAGTAATTGCACGGATAGTGTCATAACTTGACTTTTTGAGTTGCTTCTTGATACTTTTCTTACTTATTTAGCTATAAAAATTAAGAAACATTTTTTTCCTAAAACTTTTTAATTTACATATATTATAAACACATTATTGGTTTTCAAAAGAATCTATAACACTTACTTAGTTTATATCTCATATCACATAATACATTTTCTTTCAAAATAATATATCTCAAAACACTTAATATACAACAAAAACATTTATGTGGTAGTGTCTGTACCCTTAACTACACAATTGCTCGTCCATCGTTGCCAGCTTAATAGTGATTCTATTTTATCCTCTTAGCTAGATTCTCTACAGCATGAAATAACTTAGTGAGCTATTATCTGTAAGTCCAAACATAGCCCACAAATAATTTCTATTTATATGCATGATCCTTTTATGTTTATTTATGAATTTTAATTATTCATTTCGTATCCTTAACTAAACTAGGGCCCAAGTATTCATACAAATGCATACATGGGTCATCGTAACACCGATACCACAACTTAACTTAGAAGTCTCGTTAAGTTAGAAGGCTGGTACGACACTTTCTTATCTTATTTGGTGAATTATTTAATAGTTTCATCTAAATTATAGTGACATACTATTCACAATGCTTTATAACTTAAGACAAATGCATTATAAATGCAATTGGTTAAAATATAATAAATAACATTTTTGAAAACCTTTTTGTCCACACTGTAGGTGAGGTTCGAAACTTACTTGGAATTTTCAATGCACTGATCCAAATCCCCGTTTCCTTCATTATGCATTTAAGGGTCCTACTTAGACAATTTATTATCATTAGCTAACTTCTTTATCACTGGTTATTTGTCAATCATGAAACTTAGTCATTTAAACCTTAATCTAATCATGAAGTGGTTTCTAAAAAAACCTGGGTGTTGCGGAATGTTTTTTTTCTTATCTCGTATTTCCTTTTCGTTATTAACAAAACATGAAAAAAATTCCCAATAAAGGCCATTTTTCTATTTCAGACATTTTAGGGTCCGTTCGAGCCATTTTGCAAAAAATAACGTTTTTGCTTTTGATGGGCCTTAGAAAACTTTTCGAGCTCATTTATGTTAAAAACATTGCATTTTTGTTACTTATTCACAACGGGCAAGAAAAACAAGGAGTTAGTTTCCTTCTTACAGAAAAAACTAATCTTAACAAGAATTTACAGTTTTAACCCGAACTATCAAAATTTCAACGATTTTGCCCCTAAATCAAAATCAATCATTTTATACCATTGGGCCCTTTTTTTTTGCAAGGATTAAAATTTTATAAAGTTTCTAAATTAAAATCCTTTAATTGAAAAATGTTTTTCCTCTTTTTTAAACATCATTTTTGAAATTTTTGTGATTAAAACTTGTGAAATCCATTACTTAGAAATTGTGTGGAATTTTCGTGAGCTGTCTATGATTTTTTAATAGTTTTGATGAGTTCTACAACTTTTAAGATTTAACTTTTCTAAAATTCAAGTTGTACAATAGGGTTTCTACTCATTTTTCAAATTTGACCCAGAATTATATTTTCAATTTAACCCCTATGGAAGTTTAGAAAAATTTGTCCATAAAAATTGTTAACTTCACTATTTTGAGTAAAATTGGCATTTTTTCCCCCAGAAATTAGGTTGCCTTAAAGTCCAACAAAATTACTATTTTTGGTGAAAACATCAAAACTTTGTTTTTGAGTGGTATTTTTCAAACTAAATTTTTTAGCACATACAACTGGCTTCTAATTCTATTCATCTAACACTATCATCATGCACATAACAAATCACATTATCATGCCATAGTGTCCTTTTAACATGCTATAGTCCATATTATATAAATACATGCTAACTTTAATTATATAAAAAAAAAAACTTTAAAGTAAAGAGTTATGGGTTTTTCCTATGAATTTGTGAGCCTAGTGGACCTCCTCAAAGTAGCTTGATCTTGTCAAACGATCCTTGACACAAATCATAACAAAAATACTCCTATCAAAATTCCTCCAAAAACCCAACAAAACCCTAAGAATACATAGAGAAAAGTCTAGGATTTACCTTCCAAGCTTGCTATTCTTTGTACCTAGCACTTGAACTTGATCTAATTCTTGATTAGAAGATAAATTTTTGAGCAAAACAATTTGATAGGGAGGGCTTTAAGGGCTACCAAACCAAGAAGAAGAGAGCATAAATTTTTTGTTCAACTTTTGCATGAGAAAGGATATTAAGTGTGATTTTTTCCAACTTTAATGACTCATTAAGGATGAAAGCTACGATCTCAAACAATAACTCAAATTAGACCTCTCATACTTTGATTGGAGCTATCGGACAGTGACGGTGGCGTGAGCTCAAACTTGGACAGTGAGGACTAGTACAGGCTTAAACTAGGATGAAGACCATGACGCTCGAGAGGCGATGGCAAGCGTAGGACTCGGACAACGTAGAATCTCTGTTGACTCTCAGTTGATGCGCAAATCTTCATTGAACTCTACCAAATCTCTTCATGACGCCTTCACACCAGATCTCTGACATCATCAACAAAGAAGAAGGTTTTGTGATGTTACTCAAACTCCAACAGACCTTGAGCTATATACCTGTGTGCAATTTTCTAGCGCTGATTTCGTCAAAGCAAGGCTCGGTGATCTTAGTTGTCATTGGTTCTAGCGCCATTGCTATCTTTTGGCGACGTCGCGATGGACGACATCTCTACTCCAAATTTAGCTGAAGAGTTGTGGGTCTCTCAGAAAAACCAGTGAGAAAGTGAAAAGAGAGAAAGAAAAGAGAGGGGAGAGAGAGAAAGAAATGATGTTTTGAAATTAGATTTGATTTTATTAGCTTTTGAGGGTAGTTTGGTCTTTTTGATGCTTTTAAAGAACTGATTAATATGCTATTATTTACACATTTTTAAAATACCTGACATTATTTAATAATGGCTTATTAAAATCTGCTATTTCATATAATTTCTCTAGGCACAAAGATCACAAAAAGGTAAGTTGAAGAGATTTTTAGGCCTGACATAGCTGAAGTGGGAAAACTAATTTTACCGGCCTAATTTGGACCGAAGATTTGTATATTACCTATAGAAAAGCCCCTCAAAAGGGAAAAATCCCTAACTATGAGATAAAACACTCAAACTTTTATCTACCCATTTAACAAAATGATAACAGATACTCGCTAAACTAAATGAAATACTAGACAAATGACGATAGATTAATAAAGAAAACAAAGCTAAAATATAAAAACAACTAATATAGCTAATCTTCTACATCAATTCACCCACTCTATGAAAAGAACTCGCCCTCGAGTTCTATAGAAGCACCCAAAAATAAACTTGTTGTAAATGAGTCCACTAATGTGATTTGTGGAATGAAGGAAGCTCCAAAGAGAAAATCCACTTAAATTGACATTTTCACCAGAACTATAGACCAATTGCTCAATATGTTCTGGAAAAATTATAAGCCTCACTAAGCCACTGTTCTTGGAGATTTCTTTTTGTGGAGAGTTACATCAGCCACTTCTTGCAATCCCTCTACCGAAATGCAACTTCTTCATTTACTTTTTTTTTTTTTTAATGTTGATTGTAAAACTATTTTGGTTTTGAACACACTAAATAGACATTTTAATCTCTGAAAAACATTGTCATTAATCTACCATTAGATTTTGCACCACATATCTAGCAAGCAATGGAGATCATGGATTTTTTCAGTTGCTGGTAGTGGAAATGCTCATATGCAGACATTGGATTTGATGGCAATCTCTTCTGAAAGGTTTCTTTAACGATCTCTCCATAAATGTACAATCAAAGTGATTCAAAAGACTAGCAATTTTTTCAGTCCTTGATTCTACCTCAGAAACATGTTCCTGTTTGTTTGGATGTACAAAAATTTAATAACACAGACGTGTTAATGCATGCCTTAATTAGAGACATAGGGAATAAAGGGCTTTTATATGATGCCGGATTTTGACGTACGGAGCTCATACCATGTGCCCTTTGCATAAAAGATGGTAGCTAGCCAACGGCTTTATAATCTTTGTGAAAGATTACAAAAGTTTCTCAGGCAAAGGGTTATAAAAAGATCATTACCATTTTTCTCTTTCCATACAAAAAAATTATTGGATTGATTTCCCTAGCTTTTGATGTGACTCCTCTTTTGGTTTTTTTTTTTTTTTTTTTTTTTTTTTTTTTTTTTCATTCTCTGGTTTATATGTTAATTTGGTTTGAAAAAATTAGGATTAAGCGAAAATGGAAAAAATGCGCTCCCCAATTACGCGATGAGAGGGAGGGTCCGGTACATGGTAAGGATTGGCAACTCCATGCAAGGAGGCAAATGAGTGACGCATTATGATGTATTTCATTGTATTACGAAAAATGCTCAACACCAACTCTCGTTAGAACCTATGTATTAATTTATGAGTTGTCATTAATTTATTGGTAGATGTTTAATAAATTTATCACATCGTATGGTGTATTTACTAATAAATTGATGACAATTTATGAGTTAGAGTTAAAGTTGGGATTAGAGTTAGTATCCTTGATATTACTCTTGTATTATTACTACTATTACTGAATGATTTAATATTTTTTTATCAATATTTTGTTTTGAGTTTTTTGAATCTCTATATTATTCATTGTTTTTCTTTTAGTTTTAGGGATATTTTCTTATTAATTTCATTTTATTACTTCGTTAGAAGTTATTTTCAGTTACACGGACAAGGGCTTGGTATGAAAAGACGTTGATCCTTCCCCTCACAAAAAGGGGAGGAAAAAAAAAAAAGATGTTGATCCTTTAAACGACGTACAAAACCATAGATCTTACCAAAACGAAACGACAATATGGATTTTTTTTGGACAAATGAGGGAGAATTTGCGTAAACGTACAAGCAGTCTTGTCTCTTCTTCCTTTTTATAAAACGACATGTCCATTTATGTCGGCTATTTCTTTATTGACAACGAAACGAGATGTCGTTTCTAATTGGCCATTTTGTCTTCGTCTAAATACGACATGTCATTTTTGAACTAGTAAACGATGATCTAGTTCACCCCGACTTCATTTTATGCAACTACAACGACACAACGACACAACGACACAACGACACGTCGTTTTTCTCAATAAATATAACATAATAGTTACATCTGAAATAGGTTAGGATTCATTTAAGAAAATAATAATAATAATAAAAGAAGATAAATTATACTAAATAATAATACAGTTTTAATTCTTAATATAAACAAATAATATATTTTTAAGAATATTTAAATAGATAACATTTTTAAAATTTTGTATTCTTTTTAAAGGTTTAAATTTTCAATTTTATCTTATCTTTTTTCTTCTTTTTCTTCTTCTCTTTCTTTTTTGTTTTAGTTATACGGTTATCTTAATATTGTTTCATATTTTTCTCTACATTATTTTATATCAAAATAAATTTCATTTTAATTTAAAAAGGTTATTTACTCAATACTGTTATTTTTTAGCCTATTTATTATTAATTCTAAAAAAGGGTGGTCCACGTAAACGGCGACGACACAAAAAAATATAACTACGACGTTTCCAAGTTTCTCGTCTCTCAAAATCGAATTTCTCTTCTTACCCTTGTTGTCGTTTTTCTTCTTCTTCTTGTCGAGTAACACTTCCCGACTCAAATCCAAAACCCATCCAAAAAAAAAAAATAATTCCAAAACCCAGCTCAAACCCCACTTTACAATCTCCTTCCTCCGACCCAAAACCCACCGCCGAATCGACGATGTCGGTCCTAGTTGTGACGAGCTTAGGGGAGTTTGTCGTGGATTTGTTCGTTGACAAATGTCCTCTGACCTCCAAAAATTTCTTGAAGCTTTGCAAGTAAGTGTGGTGATTTTGCAAAATTCCTGATTTCGGATTTCCATGAGGTATTTCTCGAACTAGATGGTGAGAAAATTTTGTTTGTTTTTGTCTCAGGATGAAGTACTATAATGGCTGTCTTTTTCACACTGTCCAGAAGGACTTCACGGCTCAGACCGGTGATCCAACCGGAATCGGGTCCGGTGGCGATTCGGTTTACAAGTAAGGACTTAAGAATATTGATTGATTTTGTCGAGGTTTTTTTTTTTTTTTGGTTAATTTTGTTACTGATGTTATTCCATGTTCGAATTTTCAGATTTCTTTATGGTGAACAAGCTCGGTTTTTTAGTGATGAGATTCATCTTGATTTGAAGCATACTAAGATGGGCACTCTTGCCATGGCTAGTGCTGGAGAGAATCTCAATGCTTCTCAGGTAAAAACAATCATGGGAACTGAAGATTGATAACCACAGAGTTTGAGTTTGATTTGAATGTGTTTTGTTTGACCCAATACTCGTTTTACTCTGTGTGTTTGATTACAATCTGTTTATGTGCTGATTGAGTTTCTGTTTTTCGTAGTTTTATCTCACGCTGCGAGATGGTCTGGACTATCTTGATGGCAAGCACACGGTGAGTTTATTGATCCTCAACTACTTCTTGTTGTGTTGTGTTTTTTTTTTCTTTCTTTATTAGGAAGTTCAGAAAACTTTAAAATACAAATTTTAAACAATTTCAAACAATTAAACTTATGTTGTACAGTTTTGAAAAGTCCTTTTGAGTCATTGCTTTCCCCTGGTTTTTCATTCAAGTTTGATTGTGGGTGGTTCTTCAATGTTTTAAGTCGATTCAGATTAATTTCTTCGAAAAGACACTTCCTATCCCTCCTTCGGGGTCTTTTTTTTTCTCCCATATTTTCATTCAAGTTTGATTGTGTTTGGTTCATCAATGTTTTAAGTTGATTCAGAAAAGTTTCTTCTAAAAGACGCTTCACTTACTTTTTCAGTTTTCATGAATCCCGTAGTAGCAATGAACTGTGCAACTAAGATTTGGTCCCAGTTGATTTGAAGTTTTAAATTTTAGAAGTGTGATAATACTTGTTTGGACTTGTTTGCTACTTTGCATTGCTGAAAAAGTGACTGGTCTCTCATCCAGGTTTTCGGAGAGGTAGCAGAAGGGTTTGAAACATTGACTCGGATTAATGAAGCTTACGTGGATGAAAATGGAAGGCCCTACAAAAATATCAGGTTGATTCCTGTTCTACCCTTTTGTATGTATTTCATAGTTTAGATTGCAACTAGACTAGATGTGTATCGTAAGTTTTTTCAACTTAATTATCTTTTGAAATCATGGTATTGATTTCTCCGCTTTTTATGTCAATAGAATCAAACACACCTACATTCTTGATGACCCTTTTGATGATCCCCCACAACTAGTTGAATTCATTCCTGATGCTTCCCCAGAAGGAAGACCAAAAGACGAGGTAACTGCTAGCTGATGAACAATATTTTTGTTTTACACCATTTTCTACTATCATTAGACACTTGAAAAGGATGATTTCCTTCTTTCTGAAAATGTGCTGACTCATTGTAAATGATGGTGCTCATTTTAAATTCCTGAGAAAAAGGAAACAATAACATTTTGATAGACTTCTATAATGAGTTAGTCAAAGGAGTTAATACGGAAATTAGATTGGATGGTTAGCTGTGTTACTTACTAATTAGTGCAGGTGGTTACTGGTTAGTAGTTTGCTAGTGTTGAGTTATAAGACAATAAGTATAAAAGGAGGAATTTGGTGGAGAGTTGGGACATGGTCTGGTTTTGGGAATTTGGGAGAGCTGGCAATTCTCTTGAATATCTGCCATGTAATTGAGTCTTTTGGTACTTGTACTGAGTGTAGTTTTTCTTGTTCATTGAATAAAAAGCAATTTGTTCACCGAACTTTCTTGAGTGGTGTTGTTGGTTCCTATCACATTTTAGTTGCCATTAAGACTTTCTCTTACAAAATAGTTACTATATGGTCGTCTGGTTAGCTAATGAACATAATACGAGTAGGAAATCGGAACCGAATCAACTTAGTTAAGCATGAAGTTGATGTTTTCCTTTGCAGTGGTGTTCTGTTGTAAACCTTTTACTTACAATGACAACTCATTTATCTTTTTCATACGTAGGTTGTCGATGATGTGCGGCTTGAAGACGACTGGGTGCCCATGGATGAGAAATTAAGTGCCCAAGAGTTTGAGGAGGTTATACGTGCCAAGGAAGCACATTCTAGTGCTGTTGTACTTGAGAGTGTAAGTCTCTGATACACATTCATTGATTTTTCTGTTTAGTTTCTAAAGATAAGGACTTGCTTCTTATATTAAAATTTTCCCCCACGTTATTTTGCTGCATCTGCATAACAGATTGGAGATATTCCTGATGCCGAGATAAAGCCTCCAGACAGTGTTCTTTTTGTTTGTAAATTGAATCCGGTTACTGAGGTAGGTGAATCCTTTACCCCATATTGTGTTACAAGGATCCTCTATGTTAAACATTTGGATAGTTTTTGTACATGTTATAATCTAAGTTGCATAATGATTTTCTTCTAGTGCTTTAATTTTAGACACTGTTTAATGGTTCGGTTGTTATTGCAGGATGAGGATCTGCACACAATTTTCTCAAGGTTTGGCACTGTACTATCGTAAGTGAACTGATACTAGACCTTTTTTCCTCTATCTATTAATATTCATCTTTTTGGCTGGATGGTCATCGAATTGCTTGCATGTCTAATCTTATGTAAATAATGTTTCAGGGCTGAAGTAATCCGTGATTATAAGACTGGAGACAGTTTATGCTATGCTTTCATAGGTGAGAGTTTTTCCATTAAAATGTTTACCCCTTCTTTTAACTATCTTTTGGTATTTTCCCCTTATGTGATTTTAACAGGCATGCACTTGTGTAGTACCATGCTTAATGCCTATTCTTTCTTTTACTCTTTATTTTCTCAAGTATTTTTCTTTTTGGTTATAGCAGTCTTAGATTTTATGATGCATTCTCATCGTATTGATTTTTGTCAGAGTTTGAGACCAAAGAGTCTTGTGAAAGCGCATATTTCAAGGTATGCTATTTTCCTTTGATCGAACTTCTAATTTACTTTCTGCATGGCTTCATATTTGTTGAGTTTAAGGCAGGAGTCATTTTGCTTTATTTGGGTTATGACGTTATGTTAACCTATATGACAGATGGACAATGCTTTGATCGATGATCGGAGAATACATGTAGATTTTAGCCAGAGCGTGTCAAAGCTATGGTCACAATATAGGCGCAAAGATCACAAAAAGGGTAAAGTTATTGAGTTGCTTTTATATCTAGTTTATATTACACGTCTACCTAAAATTTTCTGTGCTCAAATATTCTTTCTGGTTGTTGCACATTACTTTAGCTTCGTTTGGGAAGCACCTTAGAAACCAATGTTCAGTGTACTACAGTGTAAAATTCTCACATGTTACAGTAAAAAGCAAAAGTTTGCTACAGTGTAAAACTCTTACATACTACAATTTTTAAGTTTCAACCGATTTCACAAATACATATATTATTTTCTTTTGATGTTTCGGTATTTGAGAGTTCCGGTATGCACATGATTTGGATTCATTTCTCATTTTTCTAATTGGAATATTGAAGTATCTGTATTTCATTTTTGTAGGAGGGGGTTGTTTCAAATGTGGTGCCCTTGATCATATTGCCAAGGATTGCACTTCTGGAGGTCCCACGATGAAACATCAGGAGCAAAAATACATATTAAAGGACACTGATCAACAGCGAGGCGGAGGCGAAAATTCTAGGTTTGTATTCTTGTATATGGTCCTGTATCTCTTTCTATTTCTCCCTCACACTTTCTATCTGACGATAAAAACCTTATTGCAGGTATGATATGGTTTTCGACGAAGATAGAAGGGAAAGTCCACGACGGGAGAGGAGATATCGGGGTGACGATTCAACTGAACGAGCGGAGAAACAAAAGATGAACAAGCAGCGTTTGGATGACTCAAGGAGAGACGTGAGAGATGACAGGAGAGACGAAAAGCACAAGGAGAGCAGAGAAAAGCATAAGGAGAGACGAAATGACCGTGATGAAGAAAGGAGGGAGGGCAGGAGAGATCACAGAGTGGGAAGAGATGGTGATAGGCTCGGGGAAAGGAGTGGTGACAAAGACTATAGGAAGAGAAGTGCGGATGGTGATGGCCGAGGAGAGAGGAGGGATGATAGAGATCATAGAAGAAGAAGTGGGGATCATAGGAGCCATGGGGACAGGAACGAAGATAGAGATTATAGGAAGAGAGCCAGACCGTGATGGTCATGTTCTAGACATGAGCGGGGGCTTTGAAGGACAACCACCAGAGGGAAGAAAGAGAGCATGAAAGGAGAAAATGGTGAATGCTCTCCTTTTTCTTGTAAAATTTTTGAAAGGTTCAAGGAGAAAATAGGCTACATTTTTTTTTAATCTCCAGACATTATCCTTTAAGTGCACTTTTGTTATCGCAAGGAACATGGCTGAATGTTTTCAGCAAAAATGCAAAATTTGAAAAAAAAAAAAAAAAAAAGGAAGAGAAACATAATTGAAACCAATTTCTTTTTATTCCTTTGTTATTCAGATAAGGATTATTTATCTTTTTTTATTTTATGTTTTATGTTTATTCAAATAATATACTTTTAGTTTTTGATTTTATTAAATTTATATCTTTAAATTAGATTTAATACATAAATTTTTACACTTTTTCAATCAATTTTTATTTTTGACTTTAAAATTACTCAAAATACCTTTAAACTAAAAAATAAGATAATTTTAACATTTTAAAAAAACTTTGTAATAAAGTTGTGTATTCGAAAATTTATAGAATACTTTTAAAATAAATGTTTTATGTATTTTTATTTTTATTGTTTATTTATTTTTGGAAAGTTTAACATATATATTTTTTGTTTAACGATAATATAAATATCCATTTAAACTAATATTGTTCATCTCAAATCTTATTATTTTACGGTGAAAACAAAAGCGGAAATGTTTCTACTAGAAGACGTTCATATACGTAACAAAGTGCATAAGACAAACGAAAAAAAAAAAAAAACATAAATAAACAACTTCAACATAAAGAGTGATTGATATTATATCGACATAAGTGGAATATCTTGACATATTATTGATATGGGTGCAAATATTAAAAAAAATTATGAAAATTGTTTATATTTATTCTGAACTTAATATTTCTTTTTTGATATTTTATGATATGATAAAACAATGAAAAAATACATAAATAAACAACTGTAACATAAAAGATGTTTGAAAGAGAGGAAATTTCTTTATATTTAAACATGATTGGGATTTTATCATGATTCAAGATATATAAAAACAAGTATATGATAATTTACAATGTGTAAAGTATACTAGGTGACAAAATCTATTATTTAGCTAATAGAACATTGATAAGATGAAAACAAAAATAAAATCTAGTAACTGTAAATGCTTATGTAGAGTTTCTGATATTTTTATTGATATTTCTGATATTTTCTGAAATTGTGTAAAAAAATAATACACTACAATCTTATCATATCGATAATCCATATGTCCTTTAATTTTTTCCAATATCTATTGAAATTTTAGGATGTAATTTTGATAGAAATAATGAAAACACCAGATAAATTTTTGTCCATACACATAAAACAGTTCATTGGATCAATCATAAAATTCTCCCTTAATGAAAGCCATTGTAACAATTTGTTATTCCATCAGGATTTTTAATAGAAAACATTACAATGTTTTAAAGCTTTTTAGTTCATTTCTCTTAACAATTAGTATTTTTAAATGATATCAACTTTTGGATTCAATTTAGATTTATATATAATAGAGTTACCAAAGTACAGTATTATGTATCACGTGTCAATTATATGTTAATGTCATTAAAAATTTTAACAGAAAGAGATTTTTTTTAATGTTGCATAAATTAAGAGGAACAAACGTCATGTTTTGAAAATTAGTGGTAGATTATTATAAAGGTAATAGTTTTTCGAAGAATTTTAGCTTTTAATCCTAATCTTTTTCCTATTTGATTTACCAAACCTCTTTGACCAAACCAATGCAATTTCTGTTCATACAAATAAATAGGTTTACCATCCTGACAATGACTTTATTTAGTGGCTCACTTACAATAAAGAATCAAGAAATTTAGCTCAAATAAGACAAGTGAAAGTTCACTTTCAATGCAATGCCAACTATTGGCATAAACAAAAAATTGAAGCAAAAATGAAAGAGATGTTATGTAATGAACTTTGTTACTACAATGTGATAAGACAAGCAAGACAATAACTTGGTGGTCATCTTTCCTAATACTAAGTATGCACTTTTGCAAATTCCTTTTATATTCTTTTTACCAATACACAAGATCAAAGTCATTGTGCATTTTCAAGTATATTAGTGGTGATGACGACAGGTTGGCTGGTTTGAAATGGCAAAAGTTAGAGGTGGGATACTGTTTATGCTAGAAATTAATCAACAATAATCTTCGTGATAATCCTCACAATCACTCATAGTTCCCGCCATGAAAAACAGGTATCCTACAACAGATATTATCATATTAGGTGTTCTAGACTCATAATACCACTATGAAAAACCAAAGAAAATAAATAGATTACTATAAGTGTATCATAGTCTAGCTAGATGTGTTACACAAAACAGAAAATTACAAGAAAAAATAATGTGAATGGACCAACATAATAGTTGCTAGAATGGCAAACTTCATTTTAAACCAACCTTAATTAGACACAAACCTTGTGACAATATTTATGACTCCCCAACCGTTTGGTTCCCTTGGCTCACAAATTAAAGCTATTTATACTAATGCGGATAACTAGAGGTTGCAATTTCATAATCAGCTGTGATTATCTCAAGAGAATGGCTTCCTCCAAAATTTCAACACATACCAAATTTATTCTTCTTCTTCTCCTTGCTCTATTCCAATCCTTACACCAAATCTCTCATCTCGCCATGGCGGACCAATGGCTAATCCAAATCGTCTGCCATGAATCCGACACACCGGAAGTCTGTGTCCAGTGTCTTGACTCCGACCCCGGTGCTATATCGGCGGACAAAGTGGGGCTTACCACAATAGTGGTAAACTGTATGAGCAACCATGCTAATTCCCTGGAGGAAAAATTGTCAAACATGTCTTCTATGTCCAAAGATCAGTCTTCCAAAGATGTTCTCATGAAATGTATTAAAGGGTATTCGAAATCAAAGAAGGACCTTTTGTCTGCAATTGTAAGTCTCAAGAGTGGAAATTATGATGATGCTGAGAAGTCTCTGACTTTGACACTTTATAGGCACAAGGAATGCATTTGGAGTCTTGTGGAGAAAAAAGAGGTCAAAATCTCAAGCAAAGTTGCTTATGAAATGAAGAATTATGAAGATCTTTGCCAGATTGCAGATAGAATTATTGAAAGACTTTAGTGGGATTTACTTGACCACTAGAGATATGAAATTCTGTTGTAGTGAGAGAGAAAGTGAGAGAAATAAGATAAATTTATTTGCTATTAGAATAACTCTCACTTTGAAATTCAATAGCTAAGGTTGTTCTTCTTTTTTCTTCTTTTTCTTTTTAGTGTCCTTGGAAAAAAGTTCATGTTTTTATCTTACTTGTTAGTTAAGTAATATTTAGCTAAA
Source organism: Artocarpus heterophyllus (assembly GCA_025403435.1). Taxonomy (NCBI): domain Eukaryota; kingdom Viridiplantae; phylum Streptophyta; class Magnoliopsida; order Rosales; family Moraceae; genus Artocarpus; species Artocarpus heterophyllus. The sequence continues at coordinate 2,173,829 of CM046346.1, read as the reverse complement.
AGACTTTTCATCCTTCTTTTTTCCTTCCTAATTATCACCTAATCTTTTTTAATTCCTTATATTACCTATCCTAAGTACTAATAAGTGAAAATTTGTCCACGTTTTCCTATTGGTCTATGACATTATGGAATTGACTGAGTAAAGTGTTCTTGTGTCAATAAGACGATCAATCTCCTTAGCATGTCTCTCTCTCTCTCTCTCTTTTAATATATATATATATATATATAGAAAAAGAAATAAAATTGAAGATTTTGGAAATTTGTATAAATAACTAAATCGTTGTAAATGTATGGAATCAAAACTTATACTTTATAATATATACTTTGTAACAAAGTATCTGAGCTATATATATATATATATATTTGCTTTAACTCTAATATATACATATGTAAGTCTAGAAAACCATGAATTGTTTCATTAAAAAAAAATGGGCCACTGAATTTATCTGATAAAACCAGTAGAAAATATACAATCACTATAGTATATAGCATATTTTGAACCTTTAACAAATAACATATTTTAAAATAATTGAAGTAGTATATCTATTGGTAAACAGTTTATTTATTGAGGATAAATAAATTTACTTGAACCTTTTAAAAATAATTATTTACTTCAAAAACATTTCAAAACTATGTTGTTTGCTTCTTTATCCATAAAATAGACTATTAATTATTTAGAATGAAAAAAGAAAAAAAAAACCCTTAAAAAAAATTCCTTCGAGAGAGAAAAGGAAGCTCAATTCTTCTTTTTCTTTTTTTTGGCTTTATGAACTGAGTTATTTTATTATTTTTCAAATGAAGTGAAATAAAAAAAATGCGTCAGTTTGTTCACAAGTGTTGCTTTTTCTCAAGTGACAGTAAATTATTTATTTATTTATTTTTTAAAGAACGTGCCGATTTTTTTGACGACTTCACAGAGTGTTAAATACGCAGCCCTAGTTAGACGCGCAAACTCTTACTTTTCTTGCATTATTCCCTACGCTTTCTCGGCAACCAAACAGCTTACACTTCCAGTTTTCAGTTTCCGCCCCCGACATCACCGATAATCCAATCCCAACACAAAGAATGTCCGCCCTCCATGTCTCGCTCAAGACCCCAATTTTCCCGCCGACCAACCTCCTCCGCCGCCCAGTCCGAGAACCCTCATTCCTCGGATTTAACAACGCCCTGAAATCTCCCCCTCCGCCGCCGCAGACTGTCGCGTGCCTCAGTGTCGGGGTGGAAGCTGCGAACAGTGAGGCGGCGGCGAAATTAGGGATTCCGAAGAGCAAGGAGGTGATGGAATCGGAGGCGAAGGTCCTCGTCGGGACCTATGCGAGATCCCCGGTGGTGCTGGAGAGTGGCAAGGGCTGTAAATTGGTCGATGTCGAGGGGCGAGAGTATCTCGACCTGAGCTCCGGGATCGCCGTCAACGCCCTCGGCCATGGCGACGAGGACTGGCTTAAGGCTGTTACTCAGCAGGCGGCCACTCTTACTCATGTCAGCAATATCTACTACTCGATCCCTCAGGTCTCTGTCTTTTTTTTTTTTCCCGGGAATGTTCTTGTTTGGTTGCTGAGAAATGTGGGAGAAAATAAATGTAAAATGTTATTTTCATTTTGTGTGTGTATGTGCGTGCGTGTGTGTGTGTCTATATATATATATATATATATAAAGACTGAAACTTTGGTGGTGGAGATGATGAATTAAAAGGTGTATTGTAATAGTTATTTCAAAAATAATGGTGGAAAAATAATTGTAGTGCCAAAATCCCTTTCTTTTGGAAGAGTAAATAACAATTTTTTTGTTTCAATTTTTAAGCTAAAATAAAGCAATTCATGTTGAATCACTTGTTATTTAGTGTTTGTGTTTTGAATTCTGATTAACAGGACAGTGTTTTGAAGCGTCAATTTATAAAAATGTCCGAAATTTTAAACTTTTCTTGTTTGATAACTTCTTATTTTCCCCCCTTTTTTCTTGACTATTTTCTTGTGCTGGTGTAGGTGGAGCTTGCGAAGAGTCTAGTGGCGCGTTCTTTCGCTGACCGTGTGTTCTTTACAAATTCTGGAACTGAAGCGAATGAAGCTGCTATAAAGTTTGCGAGAAAGTTTCAAAGACACTTGCATCCTGACGCGGAAGAGCCTGCCACGGAGTTTGTATCATTCACAAACAGCTTCCATGGTAGGACCATGGGTGCTCTTGCCTTGACAAGCAAAGAGCATTACAGAACCCCCTTTCAGCCTGTCATGCCCGGAGTTACATTCGTAGAGTATGGAAACATTGAAGCCACAAAGGAGTTGATTCGGCCTGGAAAAACTGCAGCGGTTTTTGTAGAACCCATTCAAGGCGAAGGTGGCATATACAGTGCTACAAAGGAGTTTTTGCAGTTTTTGCGCCGTGCCTGTGATGACGCCGGGGCTCTTTTGGTGTTTGATGAGGTAATCGTCTTGTAGATCTTCACCTGGATTACTTGTTCAGAAAACTGTTACTTTCAACTTATCTAGTCTTGCACATATTACTCTTGCATTCCATTTACAATGCTAATCATCGTGAGTAATTACGATCACCATTAGTTTTTTTAACTAGTCAGAGAGATTAAGATGTAAGAATTTGAGACCTTGTGTCATAATCGTCTTAGAGCTGACATGTGAATTTGTGATTAGTTAGAAAAGTGTGGTGATGATCAGCCATGTAGCATTGCCTTTCTAATTATCAACAATTCTTGCTTTGTTTTTCTAATGGATAGTTTTGTTTCGCTCATTTGGTAGGTACAATGTGGTTTAGGCCGAACGGGATATATGTGGGCCCACGAGGCTTATGGTGTGTTTCCAGATATGATGACGCTAGCCAAGCCTCTAGCCGGAGGATTGCCAATTGGAGCTGTTCTGTTAACTGAGAGAGTTGCTTCTTCAATAGCTTATGGTGACCATGGAAGTACTTTTGCTGGTTCGCCCCTAGTTTGTAGTGCAGCCCTAGCTGTACTAGAGAAAATCTCGAACCCTAATTTCCTAAGCAGTGTCTCCAGAAAAGGTCTCTACTTGAAGGATGTCTTGGAGAAAAAGTTGGGGAAGAACTCGCACGTGAAAGAAATACGTGGAATAGGATTAATCATTGGGATTGAGTTGGATGTATCGGCATCACCCCTTGTTGACGCGTGTCGAAACTCGGGGCTTCTAGTTTTAACTGCCGGAAAAGGCAACGTCGTGAGGCTCGTGCCTCCCTTGATCATAACAGAGCAGGAGCTTGATCGTGCAGCCGAGATTTTGTACCAAGCATTGCCTGTTCTTGATAACAATAGTTCAAACTAGGAGCATTGGAACTGCATTGCTCAAGTTAAATTGTTTTCTTTGGAAGTCCCACCGTAAGGCTACCAACTGTTCCTTTTTGTAGTTCAATGTTACAAGGACAATGGGGATAAACAACCCCAACTTAAGACTTGACATATTGTGTGTGTGTGTGTGTATGTATGTATGTATACATATATTGTGTGTGTTGAAGCTATCATAAACCAAACAACCACAGAACAACTCACAAACAGTAAAGCCTATTTCGGAAGCCCCTTAAACGACCCAAGCAAACTTGCATGAAGCTCGGGCCCTACAGGAACGGTATCCTTAGTCAATGCAGAGACCGCCCAAAGGAGCAGATAGAAAATTCAAAGTGTTTATCACCCAAAGACAAATCCTCTCTTAAAAAAAATTGGTCCCATCCCTCGAACTCGCCAAATAGATGGCCGGAACTGCGAAAGCTTCACCCTCAAAGAGGGAAGAAATCAAGGTTTCCCCCGCTCAATCAGGAAAAATCCCCTTTCATCTCTAGCTATCCCGGCCATGAAGTCTAACACACTCCATGACTGCGCCAACCGGCGGGGGGGGGTGGGGGAGTTCAACATCCCTAGCTTACTCGGGGAAAGGTCTAACGCATGTGAGAGTTTTATATTATAGCTTATCTTTTTTAATTATTATAGCATATGAGAGTTTTTCATTATAGGAACCAAATGTTTTGGTTATTGATTTTGCCAAACACTTAGCCAAAGACAAGTGCCTACCTATGTTTTTAGTCGGGCAACTTACAAAAATATTCCTTAAATGACCCAACTTATCAAAAATATGTTTTAACAAACCATTTGTTAAAACTGTCTATTTTTTAAAAATTGGTTATTTACTCAAAGTCATTTTCACTCCCTCATGAGAGAATCCGTTGTAACCCGTCAGGTTCTATCCTGGAACCCGTCGGAACCTGCTGGTTTCAACATTGAACTCGTTAGATTCCAACACAGAAACTACTAGATTTTGTCCAAAAAATCATCAGAACTGTCAGATTTTGTCTAGGAACTTACCGGATATGAAAGCCACTAGATTTCGTCCAAAAAATCTCTGGACCTACTAGATTCTCTCTCAAAACTTATTGGACACGAAACCTTCTAAAAAATAGCCGAAATTGTCAAATTTAGTCCCAAAACTTGTTGGATGCAAAATCCGCTAGATTCTAACATAAAACCTGTCAGATTTTGTCCAAAAAATTGCCAGAGCCACTAGATTCTGTTCCAAAACCTGTTAGGTTTCGTCCGAATACTAACAACAAATTCAAATCTCTAATAAAATCATCAAACAAAAAAATTCCACAACCTTAAAATAAAGATTAAAACCAAAAATGCAACAAAAAATGTATAAAAAAGAAGCAAACATTCAAGCAGATACAACCATAAATTCAACCACTAAGTCAGAATACCAGAAATTAAATAAAAAAATTCCTCAACACACAAAAACGGTGACAACACACAATAACATTGAGGAATGAATTTAAAATGTACCAAAAGATGTTTAGGTTTCATTCCATAGCAACAACCTTGCAAGCAAGACCCTCAGCAGCATCTGCACAGCAAAAAAAAGGAGACTACCAACAACATCTGCACAGCAAAAAACGATTAATTTCAAAACAGATAATTGGAGAGATATGACAAATATTAAACAAGAATTAAGTAAAATGCTTTGACAATACTGGGAGAAATGTTGTCTCCAGTTTGGCGGAAACTGCGGATGAATTTCTTGAGGTCAATGTCCAAGTATTCAAACACTTATGCAACAAAGTTTAAGAAGGCATGCCGCACACTTGCTGTCATAGACTAGATTCAACTGTGTATGCTATTTATTTATATGTGTTATTTCGCTTGTATATGAGCATTTCTGGTTTTGGTGACGCCAAGGAGAATCCTGACCAGGGCGTGGCTAAGCAAATCTAATCCATTTGACTTTTAAACAGTAAAAAAAAAAGAAAAACCAGAAAGACCATAAACCAATATAACACTTGCTTCTGAACCACCATAAACAACATGCTAGACAGAAATCTCTTTTCAAAAAATCTCAAACAAGAATTGTCTTGACAAGTAAAATATAGTTAATCTTTGGATTATACATGTCAGAGGTACTCACTGGATTACACCAGCTGCGCCTTCCACCGGATGTTCACGCGTTCGATGTTTTCAATGTGCGACATTTGGTCCTGTTTTCTCGATTCGAGGACGAATCTTTTCAGGCCGGCAGAATTGATGCAGTGCACGTGTTTGTTGATGTGGACCCAGGTGACGACGTTATCCGGTCAACCGAAGGAAGGCTAGTCCGGTCGACCGGTCGGCCGGAGTTCTGCTGCATGAAAGTTTCTAGCAAGTTATCCCATTGCTCTACAATTGGGCTTGTTTTGGTAACATGTCATGGATTTAATAAGCATGGAAACTTTTTTTCCTGTTAAGTTTCCTTTCATGTTTTACCAGCAAGGTTCTTAATTAAGTCTATCAGAGATTCTAATTTTTGAAAAGAAAAGTTTTGGCTTATTCTTTAGGTACGAAAACTCAGCTATCCTAGTTCCGTAAACAATATGATTTTTTTTTTTTTTTTTTTATGTGATGTGTTGGTTAATCTAATTATAAGCTTCATTTATGTATCCTGACGTGGATTGTTTTTATTATAGCTGTTTCTATTAATTTATATTCCGAGTTCTTTACAGAATACCAATTACACCAATATATGCATTTCAAGCAATTTGAAACTACCCGTGGTACGCAGATTTGTTGAAAAGAACTACCAGCCAATTGTCTAGTATTGCATAATCATATGAACGAGAGGGACGTGAATAATTGTTATCTATAGATGGATAATATGCATTATCTTATATTACATTTCAGGAACATAAATTGTTGTCTATACATAATATATATTATATGATATTTATTTTATAGTATTGCATGTTGCTCTTTTAGATATCGTAAAGGCAAACATAAGCACGCAAGTAATAAGTTGTAATTTGTTTTTAACACTAATTAAGAAATTCGAACAATAAGTGCAACACAGATGCAAAAAAGAGTGATGTAGATTAATAAAATCCTTATATATATCTATGTGTGCAGAGATCGTTGTCAATAAAATTGAATGCTTACTTTTCATAAATCATATACAAATAAATACAGAGAGTGTTGTATAATGATGTCCTATTTCAATAAAAAAAAATTACCTCCAACTTATTTGTAGCATTCCCACTAAATATATTTTCTTTTTTCTCAAGTTTAATTACAATATATTATGTTAGACATGTATGCTCTAAGGAGTAAAAATGTAATACGTTTTTGGAGACATTTTTATCAATAAGAATTTATTCATTTATATATACCAAATATTGTCCTCTTTACATTCATATTTGTCGAATGTATGATAAGCAAACAGTAGTCTGAGACTGTCAGTCTAAACCCTAAGAATTGGGCATATGATGGGATGATTATGCGGAAGACACAATTCTTAGGGTGACGGTCTAAAACATATGCTCCGCAATCGAGGGAATAAAGTTGGGCGCTTTATTCATGTAAAGATTGTTATGTTGTCTATATCCTTTTTGGGAGATGGTTTGTCTTGGCCATCGGAGTTGGACTCCGTGAATAGAAACATTGGCGCGTTGTCATAGTTGACGATGTGTTGGATCGGGACATAAAGTGAATTGATTTGGATTAATAATTCTGTCTTGGCAAATCGATTCACTTTAGACAATCATTTGTATTGTATCTTAATCCTGAGATGAATAATGGGCCCGTTGTCTCGACTTGTGTCTTTTGATATACCAATGGGTGACTCCCACATTTCTATAGTGGCATGCATGCCGGTACGTTGGAGGCATGACTCTTGATAGCGTAGACTTGTTATTCATAGATATGGAATCCATAGCTCCTCTTTAGGAGTAATGATATCCTCTTATATGCGTTGTCCTGTAATTAGAAAACTGGAGCGCTCAACCATTTGGATACATAGGTGTAACCGAATGGTATACTATCTTTGGATGGTAAGTTTTCTAATGGTGAGACAATGGAACGTAAGATAAAAATAATCGGGAAGGTAAGATAGAACTTGTCCTTAAGCCGATTATGGATGATCATATGGGGATGCGATACACTATGATATGTCATGGAGACTTAGCTACACGAGCTTTGTAATTCTATAAAGTTCGAGAGTGCAGCTCCAAGCTTTTAGTGGAGTAGCATTGGAGTTGATAATTGTGAAATGTATATCTGGGATATTGGGTTTCATAATTATCATGAGCTTGAACTTTATAGGTCCATTTTGGTCCCCTTTGCTAGCTCACAAAATCCTGTAACGACACGGCGTGTTTTTCCAATAATTGGTGACTTATGTCGGATTTATCAGATTGGTTTAAAATTTATAAGAATCAAATAATTCATGTCTGTTTATCGGTTGAATTAATTATGTAAGAAAATTAGTTCAAGATGAACTTGTTGAATTATTGCGTTCGGGTAATTCTTGTCTGTTTATCGGTTGTTTTAATTTTGGACAATTAGAACAAGATAAACTTGTAGAATTATTGTGAATTAATTTATTTTCTTAGAGATTATCTTGATAAAGTTTGTTTTGATCAGATATCTTTTCTATTGGGCTATTTGAATCAAAACTGAGACTTTATCCTTTAGAATCTCGGGTGGAAAATAAAAGATTCGAGGAGATTTTTTCTCGGCAGTTCGGCCTGTCGGATGACGTGGTCGGCCTGCCGAACTGGCCTGTTCGGCCTGCCTATCAGAAAGTTCGGCATGCCGACCGACGACAGTTAAGATTACGCGTTTTCACGCGTATCTTATCAGATATTGATCCGAACTTGATTCTGTTTCGATTTTTTGAGACCTAATCTGATATGGACTGACCCTAGGACCAATAGGTATAAAAAGGGAGTAAGTCTAATGATTTACTCAGATCAATTTGAGAGATTAAGAGTGATACTCTTCGAGTGAGCATCTGAAAACTCCCTGAGAGCTTTTGTTCACAAATCACAAACACTAGCTTTAGGTTCTCTCTATTGGTTGGAAGGAGAGTCACCGGTGGAAGAGCTGTACGTGTGAGCCCACACTCACTCCGGTTGTGGATAGAGAATAGCAAAGAAGACCAGTTGGTTGAGGCTCTTCTGGAACGTTACTTCTCTACACAGGTTGCGGAGGTTCTTCAACACACTGAGGTTAGTAAGATCTGTCTAATTTATACATATAACATGTCAAACTTGTGTTTTAGAAAATACTCTGATGAAAAATTTTTAAAATTCCGCTGCGCACTTTGTTTCCAACATATTAATCATGCATGATTAACAAAGTAAATTAAATACTAGTAGTACATGGTTGCATTCATGGTAAAATGTGAGATTTCTTCTCCTCTTTGATGTCTTTCACAATTAATATCTTCCTTTGCAGTTGAAAGATGTTGCGTCTCCATCCTCTAGCAATACTCGAGCTCTTCCCCCTAGCAGTACTCCGGCTCCTCCTAAAAAAAGGGAAAAAGAGCCGTCACAAAGGACCTAAATGATCAACACCTCAAATTTACAAGGTTGGACCAAGACTTATATGACTTCATCTAGAACCGAACAACATGACGGCATGATCCAGAAACGACACTAAATAAATAAGTTTTTTTTAATCTATCTAAGTTTCAGATTAATTTTGAGTTGACAGATGCAATAAACATGTGATTTTAAACCAACCCGCTTAATTTGAATTTGAACCGTATAATATATATATATATATATATATATATATATATATATATAAAAGTTATACAAAATACCTAGGTATCATTTATTTAGACAATTCTTTGAAATGAAATTATGGTGTTGTATTAATAGGAAAAGCCGTTACAAATCACACTGCAGAACTAGTGAGGAATAGAATCCGGCCGAGAAATAGAAACACATGAAGAAAGACAATCTAGCAAGACTATGAGCCACCCCATTAGTAGAACGCGGGCTAAATTATAAGAACAACCAATAAGGTCTCAATAGGAGGACGAGCTAATAGCGTCCTCTTGAGAGTTGAGATATCTCAGGTAAAGTAGGAGAACGAGTAGGAGGACGAGTTGGAGAAATGTCTAAGTTCACTGAACCAAAGGCACGAATTTGAATTACAAATACATGAGATCAAGTAGCCTTCAAATCAGGGATTAGCATGATCTACGCAACTGACATGGAAGGTCAAATATGTGGAAAGTGGGAATAAAATTAGGAAAGAAATATTTCTGATTTTATATTTAAATTATTATAATGTTATGATTTTGTATGTGAAATTATAGCTATAAATAGGGGTGAAAAACCCTAGAGAAAGGATTCTTTTTGGCCTTCTCACATTCGTAAAAAGAAATAAAGAGAAAAACTCTAAGTGGACGTAGCCCGTATTGAGTGTACTATTATAATTTTTTGTGTTCTTATTTTTGCACATAGTTTACTTCTCTTATTTGCATTATTTATTGTGTGTAATTTGTGAGATAATTGTTGAACTAAAACCACCATCAACAATCATCATCATTATTTTTTGGTTTTTTGTCATCTTCAATTTTTTTTAGCTTTTTTGTGATTTTGGTGATTTTTAACTATGTCCATGAGAAAACTGGCCATAGTACAATTGACATTTACCGATTATAATGTTTTTGGTGGATACCAATGACCAGTGATAATTTAGTAACAAATTCAAATTTTTGATTCAATTCCAATGATGTCTAAACGATCATATTATGAAATATCAGTTAAAAAAGTGAAATAATGTTTAATTGATTTTTACTTTATTTTTCATTAAATAATGTATCATATAATTGGACACTATTTGAGATACAAAAAATTAAACAGTGTAATATAATAGTATAGGTTTGGCATATTACCGACTTAGAATATGCTTGGAAACCAAGTTTTAATTTTAAAGTTTCAACTGCTACAATATAAAATAAAAATATGTTACACTGTAAAGTTTTCATATTGTCATCTTCAATTTTTTTTAGCTTTTTTGTGATTTTGGTGATTTTTAACTATGTCCATGAGAAAACTGGCCATTATACAATTGACATTTACCGATTATAATGTTTTTTGGTGGATACCGATGACCGGTGATAGTTTAGTAACAAATTAATTTTTCTATTCAATTCTAATGATGTCTAAGTGATCAAATTATGAAACATCACTTACAAAAGTGAAATAATGTTTAATTGATTTTTATTTTATTTTTTATTAAATAATGTGTCATAATATAAATGATTGGATACTATTTGAGACAAAAAAGTAAATAGCGTAAAATAATAGTATAGATATGGCATATTACCGGCTTAGAATATGCTTGGAAACCAAGTTTTAATTCTAAAATTTCAACCAGTATAATATAAAATAAAAATATGTTACACTATAAAGTTTTTATATAGCATAGTGTGTAAATTTTAACTTTATTTTCAAACAAGCAAGACTCATGTTCTCAACCTGTAAAATTTGCTCGTGTTGTAACATATTTTTAACTTTAACTTTGTTAAAAATATGTTACTCTGTAAAGTTTTTATATAACATAGTGTGTAAGTTTTAATTTTGTTAATACAATGGGTAAATTTTAACTTTATTTTCAAATATTCTCGTGTTGTGGCATGACTCATGTTCTCAACCCGCAGAATCTGCTCGTGTCTAGCCACTTTTGCTCTGCGCGACCCACAATCCACGCGTTGTCCAGCTTGTCCTTCCAACCACAGTACATTCAAACCCCAATAAACATGAACTAAAAATTAAAAAAATGAAAAAAAAAAAACTAATTAATTTATACAAGCAACAAAATCAGATATCTCATTTGTCTCTCTGAAGCTTCCCCAAATTACTATGCACTTGTTATCATCATTATTATGATTCAAAAGTTAAATTTTTTTTCTTTTCTCTTCCTTTCCTTTCTTCTTTCTTTCAGATGTATTCCTTAATAACAATCTTTTTTCTCAGATAATATTCCCATTTTCAAAAAGCCCAGAAAGTTTCTGTGAGGAATCTGGGGGCGGAGAAGAAGAAGCATCCATATTCATGGCGTCGGCGCCGTTGAACAAGATCGAGAGGGCCCACCAGATGTACCGCGAAGGCCGGTACGAGGAAGCCCTAGGGTTTTACACGGAGGCTCTCGCCATGGCCAAGACCAATCCTCAAAAGATTGCTCTCCATAGCAACCGCGCCGCTTGTTTTCTCAAGCTTCACCATTTCAGCAAGGTCCCATTTTTTCTTTCTTTTTTTGTTCTCTGAATTTTTTTTTTTTTTTTTGTTAAAGATCGATTCTTGGCGGTTCTGATTAAACTACTTGACCAAAATTGAGAAACTTTGAGAAGTTGGGGTAAAATCAGAAATTCGAAATTCGATATATTTGTTATTTTGGTACAGTTTTGTTTGTTGAATGAAATAAATCGAATTATTTTGTGGGAGTTATTTCCATTCAGCTGATTAAATTATTTTGCCTCATAATTTTGATATATATGAAATTATAATAATTTTTCTATGAGAAATTTTTAAGTAAATGGGGTAAAGTCGGCAAATTCGAAATGATGAACTCTCCAAGTTATGATTTGGTACAAATTCTGCTCGTAGAATGTTTAAAATAAATCAAACAGTGGACGAGTGCATATCCAAAATGTCCTGTTTCTGGTTGGGGGTAAAATGTGTCCTAGGATTCATCTAGTGGAGTATTATTTATGTATTGGTATATGTTTAAGTACTTTGGTTTAATTTGTTTTGGCCATTGCATTATTGAAGTGAATTTGTTCCAACTTATCTTAGGCAGCAGAGGAGTGCACCTCCGTGCTTGAGCTAGATCAGAACCATACCGGGGCTCTGATGTTGCGGGCGCAGACGCTGGTGACCCTCAAGGAGTACCACTCGGCACTTTTTGATGTAAATAGGCTCATAGGGTTGAATCCATCGTCGGAAGTGTATCAAAACCTCGAAGCCCGTTTGCGGACTCAGCTGGTATCTCCTCCCCCCCTCTCTGGCTGCTAAACTTACTTCATTTGTGCAATTATTTCTAGTGGTATCTAGTATGAACGTTTGTAAGTTGAGATTATGACAAAATAAAAAGTGGTGATTTAAAGCCAACAGTAAGGTATTTAGATTACTTATGACCAGCCGACTTAGTGTTGGACTAATTATGTCATGGTCGGATTGGTGCCGTGGAAGATTTTAAAACATTTGTTTTTGGATTGTAGTCTTTTCACATTGATTGAATGGGATAATGTAAATGCTAAAGTCATATAATAATTTCTGGTTTGGAGTGTAAAATTTTAGGAATGACATGGATTAATGGTGGACCTGAACGTGTAGAATCCAAGTAGGATTGTTTATTGTGTTCAAGCTAATTATGAACGGGTAATTATTAGTTTCCTGACTGTCATTAAGTGATGTGTTTTCTTTTCCTGCTCAAGGAAAGTCACTTGCTCCGATACCCGAATCAGAAGCAGAGTTGGAAGAGGAAAAGGAAGAACAAGAACCGCAGCAAGAAAACAAAAATGACAAAGAAGAAGCAGAGCCGATTGTAAATGAGGTTAAAGGGGAACAATGTGAAGAGAAAGAAATTGCAACAATTGCGTCAGCAAGAACAGTTCATACTTCTGAGTTAAATAGGACTACTGCAAACACCAGTTTTATGGCGTTAAAAATCCCAATCAAGAAGGCTTTCTCTGAACAAGAGAAGTGTCAAAGTGTCAATTCTGTAAATAATAAACCTACAGCTGAAGCTGTTGCTCCTCAGGCGCAGCACAACAAGGGATTGTCTGATAAAGATCCCAAAGGATGGCAATCAATACCGAAACCCAAGGGACACTCAGCACTGGATTACGCTAGGTGGGACAGAGTTGAAGATGGTTCCAGTGAAGATGATGACGATGACGATGACGAGGAGGATGGATTTCAATATCGATTCCGCCTAAAAACGGTTGGTGTGCGACCAGTGAAGTGAAGAGAAAATGTAGAATTTACATAAATGCGGATTGTGAATTTTCGTCTCTGAATTACCCACAAGAGAGAAGTTAATATCATTCTTTATAAGGTGGTTTATATGAAAAGCTCAGGGAGATTCTTTTGCAGAAAGTGTTTTTTGAAGCTAAGAGAGTCTCTTCAGCTTGTGGGTGAGCCGGTACCCACTAGCAAGCAAATCATGTGGAGACTCGGCAAAAGGATTGATCTGAATCTTTACTGTCTCATTAGTGGGTATGAAGTCAGAGATCTATATATTGGTTCTGTTAATATTATATTGTACTTACATGTCTATTGTAATGCTTTGGAAGAATGACAAGCTTTGTTTGAGTCGATAATATTCATTTCCCTTATCACTGTAATTTTGTTGTTGCTGTTTCTAATGGGGAATGGCAACTTACGCACGGCTTAAGCCTTTGATATTTGGTTTCGTTGATTGATTTGTTCATTGAATTTGAAACATATGATATAATCCATCGAAATAGCAGATGACAAAGTTGATAAATGTTTGTACTCTTCCATAATCTCTAAAGTTTCCCTTGATAATGACTTTTGTTTCTTCATACTTGTACATAATGACATATTATATATTATATACTACATTTATACATATATAACATTTACATATGTGTGTGTGTGTGAAAACCAAGTAGGGAGCAGTAGGTGGGTGCCTTATTCAAGGTAGATATACGGTAAATTAGAAGTCATTCTTCAATTGAACTTCAAAACTGCTTTAAGCTTGAAGTAAGTTGGAAAGGGACATGGATTTAATTATCTTAATGTACAATATCGCAAAATTGTCCATTCTTACAAGGAAATATATCCCTTATCTACCTAGACTCTTATTTCAAGAGAGAGAGAGACGCACTCTTGTCTTGTTCACGCTCTTCAATAGATGGCTGCTTTAGGTGACGTTTTACCAACTGCTTAAGCGAATTATTCGTGTGACCTTATTAATCCTAAAAGCAATCTCTTTGCTGTAACCAACAGAAAATGCCCCCCCACATTTTTGTTGCCTTCCAAATTTTGGGGGAGTTTTCTTCCTATATAGACAAAACCAGCTTCAACTTCCATTACATTCGGCTGAAAAACACAAACCCACGTAGTAATTTCTGTGGTAAGTCTCTTTCACTTTCTCTCTCTTTCTCGGTAAACAAACAAAAGTCATGCATAACTTACCTTTGGCTGCTTATTGTGTCTTCTTCAACGCATCCAAAGTCTTGTTTTTCATTTGTCTTCTCCTCGTCGCCGCATTCTACGTCTTTATCTTCTCCGAAATCATCACGGATATTCAAGAATTATCAGCTTTGCTCGCCAAGAGAAAAGGTAGGAGCTTGGCTTATTATATCATGTTTCAAGAGAATCTATCTCAATATTCTAATGGGACATACCATGAGGTTCTTATTAGAAGTCAAGAATGAAGGCCATGCATAAATATTTGAAGCTTTTGAAGAAATCATATATACTATATGATGAGGAATATTATCAACACGTACGGCCAATCTTGTCTTGTTTTATTGGCTTTATATTGCTTTCAACCAAATCAAAGGAAAATATCATGGACAAGTGATGATGATTGATGCATTTTTCTTGCCTTCAACGTGTGTTTGTAGCATCAATTCCAATGGGCAATAGCAATATATATACACATACATATATATATATATGCTTATATTAGTAAAAACAAAAAAATTAAGGGTCCTTGTATATATGCTTTTTGCTAATTGAATGTATGTTTAGCATTCTTTTTGTTTTTTGTTTTTTGTTTTCATATTTATGGTGTCGATTAAAATATCTTTGAGGTTATTGGTTGCTTTTGCTTTCAAGTTTGAGGAATGTTGTCAGAATATTTTGAATATATATTTTTAGTTGTTTAATCTTTAATACATTGGATTTAGTTCTTTTGCATGAGTAGTTAGCTAGCTATTTTCTGTTTCCTTCCCTTTTTTTTAGGTTTGTTTCCTTATTTTTTGCTTCACATGATCACTTGCCGACTAGTTGTTAGCCAATCAATCACTTTCTCATATGAGCTTGCACAATTAATCAGATTCTGATTATATTGAATATGATCAATCTCACACCCCGTCTAATAATTGTGAACTCAAAGTTCAATATCACATGTTTTATTATATGGAAGAATATGCTATTTAGTTAATCTGATTTTCATCAAGTATATATAGCTGGTTAAATATTAATTCTACCGTTTTTCTTCTCTTTCAGGTAATTTTTAGATTATATGTGTGTGTGTGTGAGAAAGAGAGACATTACGTTTCAATGATTATCTCTTTTTTTAACATGGAGTACTGAGGGAATACTTTACACCTTGTAGTGGAGTCGGATATGTTTTTACTGCTAGGCTATATCTACAACCACAATGATTAATCTATCAATTAGGGTATGTTTTACCAACAATTAACGGTGTGGCGTGATAAGAATTTAATTCCATTAATCATCATAAATTTTTTTTGTCAACTATATATAC
The DNA here is from genome assembly GCA_025403435.1 of Artocarpus heterophyllus. NCBI lineage: Eukaryota > Viridiplantae > Streptophyta > Magnoliopsida > Rosales > Moraceae > Artocarpus > Artocarpus heterophyllus. Next base: position 2,158,091 of record CM046346.1, on the reverse strand, counting down.
TTAATTAATTATAACCTTTAGATTTATATCAAGCAACTAACTTTTAATAACAAAATTAAACAATAGTTAATATTATGAAAATAATGCAATGGAAATAAAGAATAAGAACATCCACAGATTTATGTGCAAACAAAAGACGGAAAAAAACTACGAGCAGAGGAGAAGAAATCACTAAACTCGAAAAAAATTATAAGACAACAGCGATTAGGAAGGCTAAAAGTCAATAATGTCAAACCCTAATGCAATACATCATATATATATATATATATATATATACACGTATAAACAAAATCCTAATAAGTGATACAACCTAATGGGCCTACAACATAAATTAAACGGCTCAAAACATAAAGGTTCATACAGTGGGGGTGAAACCCCACACCCCCTGACGAGATCAGTGGTGGGTTAAGAGATTGGAGGCCCAATCCCTTTACTACTATGATAAACTCATGAAAGATCTCATATTTGTTCTTTCACCACAATTGTTGCACTGCGAGCTTTCGGGTTTACGCGAAACTGAATTTAATTTGTTATACTCTAATACTTAATTATATGAAAATTATGTGATGCATAGTTCATTAAAATTCCATGTATTTTTTTTCAAAAAAAAAAAAAAAAATTTTAAAAATCTATGCTTGTGTCCATCTTTTCATATGCCAAAAAGAGTGTCAATCCCTTTACTACTATCATAGATCTCATGAAAGATCCTATATTTGTTCTTTCACCATAATTGTTGCACTGCAAACTTTTGGGTTTAGGGAAAACTGAATTTAATTCGTCATACTCTAATACTTAATTATATGAAAATTATGTGATACATGGTTCATTAAAATTCCATGTATTTTTTTTTCAAAAAAATAAAAATAAAAATTTTAAAAATCTATGCTTGTGTCCTTCTTTTCATATGCTAAAAGAGTGACGATGATATCTATATATATATATAAAAGAAAAGAAAAAGAAAACTTTGTCGTAGGGAAGATATGGACCCCTCCAATTATGTGCAATTCGATTAGACATTCCCTAAGTAAAAAAGAAAAAGAAAACAAAAGTAGGGGAAAAGAGAGAGATAAAAAGAAAAAGAAAAACAAAAAGAAGAAAGAAAAAAGAAAATGAGGGGTATGTTGCCTTGCAAGTTCCATATTGCCACATAAATCTAAACTTTGAAGGCTAAAAAAAGGTGTTGTCTCACAAAAGAAAGAAAAGCGCAAAAAGGGCATAAACGTGTGTGTCAGTTGTACCCCCTATTATTTCTTGTTCTCTTCTGCAAGATTAACCCAAAAAATATGTATCTTATGCTTATATAGAAGTGGGAATAGTTTTGTTCTTCAACCAATTTTTGTAGTAAATCTAATGGTTCAAAATTATTTGATATTTAAATTGGCTTAATTCAATGGCTTAGATTGATGCATATGGCTTTTATCTTTTTTGGCACCTCATGCTTAATTTCACACCTCTATTGTAATAATTTCATGTAACCCTCTAGCCATCAAGACCTCATTATTACTTCCATTTTCAGCTTCTTTTTGCTCCTTTGATCTTTCATTTATGTAACTCTATACTACTAAAATTTGCAAATGAACCAAAGTTTTGAGATTATGATTTTATCTATGTAGTTTTAGACTTATATATGTCAAAACAATTATTGTGATAAGTAGTCTCAATTTTCTTTTGAACAAAAATATCCTCATCTGTGTATTATATAGTTAATATTTCCGTAGTTAGGATGCACCATTTTTTTTAATAATTAGAACAAATAAAAATAAACACAATTTTTTTCATCTTGTTTAACATAATTACTGTTAGTATTAATTTACATATTATAAACATCATCTTTGTTAACTTTTTTTCTTAAAAGGTACTGCCATAAACAATTTTACCAAATCATTTTAATTATTATTTTTATTTTATTTAGTGATACAAAAGATTTTCTCTCCATATATAAAAGATCAAAAAAAAAAAAAAAAACTAATGTACAAAGTGCCGAAGACACAATATCATACTATACATATATATATATATATATATAGCAGTAAAATAATGTTCTATTTATACATATATATAAATAAAATAATGTAAATAAAATAAAATAAAAAGCACATGAAGAAGTGGGGTTACGTTATTATCACATCCATACAGTTTCAAAGAAAGCATGACTTTATGTGCATATAGGAGCGTATAGATATTGAGGGTAAAGATGATTAGGTTTGTCAAAGGAGCTATATATATTGAAATATTGCGGCTTTGTGTTATATAGGGTGTTTGAAAGGGTGGTGGTAACCACTTTTATTGTAGTATGTGAGAATTTTATACTGTAGTATTTTTTTTAAATTATTGTTACTATAGCATATGAGAGCTTTATACTGTTCATAACTGAGTTTGTGGTAGAAATTGAGTGGTGAAAACTACTGCCAAACACCCTCATATGTCAGTTAGTGATATATCACTGTTCAAGTTAATTTGAAAAATATTATCATGAGATTTATCACGAGGCTTTCCCAAAATTCTTAATTGAAGGATGACGAATATGCTAGCTATCGTCACTCTTTAGGGATTTGAAAACAATCTTTTATTTTTTTTTCTTGAAAAAAAAATTATTTTTTAAATGAAGTATGTCGCTTTAAAACTTGTATAAGTAAAGACTAAATTTGGACATAAGGATGTAATTTCTTTGTCCTTTTAGTCTTTTTCGGTGGGACCTTAAAATAGTGCGGTTTTTTAAACTGTTGGCTTTTGTTAATATTATTTTTATATACAAAACTAACGGTTAAGAGACAGACATCTAATTTTAGTATCTATTGAGAAAATTACCTATTTTTTCCTGTCAACATTATATTCCTTCTTCAGATGAAAAAAATATATCGTTAAATTATCTGAATATTGCCAATTGAAATGATTACGGAACTAATTTAAGCTATTGGATTTACTGGCTTTTATAAATGAATTAATGAGACAATTGACCCAATTACATTTATTGAATTAAAATATGACTATAATTTATAAAAATCTTACAAATATCTTATAGTGATATCATTAAAATTATTTATATATAATTATATAGTACAATATGCAATATCATTAAGATAATTATTATATCATTAAGGACATTTTTAAGATATTTTAAATATTGTGTTAGATTTTAATTTTATAACAATAATTTGGACATATATTGTAATTTTTTCCTTAAAAATTCTAAACTTGAATCGGAAAAAAAGGTAAAATGTTCAATCTCTAAAACTCAACCTTGTAGATGATTAGCAATAGGCTAAGCCACACTCGTTGTCGTTCTTTTTTCAAAATCATAGTCGTTTTTTTTATTTAAAAGAAAAGGGAGAAAAAAAAGCAAAAAATATTTGTAAAGAAAAAAGATACGGTAGTTTAAAAAAAAATAATTTTTTTTCTTCTGAAATGAATTTGTCAAAATATTCTCCAACTATTGTAAGAAGTATATATTTTTTTTAATTCATACGACCGTTGTATCCTGTGGCGTTAGAAAATCCCAGGAGAGGACTAATGCGTAATTTCATACACTACGATTTGGACGTTGCAAGCCGCCGGGCAATCTTTGAAAATACCTCCTCAATTCAGGGGTATTTTCGGCAACACACATTTAAAACTTCCCAAAATTCGACCGTTACAACATTTAAATACAGATTACAGGCTTCGGCCCGTTCACCTCAACCCCAAGTCCTCTCTCTATTCTTATTCTCTGTCTCACTCTCATTTTACAATTTCCATGGCCGATCAAAGCACGAGATCATCAATAATGGATTCCAAAACCCCACACCCACTTCAGCAAATCGCCGATACTCCGACCCACAAGCTTCTCCTCAAGCAATGGCTGAAAGAGGAAGAGCTAATCCTCGGCCGAGTCTCCCTCAAGGAGACCCAAATAGACTCGGTCCGGAAGGAGATCACCAATCTCTACGTCTTCTTCTTCCTCTTCCACTCCCTCTCTCTACTCGTCCTCTTCAACGCCTCCTCCTGGGCCCCGCAAGGCAGCGCAGCGGTGTGCGGGAGATCGTGGATCCCGTCGCTATGCTCGCTGCTGTTCTCTTTGGGACTAATTTGGGCACTCCGGTACAAGACCGACACCGAGGTCCACCTCGAGAAGATGCTGGAGAGGGAGAAGGAGGACGGGAAACTCCTGGCGAGGTGCGTCGAGGAGCTGAAGAAGAAGGGCGTCGAGTTCAACCTGCTGAAGGAGGTCGACGCGCTGCGACGGGCGAAGAGTCTGCGAGTCGAGGCGAAGCCCGTGAGGAAGTGGTCCGCGAGGGACTTTGTCACCCTCTTCTTCTTTAGTGCTTCCTGTTTTGTTCTTGTTTTGACGAGGGTCATCTTGTGTGATTAAGCTCTCTTTTCTCTTTTTTGTAAGGGTATTTTGGGAACTATTGGAATGATTCATTGATTTTTGGCGGTCTTCTGTTTTTGGCAGAAGATTTTGGTTGTGGCGGAATACTCTTGTTCTGCTTTTAGTGAAGATGTTAAGCTGAAATTGCATAAGAATATTATGAAAGAAGATTTTGGAATTTTTTTTTTTTTTTTTTTTGTCTTTGTATTAATGAAATCTTTGTTAAAAGATGTTTTTGGATTTTGTATTTTATAGAGAAGTGGGTCTCTAGTGATGATTAATTTTGATGAGTTGGTAATTCTACTTTGATTTATTTTGTACCTAGAAAAGTTTTGGGACCGATTGTTGGTATCAAAATCTTCTTTTACTACATTTGATTTGGATTTTGTTTTATATAAGAGAAATGGGCCTTTTTCTCTTTAATTTACACACTACTCTTTTTTCTTTTTCTCCTTTTTTTTTTTTTTGCCTATTTTTGATAGCTGTCACATATCTGCTGGAATAATCTTATAAAATAAAATGCACCACTCGCAATAACCCAACTTTGTAAAAGCGGCGTCCCCAAAACTGCTATTAAAGTTCTAAATACAATCAATTATCATCACTATTTCCTCCCAAATTGAATTTTCAAATTCTATTTTAAGAAGAAATGTTCAGATAGCTGAGGCGCATGGCCATCAGTTTCTCAAAGTAATGAAAATCTATATGTTATTTTTCAGTTTTACTTGTGCTGACTAGTAATGCGATTCTAACAAGTAACCTGGCAGGTCACCAGCTTTTGTAATCTTCTGAAGGTCCTCTTTCAATTGGCAACTGGGATTACCATCAAAGCATATTTTGTGATAGGAATAAATGAAGTGGTGTAAAATTGCAATTTTTGCATTTAGTTCTCTTGTTGGATTCAGATTTCAGAATGATCTGTGATAACACGGATAAATTTAGTTTAGCGCATATGTATATATGGTCAAAAATTTGCATGTGATATATATATACTCAAGTTAATTTAATGAGATGTTTGAGTAACTTTAAAAGTATTAAGTCCTTGGGTAGGAATAATATAAAGGAATGAGTACATTATAAGCTTGGCTACATTTATCATTAACAAATTAATGTAACAGCTTTTTATTACCACATGTAACAAAAATTTAATGTAAGTTAATCACATAATTGTATTTTTTAGTTTTAACTATTACTCAATTTATTTATCTTTTTAGAAACTCCAAAGTTATCCTTAAAATTTTAAAAACTTATTTCAATTTCATCTCCATTAATAAAAAAAATTGGACTAAACAACATAACTACCTTTAAAGAGTTATGATAATATTTCATACATTAAAAATATATAAAAAAAAATCCCAGAACAAGAAATCAAATTTCAAAAAAGAACATAAGTTTTATGACTTTTTAAATTTTAAAATATATATATTGTAATTTTTCTCAAGAAAAAACATATATTTCATAAACAAATTAGCTTTAGTCAATGGTATTTTTATCTTATCTTATTGTTTTTTAAGTTAAAACAGTTTACAAGGAATAAAATTGAAATAATTTTTGTCAAATTCAAAAGATACCTTTATAGTTTCTAAAAACAGAAGAATAAATTGAAAAACAATAAAAATTAAAAGGCATAGTTATAAGGTTAACCCAATTTTAATATTAACAAACATAAAGAATCAAAGAAAAATGGACAAAAAAGAAAGTACATTGACTATGCAAAGTGACAGAAATATATTCTCTAGTATCAGTCGGGAACCAGGGACTAGTGTGTAAAATTTACCAGACATTCACAAGCAAGCACAAAACAAATGTACAAATTACAAACATAAACTCAAAATTTACCAATTTTCACCTTCCGCCACTAATGGAGGTGTCAAGCATGGGTCGACAAGCACCATCTGTTGATGGTGTCAGTGCATCTGTCACGATGCTTGTGCTCGCGGTAGAGTCATAAAAGCTCGAATCAGTTCCCTTAGTTGCAATGGCACTAATTAGGCTGCTCACATCGTTGAATTTCCAGTCTGCCAAGTAACCAGGCCTCGAAATTTTGGTGCTCACTTCGATGTCTCCTGAAAGCATCGCCAACACTCTTGACATGGATGGCCTAGCACTAGGCGATGTTTGCGTGCATAAAAAGGCTACATTTATGACCCTTCTCACTTCTTCCTTGTCGAATTCTGATAGTTCTGAATCCACCAAGTCAATTTCGCGCTCTTGTTCTTGAAGATCCCAAGCCTAATAAGCAAGAAAATTCATGTTAAAACGCACAAGGGACTTGGAAAGTTATCTCATTGTTGAATGCCAAGAATCCAGGTTCGCATGAACACTAATGTAATTATCTTTGGAGTTCTCATGTAGTTTGGTCCTTTTCCCTGAAATTATTATTATTTTTTTAGTAGTTTTGGTTGATAATCTGAAGATTGATGATAATACTGTAAAATTCAAAAGATGTATCACACGCTATTGCGTTTAACTTAATTTTTTTTTTAAAAAAAGGTTGCATAAGGTGCAAAATGCTAATTGTTCATAGTCTGAACTGTCCCATGTTAATTGTTCGTGGACTAACAACGCAAAAATCCAGAAAAAAAATACGAAAGTAGTTCATTTGGTAAGCAAATATAAAAGATGCATAAAGTTCGTTTTCCTTACCAGTTCAAGAAGATAAACCTTTTCTTCTTCTAAGCTACTGTCAGAATTTGACCTGCCACTGACAATCTCTAGAGCCACAACTCCAAAGGCAAAAACATCAGTTTTCTCCGTAAGATGCCCACGCATGGCGTATTCCGGTGCAAGATACCCACTAAAACATCATCAACAACTTTAAGTCAACAAATGATTAGTAATACATTGACAAGTAACAAAGAGAACTAAGGTGATCAAGATCTTACATTGTTCCAGCAACACGAGTACTAATGTGAGTCTTGTTGTCATCATAAAGTTTGGCCAAACCGAAATCTGATATTTTGGGGACAAGATCAGAATCCAGCAGAATATTGCTGGACTTTACATCTCTGTGTACAATTCTAACCCTTGATTCCTCATGAAGATAAGCTAGACCTCTTGCTATGCCCATGCAAATGTCGAATCGAGTTGACCAATTCAGCCTCAAGCTTTTATTCCCTGAACAATATCCAGGCCATTTATAGACATTATTAGACTAACTAATTTGTTTTAATGTTGTTTTTTTAAGGCTTTTATGTACATGTACTTGTATGGAAAAAAATAATAATGTTATTCTCATACCAAATAGTGCTTGATCTAGACTCTTGTTTTCCAAGTACTCATAAACTAGAAGTCTTTTGTCTCCTTCAATACAACATCCATACAGTTTCACCAAGTTGCGATGTTGAACAGCAGATATTGTGGCGATTTCAGTCACAAACTGGTTTTTCCCTTGGTGGGAAGTCAGAGATAGTTGCTTCACAGCAATAACTCTTCCATCTGCAAGTGTTCCCTGTAAAAAATCAGAGTTTGATTAGAAAATTAAAAGTTTTTTTTATCTTTCTTCCAACTGCTGGACTTTTTGGTATTACTCAAGGTCAATTGTTTAGCCTGCAGATTATAATTAAGTCTAGTTAAAATAAGTAACACTTCATAGACTTTTAGTAGGTTATAACAAAGTCGATTGAAGAACTAATACCTTGTAGACGGGTCCAAATCCTCCTTCTCCCAACTTATTAGACGGATCGAAATCATTTGTGGCCGTCCTTAGTTCAGCATAACTGAAGGTGAATGGTCTTACATCCATTCCCAAGAGCTCTGCAGATCAACTAGTAGTCAATATGTTTTTTTTTTTTTTTTGTGTACAAACTAACAGTGTGTAACGTGACATTTAGTCTAAAAGTCAGGGAAAAAAAAAGAAGAAGTATTCAACAGATAAAGAAATTACCTTCATCGTTACACATTTTAGATTTCCTTCTTCTATGGATGATAAAGAAGATCATAAAAATAGATAGAAGGGCTAAAACCCCAACACCAACAGAAATTCCCACAATCAGACCTGTCCTATCCTCGCTATCACTTGGAGGTTTGTTACTCACGGTTGGTGTGAAATCTGTGTCAATATCAAAACATCATTAGTTAAACGACATGATACATGACATAAAATGAAACAGTCCTTAAATGCTAAAACCAAAATAGAAATTGCATATGGTCCAAATTTATTACCTGGGGTAGCACTGATGGCAGCAATGGAAGGTCCATAGGTACCTTGTGCAGGTATGCAACAAGTTCCTTTCCCGGCCCAAAAGAGATGGACTTCTAGGTAGTTATTTGACACTAGAGCCTTATACTCCATCTGAACAGCCCGTAGAGGTACGTTGTCAGCCTCCTTTCGGATGTCAAAATCTTTGAAAACAAGATTCCCCTAAGCACAAAGAGTAAGGAAAAGAAGTTGCGTTGACTTTGTTGAAAACATAGGCAAATAACAAAGAAATTTCACTTGAGAAAAATTTTCATAATACCTGGACATAGATATCAAATACACGCCTGCCGACACTCTGCCAAGTCTGCGAGTACTCGAAAGCTGTTTCTGCAAACTCGAGTTGCACAGTGTAGTTACCGTTCTGAAGTCCTAGACCATAATACCTTAATGATGAGGCAGAAAGCCTTGATGTCTGGTAAAGTTCTGGGTTTAAAGTATTTGTAAATTGGGACAATGATGTACTTATGTAACTAGCATTGCTATTTCCTGCAAAAAGCCCGACATTGCTAACTGCCCATCTGTTGGTGCTGGTCACATAGTAGTTAGCTGGACCAAGAGTCTCAGTATCGCTTTCATAAACAATGCTACCATCGGATGATGTTTTTTGAGAACCACCAGAGTTAACTCCAAAGTTGTAATCTGCACAAGAGTCCAAAAAACTTGTTATTTATCTGATATGTTATGGAAAATTGCACATCAAAAACTGGTCAAGTTAGTGAAATACATGTAAGTGTGAAATTCTACTTACATATGGGTTTGCCTTTATTGCAGGGGAAATCCTTTTGGAGGCAGTTCAATCCTGAAAGAAGATCTCTGAAAGAAGAAGAGGAATGAACTTAGATAAAATATGATAGTTATCTATTGAAAGACAAAGGCAGTTCAATCCTTAAGCAGTGTCATTTGAGAAACAAAAGCAAATAGAGAAAAAACACCACTTAAAAGTTTTAAACATAATTAGGAATGCTATTATTTAAAATACTTGGAAGAATCACCTGTTGTCTGTACTTTCTATTGTGAAGTTGTTGCCAACCAAGTTACTGCATCAAAGAACAAAAAAAGAAGAAAAAGAAGAAAATATTAGATAGTAACATGTAAAGAAATGAAGCCTGTGGTATAAAAGCCAAGCTCATTACTCTATAGAAGGAAACTATATAGGCATAAACTATTGAAAACTATTTCAAAAGAGATTGTCAAAGTAGCAAACTAAAAAGTCAACAAAATTCACAAAAGTATGGAACTCTTCTTAGTAGAACAATGAAATTTAATAAAAGAAAAGAGAGAACTGGTCTTTGGTTGGATATGAGGCAAGACATACAGTTGTAAATTTGTTCCGTTGACCCATGAAGGAATGCTGCCCACTAGATCATTGTATGAAAGATCTCTGCACGCAAAACATAGTATAAGAGCATTAATTTTTGAGTTCTTCACCAAGAACATTGCTAAACATAGTCAACTATTGACACAACTTTTCTAATTATAACTTACATAGTAAGAAGATTTTTGCTTTTTTCCTGAGGCAATGAACCATTTAAGCTATTGTTTCCAAGAAACCTGATTTAAGGAAAGAGAAAAACATGATTCAGCTCATTAAGGTTAGCTTTCACAAGGCATCTGATGCAATCAAAGACAGAAGATGTATTACAGAACAGTGAGTGAACTCAAGTTGAAAAGAGAGTCTGGAATCTGTCCATTTAATTTGTTGAAGCTCAAATCCCTGGAAAATAAAAAAAAAAAAAACCTTAATGACTTCAAAATAAAAGCTAGAAAGCTACCACGAACAAAGACTAAAGTTAGCACAACTTACAACTTTGTCAACTGGCTGTAGTCCCCGATATCAGATGGAATCGAACCGGTGAAATTGTTATTCCTTAGCACCCTACAGGTGACATAAATGAGTTGTTAGATTAGACTCGAAGATGTATTATGATGTAAATGGTTGTGTGTAATAGCAAAAGAAAAAAAAAAAATTCTGCTTACAAGGTGCTTAGAGACTTCATATCCTTGATAAACGCAAGAGAAGAATTCGCATTCGATATCTCACTTAATTGCCTACCGACATTCCAAATGCAACATGGTTAGTTAGCTCTATGAATCTGCAGATAGATATGAAAGTGACTAGTGGGCATATGAATGAATATAGCGACTCACAATTCTTTCACAGAAGTCAGATTTGCAAATGAGGATGGTATTGGTCCTTCGAAAGAGTTTCCTTGAAACCTCCTTCAGAAACATACATAAATAACAAACTATCAATCATAAATTTCAGTAGTTTTAAAGTCAACTCATAAATTTCAAAGAAGGCATAGGCCTAATATCAATAGAATCAGTTGAATGAATACACAGAAAAATGTCTGGTCAGATCCTCTTACAAGGTATTGAGTTTTGTCCAATTTCCTATGAAGTCAGGTATTCTTCCTGTGAGTTCAATATCTGATGCCCATCTGAAACAAGTGAAATTATTCCCTTAGAAAAGTATGCTCAACTTTTTTTTTGTTTTTGAATATGGTCATTTTGTAAGATATTGATTGAATTGTGAAGAAAAAATGATGAAGGTTTTACAGAGTTGTCAGGTTTCGTAGATTTGCAAATGTTGAAGGAATCTCTCCACTAACTCCAGAGCTATCAATGTAACTGTGAAATGAACAAGATAAATAATAAAATGGAGGAATCAGAAAATGTTTTTGAAAAACTTTAATCAGAAAAAGGAGTTTGACAAACAAACTGACAGTTGTTGTAGTTTTGACAAGCTCCCCAGCTCAGATGGCAGAGGACCAGAGAAGTTGTTTGAACTAAAGGACCTGCAAAAAATAACAAGGTGACATTAGGGTCCAAAGAGTTTAAGGTCAGGTTCAATTCATTACCTATAATTTTCAATTGAAAAATGAAATTTCTGAACAAAAAAATAACAATAATAAGATTGCTATTGAGATTTGAGAATCCCAATAACTTACAAAGATATTAGCTCAGTAAGTCGTCCCAGTTCCTTTGGTACCTCCCCTGATAAGGCATTTATGCCAAGACTCCTGAGAGTAACCAAAAAAAAGAACACCAAAAATGAAAAAAAAAAAAACATTTTTGTCATAAATATTTACATTGTCTTGTTAATTTCAAGCTAAAATTTTTAGTAGACTTACAAGTATTGCATACGAGTGAGATTGCCAATGGATGGAGAAAGAGAACCTGTTAGGTAATTTTGGGCCAAATTTCTGTAACAAAAGGAGCATAAACCTGAATTTTAGTGGAAAATTTGCCATGTGACAAATAAAAATGAAGTTGGCCTTAAAGAGAAGAGATCAGTGAAAATGGTCAAAGAAGCCATACATATTGAAGAGGTAAGTCAGATTCCAGAGCTCTTCTGGGATTGGCCCAGCAACATTCAGTGCATATACTCTCCTGTACCCAAAGTTTTGGTGACAAATTAAACATAAAAATTAAAGTAATTGACATTAAAATACTATACATGATTGTCTTATTTATTTTCTAAAGCTTATCCAAAGATGGAAAAGACAAGACTACTACACATGACATGAGACATGTTACAAAGTATCATTTCCCAAGAAAAGTGATTAGCGCAGGACAGTAGGGATTCCAAGTCATCTACCATTTTTTTTTTAACCAAGTAGTGATAAATAAGTTCCCAAATTTTAATTACTACACTAGAACTTTCTATAAAGAGATTCACACTAATTAGAAAACAATAATTTACTTGCAAAATTATGGCCCCTAAGTATTTTTTTGTCCCATTTTAGTCATAAACTTTAAAACGTAATAAATTGCATACTAAATTATTCTCTTTGTCCCATGTTTGGTCTTTCAGTCACAAAAATCCTTTAAGTCTCAATGGAATCAATCAATAAAGAGTCTTTTAAACAAAGCATGCTTTTAAGATTGATTTAACTGAATTTAACCTTCACATACTTCATTAGCCAACGAGCTTGTATAGTTCTCTTTTTCTGTCTTTTTGTTTTCCCTTTTTTTTTTTTTTTGCAATTTTTAAATTTATTTTGATAGTTTTGTTTAAGCACCCTTCATTCACTTAACATGTGAGTGTCATATGATTGATTCTATCGACTAGTTAATAGTTTTGTTACAAAAGGGCAAAAAGATGAAACAAAAAAGCGTAATTCGGAGCCCAAAACTGAATCCAAAAAAGTTCCAAAAAAGTTTAGTAGATAACTTGATATCTCTATCGTCTTATCAATTGGGCAAATGTAATAAGATATTCAGTTGTGGAGCCAGTTTTTTTTATTATTATTATTCAGTGGGACACTATGTAAAAAATTATTAATAATTTTTATTGTATACAAACATAGTTATATATTTTGATTAGAGTTAATTTCACAAATGGTCCCTAAGCTTTACTCTCAATCTCATTTTAGTACCTGACATCTTAAAATTCCCATTTTGGTCCTTTATCTTTTAGTTTATTTCAGATTTGGTTCCTTCATTAGTTTGATGTTAAATATTTAAGGGAATATTCTTAAAATATTTTACTTTGGTCCCTAATCTATTACTTTATTTCATTTTTAGTTCCTAGTTTATTACTTTGTTATGTTGTTTAACATTTAGTCCCTAATCTAATACTTATATAATGATAAAAAAAATTCAATTTATCTTTTTTTAAACTAAAATTCAACTTACTTACACTATGATAAAATTGTTTTTTTTTTTTAATTACATGCATCAAAATCATTATATTTAGTTTTTCCACTTTAGATTTTTCAAACTTAGTCCCTAATAACTCTTGGTTATTACAGAGGGACTAAAACTGAAACAAAATAATAGATTAAGGACCAAAGTATGACATTTTAAGAATATTTGTTACATATTTAACATCAAACTAGCGGAAGGACCAAATATGAAACAAATAGAAGATTAAGAACCAAAATTGAACTTTTCAAATGTTAGGAACAAACATAGAATTAAGGGTACAAATCAAAATTAACCCTTTTGATTATTATGTTGGGGTGCAAATCATAATTTTTTAAAAAAATAAGGAGCCAATAATATTTTCCAAATCTCTAGGGAACACACATTTATAATTTTTTTTTATGTAAAATAAGGTTACAACTAAAATTTTTTAAAACAAAATTTGAGCAAAAATCAATAAGTTAATTGTGGGCATGTGTCGACTCAACTATAAATGGTTCTATTACTGTCAAAATATAAATATACATACATGGATAAATATATATACGTAACGTGTACATATATACAATAACGTATAAAATAGCACTTACAGTTGAGTAATGTGGCAAAGAGTGTCACTTTCGAAAGAGCAGTCGCATTTGATGAAGGGATTGTTACTGTCGAATTCGGAGGAGTCTATGGCAGCTCCACTGCATGGATCCCCACTTGTATTCCATACTTCACTGTCAGCCTTTATGTTCCATTGGTCAAATATTGAGTTCAAAATTCTCACTGCAACCAAATTATGTTACATTTACACGTGTGAATCAATCAAATACTTCAAAACGTTGGATCAAATATGGACAAAATTCTTAACGGGATCCTTGTCGGCTGTGGAACTTTTATGCCTCAATTTTTATTTATTTATTTTTTGGCTACGTTTGATTCAGTTTTTGCTTATGTTTTTAACTAATAAAAGAGGAGAAGTTTGAGAAGTAAAAACTGTAACATTTTATTAAGTATTTAGAACCGTATTTTAAACGAGTTTTAATAGTTTAAAATAATTTTAATTATTTTTAAAAATTATAAAAATATTATATGTAAGTTTATAATGTATTATTAATACTTTGGTGTAAGTTTTAAGTCTATTTTATAAGTATTTTTTTAAGAAGTTATATTTTATGGCTTTGACAGTAAGAACTTCTGAAGAGCAAAAGCTCTTCTGAGAGTTTATTTAAATACTTCTAAAAATAACTTTTAAACTCAAGAAATTAAAAACAACTTCTAACAAGCCCTCCTAAACAAGCCATTGTATTATTTTTTGTCTAAAAACTAAAGCTAACCAAATTATGTGATGTAAAAGATTGGGGCGAAAAAGTTCATATGGACCGCCATTTCTTAGATCTCACCAAACACTGCCATGTGAGGATTTTAGACAATTCAAGAATGACATTAATTCAATCCTTGTAAAACTCATCCTTAAGAAAATGTGTTTTTTTTTTCTTTGCTTCTTGTTTTGGTTTTTTTTTTTTTTTGGTTCTCCCAAATAAGCTTGCTCTTTCTAGACATAACCCAGTTTTTTTTCCCTCAATTTTTTTTGCTTGAAAAGCATAAACCAAATTATAGGTGTACTTATGGTGAGTTATAAATCCAAAACTGCAACTTATGCAAAATTAATACTCTTAAAAGATAAAAGGAGAGAGAGAGGGAGAGAGAGAGAGAGAGGACACCTTCGGTGGCATCTGTAGTGGGTTGAGTTTCATTCTGAGCTCTTGTTAAAGAAGCTCCAACCACAAGGACGAAGGCAACACAGATAGTGATGAAGACATGAAAATTAGCTGAAGATGATCTAGATGATGAAACTCCTGACATCAATTAATTTGGAATGTTTGATTCTTTCTCTTCCCCAGCTGAACAATATATGAAGGAATTTCAAAAAAGAAAAACTCAAGAAGAAAATGAAAGAGATGAGATTATTATCATATAGAGAGAGAATTTAAATATTCAGAGAGCAACCAAAAAGGATAATTGTTCATGATATAATGGACACGTACTGAGTTGACAATTCATATTACCAACCATAGAATAATGGGTAATACTATACATCTTGATCGGTCTTTTTAATGAAATAGGCTCCATCTGATAGGTATGTAGATTTTATCGTAGGACTCACTGATGAGGCCCACTTCACTGAGAGAACGGGCTACAGCCCTGTTGGATAAAAAAAAAAAAAGTATTTCTAAAATAATAGACTTGGTCACTTGCACAGCATTTCTGTCATTGATTGTGATTTGTTGAGCTTGAACGGCTTGTCTTTTCTTGACGTTCGAATGAGAGCAAAGTCCTGCAGGCATGCGCACGCGCCCGTTCAAGAGGGCTTAATGTGAATGACCCATTCAACGTTCGTGTCTGTTCAAGCTCTTTGAATTGTGCAATACAAAAAGGGTCCCACCTTATCAAGAAATGGTGGGATATCTACTCTGTTTGTCTCTTTTTTTTTTTTTTTTTTTTTCTATAAAAGGAAATTCTGTTAAGTGTTTTTTAGTTTAATAAAATATTTGATATTTTTAGCTTTAATTAAAACTTTAATTGTTACAATATAAAATTTTCACGTATTATAATATTAAAAAAAAGTTATAGTGTCAGCTCTCATATGCTACAATAATTTTAATTAAAATAATTAAGTTTGAATTATTGCTCCCAATCACCCGATTTCAATTTTTTTTTGTCAAAAATGAATTTTAACTCATAAAATGAAAATTTTACTCTTTGTAATTTATGGGCAAACGTATGACTAGACACTAGTTACTGAATTTACTATTTACAAATTATTTTAAGAATAAAAAAATTCATGATTTTTTCTATTTTTTTAATGAATACTTATGCGTAATTATTGTTTGGTAATAACTATTAACTCTACATATTAAGTTGCAATTTGCAAAATCTAAATTTATTAATTCAAGTATTATAGGTGATTGTAGGCAAAGCTAATTCCACATCTTTATACTGCAATAGTAAAGCTACATTGTCTAAAACTTATAACAAAGTTTATGATGGAAAGTCTAAACACATTAGCTTGAGACATGGATATATGAAACAACTAATAACCGATGGTGTTATTAATGTTGTTTATGTTAAGACTGACAAGAACCTAGCAGATCATTTGATAAAAGGTCTTTCAAGAGCTTTGTCAAGGACACATCTAATGGGATAGGACTGAAACCTTTTATGTAAGAGTAACCGGTGACGGTAACACTTTCCTATTTCTAGAAAATTCAAGTCTCTATTCTCTCATCTTACTCACAAAATTCTCTAACATTTCTCTCTAAAGCAATTCTAGTTAATCCTATAGGTTATAACCTTGCCACTAACACAACAGTGAAATCAGTCTTAAAAGTATACTACATATTAAATTAGGACTCATAATTTTAAGAGTAATAGAATTATCATCCTATAAGGATGAAAATGATTTTTCTATCCTCTATTAACATGTAGTGTTAAACGGTATCAATGCCCATAGCATTGTGCATTGAAAAATGTAACAAAGAGTCTTCATACTCATCTACACGTAAGATACATTTGTACGATCAAATATACATACACGTATATATGTTTGCATATATACACGTACGTGTATATAGGACTTATGTGACAAAGAGAGCCATTATTGAAAGAACACTCGCATTTGATAAAGGGGCTGTATGTGCCAGCGTCGAAGCTGCCGGAGTCCCGTATGGCGGTTCCACTGCATGGTTCCCCACTTATATTCCATTGTTTGGTGTTGGCCTCTATGTCCCATTGGTCAAATATTGAATTCAAAATTCTCACTGCAATCAAATAATTATAAATTTACATGTGTACCAATCAAATAATTCAAAAATTCTGATCATATGGAATTTTTATGCCTCAACTTTTATATTATTATTATTTGTTGTATAATAATCTTTGTTTGTCTAGAAAAGCTGACCAAATTATGTCATGCAAAAGATAAGGGGAAAAAAGTTATCCCATCTTACTAATTCACTTCTTGTAAAAACTGTAGTTAAGAAGGTGATTTTTTTTTTTTTGACATAAGCCTTTTTTTTTATACCAAAAAACCCTGTTTTTTGTTTTTGTTAGAGAAAAGAAAAAACCTGTTTTCTTTTTTTAGGCATAAACCCAATTCTCTTTTTTGCTTGAAAAGCATAAACCAAATTAAATGAGTACCTATGGTGAGTTATGAGATCCAAAAATGCAACATATGCAAAAATAACACTCCGAAAAGGAATATATATATATATATATATATATATATATATATATATACACACGCAAATATATCTACAGAGACGGAGGGAAAGGGGCCTTGATTTTTGGTTTTTTTAATATAGCTTTTTTAATATATTTTTTTCTTTAATAATAATAATAATAATAACATAACAACACAAAGAGAGCCGATTAACCTTAATCATAGTTGCGCCTGTCTATTTCAGCATAGTCCAGTATCCATCACAGTGTGCAGCATAATGTCTTATATTGTCTATAAATCTTATCACTGTGCATCAAAGCTTAGATTTGTTAAGCTCCCTCTCTCTTTAAAATTCTCCTTCTCTCTAGAATTCTCTCCCTCTTTCTAAAATTCGAAACCTGTTCTTAATTTTTCAGATTTTCTTGCTTTCTTGTTTCTTTTTCTTTGTTTTCCATGGATCCAAATTATCATCACCTGAGGAAATACTTCCCACCACTTTCTCAAAAGATTCTCAGGCAAAAATACAAGTTTAGAGTTACTCATGTGTTTTAGAATCTCCAATGATGTGAGGATGCTGATCGACGGAAACATTCGTCCAAGTGACTTTAATCAAAGGGCAGGCCTTTCATGTATGGGTACTAGTTATAGTACGATGAGAAAAAGAGCTCGTGACATCGAGTCTAGATGTAACAAATGTGGACAACAAACTTGTGAGGGTAAGTGTCATTCAGCTAGATTTGTGTAGTATATAGGGAGGGCAAAATCAATTTATGCAAAAATAACCTTTCCAAAGAGAACTTAGATGACCTTCATGCTTCTTTTTAGAACCATCCGAGTGGATATGTCTAAGGTGTAATTTCTAATCTTTGGCCTAAATTTTATGCAAAAAGAAAACACCTCAGGAATCTGGCATTTAAAGACCCTATTTGTCAGTTTGCAAGAAAATTAGATAGGGAGTAAATTCTTAATCCATAGAGGTCGTTTGAGTGTTTCTACAAAAAAAAAAAAAAAAAGTATTTTGTGTTTTGAGTGTTTGTTTGTTTTTAGATTGTCATAGTATGTATTAAATGATAAATTGTTTTTATTTTATCATTACAGTAGTTGTTAAATATCTGTATTTATTTTATTTTAAAAAATATTACCTTGTCAAATTCATCACGTGTTTATTCACGTTGTTAGTTTAATATTTTTACATCTCAAATGATTTTTCTAGATTCGTGTTATTTTTGTCTCAAATTTTACAGTATGTCAATGTCTTTAATTGAATTTTCTAAATCCGTATTGTTTTTATCAAAAAAGTGTACAATTAAATGTCTCAGATTTTGTTTGTTTGTTTGGAAATTGTCAAAAGTTGTATAGTTAGAGTCTCGTTTATCAAAAGTCGATTTGATTGCGTGTTTATTTTTTCAAATTTGAACTTATTTGATTCGACTTTTTCTAACATGTACATATCTTATTTTCTAACTTTTCTGACTTCTTTTAACCTATCATCACCTACATGTTTTAACTTCTTATGCATTTCCATCTTCTTTAAGATCTCATTCAGGACTCAAAGTTTAGGCAGAGCAGACTTAAGACAAAAACTGAAAACAAACAAATAGTAAAAAAAGAGTCAATTTGTTTTAAAAACTAGACATGTTTTCCTCCTATTCATTTAGGAAAATCGAAACCATTTGTGTCTTCTGTGGTACCAGTCCTAGTAAATGTAGAGTCTGCTTGAAAGGCGTAGAACACTTAGGACAACCTTAGCACATAGGAAGATTAACCTAATTTATGGGGAAGTCACCTAGGGTTAATAGGAAATGTAGTAATAGCAACATATTCTAGGAGTAGCCATGTCGTAGGAATTATCCCCTCCTAGCTGAAGGGAACCTCTGTGGGAAAACCATAGGTAAGAAAGAGAGAGTTTGGACATTCCTAATTATTTTGAAAACATGATCTATAACTCTGATGTTTTCACTGCATTACCTAGTAGTTTAGACACCCTTGAGTTATTTGTAGTTGCTAGAAGGAGTTTGTTAGGCATTCACTCCAAATCCATTGGTCTTTTGAATGTAAACGATTTTTATAATGGTCTTTTAAAGTTTTTAGATTACGTTGTGGAACAAAGCTTCATTGTAGAGTTGGAGAGACAAATATTTGTTGCTACTTCAATAGCTGAAGAGCTGCTTGACAAAATGCAATTCATTCATCCAGAGTCCAACACTGCAATGTCCAAGCTTGATTGGAAGAAAGAAAGCAAGAAGTGCCTATTGGATTTGAACCTCTACCTATAATCTTTTGGTTTTACCTATAGCATGTTCATTTGTATTTCTTGTGTCCTGAATTACCACTATACTCCACATCTTATAATTTTTTTATGACATACTATTGTTAAAGCCTTTAGATTCATTGACTCTAGTGCTAAGATGACTGATATTATGGAGTAACTAGTATTCTCAAAACATATCCCGTTTAAGATCCAATCTTTTCTTCATCGAGGCTTCCGTGATTTTCATGTATGCACGGTTAGGATAGCTAATTATATGGAGCACTTTGTACTCTTGAAACGTATCTGTATCATGTCTATAAACTCTCTAAGTATTATTTTAATCCGCATTTTTAATATAAATACTTGCGATGTTTGTTTTTTTATTATTATGTTATATAACATCTCTGATCTAATTATAAACCATAGTTCAAAAACAATAAAGGACTGAAAAATGACATGATCAATATATGCACTTCTTTTGATATATGTTAGAATAATCTTGATAAAAAAATTAGGCCCTCCCGATTCACAATTCTGGCTCCATCACTGTATATCTATATATATAGCGAGAGGTGAGAGAGGACACCTTCAGAGGCATTTGTTGTGGCATGAGTGTCATTCTGAGCTCTTGTTAAAGAAGCTCCAACAACAAGGATGAAGGCAACACAGAAAGTGATGAAGACATGAAAATTAGCTGAAGATGATCTAGATGATGAAACTCCTGACATCAATTAATTTGGGATCTTTGATTCTTTCTCTTCCCCACGGACCTTAACAATACATGAAGGAATTTCAAAAAAAAAAAAAATACTCAAGAAGAAAATGAAAGAGATGAGATCATGATCATATAGAGAGTTTAGACATTCAAAGAGCCACCAGAAAGGCTATTTGTGTGTGATATAATGTACACGTTACCAAATCCAAACCACAATAAAATGTACGTTATAGGCCAAGATTCAAAAGGTAACCAAGTAGTTGATAACTGAGTTGAAAATTCATGTCCCCTAGCATAAAATAATAGACTTGGTCATTTGCACAACATTTATGTCATTGATTGTGATTTTTTGAGCTTGAAAGGTTCATGTTTTCTTGACGTTCCAATGTGACTGACCCATTCAACGTTCGAGTCTATGCAAGCACTCCAAATTGTGCGACGCTAAAAAAGTCCCATCTTATCAAGAAATTGTGGAATCCCATTTGGTTTTGCTTTAAAAATTTTTGAAAATGTTTTTGGATATTTTTTATGGTAAAAATTTTAAAAACACTTTCAGTACAATTCTTAAAAATTTATATTTTTTAAAACAAAATCATTTCACCTATTTTGAAAACACTACTAAACGGTCTACTCTATTTGTCTTTTTTTTTTTAAGGAATTTCTGCTGTGTGTTTTTTAGTTTAATAGAGTGTTTGGCGTTTTCAGTTATAACAAAAAATTTTGATTGTTACAGTGTAAAACTCTCACGTATTATAGTGTCAAGAAAAAGTAAGTTATAGTGTAAAACTCTCACATGCTACAGTGATTTTAACTAAAATAATTAGGTTTGAATCACTACTCCCAAACACCCCAGTTCCACTTTCACTCATAAAATGAAAATTTTACTCTTTGTAATTTATGGACAAACCTGTAACTAGACACTAATTACTGAATTTACCATTTACAAATTGTTTAAGAATAAAAAATTTCATGATTTTTTTTTGTTTTTTTTTAAATAAATACTTACGCGTAATTAGAGTTTGGTAATAACTATTAACTCTACCTATTAAGTTGCAATTTGCAAAATCTAAATTTACTAATTCAAGTATTATATGTGATTGCAGGCAAAGCTAATTCTACATCTGATTTTAGTACAATAATCTTCCACCTCCAAGTTTCTTTAAGGAAAGAAAACCAAGAGTAATAAGAAGTTGTTGTTGAGTTTGACCTAAAGGAACAAATTTACCACTAGTTTCGTAAAATTTTAAGCACACCCAAAATATTAGAAAAAATACTTTTCAACAAACACAAAATATGGGTAATATCTCTCAAATAAGTTAACTTGATCAACATAGAATTTCCTGTCGAGCTTCTGTATGGTTTATAGCAAAATTATTATTATTCAAGTGTGTAAGCAAGGAATTTTTTTTTTCTTAATTGGTGGTTGTATATATAGACACACACGTATAATATGAAGTTGAAAATAATTATTGAGTAAAATAATTCCTAATTTTATTTGTTCATTCTTGCTCTCTCTCTCTCTCTCTCTCTCTCTCTCTCTTTCAATTTCGTTTTTCAAAGTGCAATGAAATGTCTTCTTTATAGCAATAATCCATCGGCACACCGACAATTTTGAAAAGCTTTTTCGATCATTGAAATATCAAAAAGTTAGTTGCCTAAAAGACAACTGTGAACGCTAATGAACCTTTCCAAACTTAAGGCTTTTTATTCCCATTACAATGAATGTTAGTTGGACCACTTCAAACTTCCACACTAGTCATTAGAATTAAATATCACTAATTTATTAATCAAGACGTTGGTTTTTAAAGAAAAAAAATACATTTTAAGGGAAAAATATTGTAATATGACGATTTGTTTATTTAAAAAAAAACATTTTAAGAATACAAAACTATGTAAAATGGATACATTTTTTCTCTTTTCCTTTTCATACTATCAATTTTGCGTTCATAATTCCCGAATGCGCATTGGTTGATTTGGTTTCAAATAGTATTGCTTGGCCTAGGGAACGCATATATGTACATCACAAGTTTTTCCCAATCTTCGTGATGTAAAGAACAATTAAGGATCAGATTATCGGACAATATCATGAATGTAAAAACTATTACATAAATACAAATAAAAAAACTAAAAAAAAACACACAACTTTTTTTACATTTTCACCCATGTTACTAAGAATTTGAACTTTTCTTTTTTGATAAATTTGATCATTGACACAAAAATTGACAATCAATTTTTAAAATTTAATGTAAATAATAATATATTTATCACATAATAACATAAAATTTTACCCAAAAAAAAAGTTAAGTTATAAGCAAAATTTTTCTCCTTCCTACCATTAAAACCTAGTGAAAACTATAGCATTTTACATTTATTATAACTATTTATGTAAATTTTTCAATTTTTATATGATAAGAATGTGTTTATCTACCTTAAATTACGAAAATTAACCGTCAATTTTAGTGTTAAGATTCAAAACTGTCCCAAAAAAACAAAAGTTCGAGGACTACTTTATCAATTAAAAGTTCCAAGCACTAAACTTTACTATGCTCCAAAGTTCAGGGACTAACAATATCAATTAAACCTTTTCTTTTTCAACCAAAGTAAACACACACATGACTTGACGAATATTGTACATGTGTTATAGAAGATGATCCTCACCCTTGATTGAACTTCAATGGCCAATTACTAAAGAATAAAAATATTAGTGCTTCGTTTTAAGGAAATTAAATTATCATTGACTTTTTAGTTGCGATTGAGGATAAAGCAAGAAGAACATGCTTATCGAGTTTGGTTGACGTGGAATTTTCATCAGTTATGTATTTCCTCAGCCAATGCCATGCAGAACAAGTTGTATCTCACGTATTTGATGAAAGAGACTTAAGAACTCATTTGATTGTGACATAGCTTTAATAATTAATTTTAGTAAATATTAGTATAATATTGTAAATAAAAATAATGTGCACATACTATGTCATTAAAAAAAAGCTGGATTTTTAATCATAACAGCTTTTTAGAAAAACTTTTAGCCACAATATTTTTGTGTAACTAATGTGTATTTAATCACTAATACAACTTTAATTGAATTTTTATTGTAATTAAAACTTTTAGCCACAACAAAAATTCAATTAAAATTATAACTGAGTGGATATTAATCACAACAAAATTTGTAACTGAAAGTTTTGATAAAACTGTTGTGACTAAAGGCTCAGTTTTTTGTAATGCATACTTAGATTGCCTTAGAAAATAAAGAAATGTTAGGGCCACTCTTTTTATCACTCTCTACCTTCTGCTATTACCATGTATCAACTCATTTTCCTATAAAAAAGCATATCTAAAGAGCATTATTTGACACTTTATTATATTTATGCCATTCTCTTTTTCACCAAATAATGAATTTTGGAAGGATTTTTTAATGTTCTTTTCCTTCAATTACACCGTACAGTATGCTTTGTAAGATACATTTTTATTTTTATTTTTTTTTATTACTTAGCATCAAAGACACATCCAAAACTCAACTAATTTAATTCGTGAACGTTTATTCTCAAAACCGTATATTGCAATATTTTCCCTACAAAAGTTCTCAACATTCATAAACACACACACGCACACATATATCGTCATCTAGCATGACTTTTTTTCCAAAAAAAAAAAAATTATGCAGAAGATAAACATAACAAATAATACAAACACAAAATATCTCAAAAAATACACTGAGAGTACTTAAATATTAAGACAATCACAAGATAACATTTTAATGTATCCAAAACAATGTTCCAATAGGGAAAAAAAACATAACATTTTAGAGTATCAAAGAGTAATAAAATAGTCCCTTTTGAGAGAGAGAGAGAGAGAGAGAGATAAAATAGATAAAAGTAATAATTTTTGCTGACAGATAAACACTTCTTCCTCAAAATATTTTCACGCCTCTGAACTTCTTTAGACATTTGAAGGACCGGAAAAGGACATTTGTAGGATCAATGGATTCCTTGAGAGAATGATTTGTGATTACACATTCTTCTAATGCTTCCTTCAATGCACAATATGCAATATCAAAACTCTCTTGAGACAATGATCCTTCTTCAATGAGTTTGATAGCTTTATTGTGGAACTCCTCAAATCGTTGCTTCTTGGACTGTATTGCATAGGGCACACGCGTTGTTGAGTATAAGCTGCTTGCATCTTTGGTCCACCGTTTCAATATGTAATGCGAGGGAACATTAAAAACCCCAAAAGATTGAAGAATGCATATCGAATGTCTGCAAAGAAATCAATTATACTCAAACCTTTGACATGAACAATCAATATCTTGCTTTCCGGCATTCCAAATTATCACAAAATCCTCTCTTCTCAAGATCTTGAGCTTTAAAAGTCTTGATTGTGTCATCTTCTTTTTTTCTTTGAGAGAAGCATGTAGACACTCCTAAACCTCAATTTGAAATTTTTTGAAAACTTCGTGAGTATAAATTGTTGCCATTTTGCTTCTCAAAAGGTGATGGAGACTTTAGCATTGGTTCTTTGTGCCTTGTATTAAAATCTGCATGAACTTCCTTTTCTTACCTATCCTGTAAAGCTACCTTGTTCCTTCAATGAAGTCTTTTTGCAAACATATTTATCAAAAAAAAAAAAAAGCTTTTATGCTTTCTGACCTTTGAGTGGTTGACATTCCAGCCAAAAAAGTATCTCTAATGAACGTAGGAACCCAATACTGACGATCTTCCCATAAAGACCCAAGCCACTCATCATCTTAAAGATCATATATTCAATCATATTCTGCCATCTCTTCTCAAAATCATTCAGTGCCTATGAGTTTGAACACAAATATTGTTGAAAATTCTCATAAAGTGGTCATTTTTCTTTATCACATGGCCTAGTTTTTTCAGAAATTTTTTTTCCAATATGTGCCACAAACAAAAGCAATGCCTTGTATTCGGGAAAACAATCTTAATCGCTCCTTTCGTAGCTTTGTTTGGTCGGTAAGCATAGCATTTGGAGCTTTTCCACCCATTGCTCTACAAATCTGTGTATTTGTTTGTCTAAAGAATTGTAACGTCCCGGAATTTATTTAATATTATTGTAATGTAAAAGGATGAATTAGTGTGTCATAATTAATGTTTCAACATTAATTTAATTATTTGGTTGAATTTTAAATTTTAGGTTGTTTTGTTAATTTGATAAATTCAAATGATTTCTTATTGTTTTAAACTGATATTTTGAGTTTTAAAGTACAACAATTTATAAAATGTTAAAAATATTCCGTTTTACAAAACCGTGGGTGACATTTGATTTTCGCACAGTAAAACCGCCTACAAATTTTCTCTATTTATTTCCTTTTTCCCTTCCTCTCTCTTCATTCTCTCTGATCTCTCTCTCTCTCTCTCGCCCGTGGTCCCTCTCCCACACTCTCTCGGTTTCCCTCGTTCTCTCTCAATTCTCTCTCAAATTTTTGAATCAAAATTCGAATCCAAGCTTTGGGTTGGCAAGGAGGAAGCTCGAGAATGTGATTTGACAACCGAGAACGCGGATTGAAGCTTCGATTCGAGGTTAGTTTTGAAATTTCTAAACTTTTTTCAAAATTTTCAATTTTGTACATTTTTGAAATTTAAGTTCGTTTGAACTTAGAAAACTCTTGGTTTGAGTTAAATGAACTTAAAACAACTAGAATCTAAGCTTAGATTGAAGAAAAATAGATTGGATTCAAAAATTTTCATTTTTCTCCTCATTTTCCCATTTTTAGATTTTTGAGTTTAAATCTTGTTTAAATGAGTTCAAAACTGTTCTAGCATGCTTTTCTATCATCTATGATTGTTTTCCATGCCTGAGATTTGAGAACAACAGGTTAAAATCAAGATTTGGATTTTGGGAGATTGAAAACCCGTGGCTGGAATTTCTGGGTTTTTCTAGTTCGGTAGGCCGGATTCAAAGGATCGACAGGCCGAAGTTTATCTGTCTGGCAGGCCGAACCTGGTAAATATTCGGCCAACCGAACTTGGTTTTCGGCATGCCGAGCTGCACAGTTTGGCCAGCCGAAGCAGGGAGTTCGGCAGGCCGGCAGAGCCTAGGAAAATTTTGTGATTTTTCACCCGTTTTCACTGTTTTGAACCCCGATTGAAATTCTAATCTTGTAAAATGATTTTAAAGATATAAATGGCACACTAGGACATCATGAAATGGTTTAGTAACATAGAATGTCTCAAACTAGATATTGATCGACTTAGTGTGTATCTAAGATCGTTCATGGTTCTACGGAGCTAACGTATAGTGGACCGGGATTACGGTGTGGGGCACCAGTACGAGTATCGATGTATGACTTCTACCCCATTTCTTGGTAGCCTAGATTTAAAATGATTTGGCTTTAAAAAGGTTTTCTATAAAAATGTTTTCAACGGTTGTTTGAAAATGAATTTATCGGTTATATTTTAATATACCGTGAACTGAAATGAACTTCATAATGAATGTAAATGACAATACTCAGTAAATGTGTTTTGAATGATGATGAAAATAAACACATAGGCATAATGCCATATCAGAGATCGGGTCGTGTAGCGATCGACCTTGGGGACAGGTCCCGAAACCCAACTGGGCCACTACGGTGGTGATATTCTTATGGTTTGCCTAGGAAAAGAAAATGATTTTTTGGTTGTCTGAGTAAACTGTTTTGGGTAAGAACGGTTTTATTTAAATTTATTTATTTATTTATTCAATGCTCCTTTTAAATAATTACTTGAATAATGAGACTTTTCTTTAAAGTAAATTATTTATTAAGAATATAGTCCTACTGAGCCTTTCGCTCATATTTTCCCTTGTTTTAAATTTTCCCCCTCAGGTGGTTTTCCATTTAGGTTTGGAGATGATTCAACGGACAGGACTCAAGAGCAGTAGAAAGATTAGTAGATTTATTTGTAATATGTAATCAAGGCATGTAATGTTTTTAACTTTTCTTGTGTTTGGACTGTGGTTGTATTATTATATTGTCAGTACCAAGTGTGTACACAAGTTGTGGGTCAGTGAGACCCATACTCACTATATTTATTGTTTATTATTTATTTTTCATGCAATGATTTTCTTGAAACTTTCACATTTTATATTTAATTCAACCCCTAAACTCTTGATTTTTAATTAAATTCTCTTTTAATTAATTTAATTAACCCGCCACGTCACCTCCCGTACTCCGGGGCGTGACAAGAATATACCCCATGTGATTGGAAGAAAAGTTACATATCTATGTATTTGTTTGTCAAAAGAGACAACATTGCCAAAAATCTTATAATCTTCTTGACTTTTTGCATCAATCCAAAGTACACTTTTCAGAGGTTGTTCTTCATCCAAGTCCATTGCATGAAAGAAATTTGGATTGTGTTCTTGCATTTGCATAAAGTGTTCAAGCATTGCCTTATAGCATCTCCTTGTTCTAATGCCAAACGTTTTTCTTTATCCAAATGATTTCTAATGTCTTTTTCCAAAAGTCCAATATTTTCATATCCACCATATTGCTTGGCCATTGGAACAAAAAGTTTACTTGTACCAAGACCAACAGCATGCTATCAATATTATGTTCGTTTGAAGAGGTAATACTTCTGTGGCATGGACAGTAATGAGAATAATCTGGGTATAATTCATTATTGTGATCTTTGATGAAACTATGAGCATACCATTTTCCATGTAATCTTCTCTTCACATGCAATGATGCTTTACAATCTATCTTCAAGCAAGAACATGGATTTAAAGCATTAGATTTACGTTTTGTTTCATACCTTGTGCAAGCAAATTTCACATCAATGAACTCACTTGTTTTTGATCGGCGACTAGATTTTTTTTCGAAATTCCAAGTCCAACCGACTTTGCATATTTCAAATAAAATGAAAATGCTTCTTCATGTGAACTAAAATTCATAGCATTGCAAGGCTCTGTAATTTTCTCCCCATCATCATCCATGGTAATATCAACACTTTGGACACCTTCCTCGTCAATTTCTTTCCTAAGTTCAGATCTCTGGTAATCTACAAAAACATGAAAAATGGTTCATTAAAAAAATAGCAAAAGAGACTAAAGAGGATATATTGACACATAATGGAAGAAATGAAATTAAAAAATTCGTTTTCAGACAAAAAAAAAAAGGTTAAAAGAAATTCGTATTGCAAGAAAACCCAATGAAGAGGAGGAGGTTTTAGCAAGTATATATTGATTTTGGATAACAAATAAAAGCCAAAAAAGACTTGATTTTGCAAGTAGAGTTTTTTTTTCCCTTGCTCTAAAGTTGATTACTTACCTTGGAGAAAAGGATGAGCGAGGGTTGAACGCCAAAGAGGAACGTGAATTCTAAAGCAAAAGGGCAGGGTGTTTTGGCCAAAATTACTTCTAATCAAAACTTTTGATTGCTATAATATAAAGTTCTCACATGCTATAATAATAAGAAAAAATAAACTACAATACAAAGCTCTCACATACAACAATTTCAATTCTAACTACATTTTCCAAACATCTAATTTTAACTTTATGATTTGAATTACATTCCAAATCACTTTACCAACTCTATTATTAAGCGTTATAAAGGAAGCTTTAAGATTACAACGATTTCCTCACTCATAAAGTAGATCTCACTCATGGGTGGAATCCATCCTTCTATTAAAAGTCATGGACTTGTATGACTTGACTAAAGCTTTCTTCTTCTTTTTTTTTCCCTTTTATCATTACTATTTTTTCCTTATCACTATTCTTTTAAGCTTTCTTGGCGTTAAGTATCTCCAGCATAAGGGCAACATCTGAAAGGAAAAGCAAAGGCAAAGAGTAAAAATGCTTGAAAACAAAATTAGTGTCAACACCACTAAAATATCAACGTACGCTTTATGAAATACAAGTTAATTTGTATACAAATTAACCTGAACAATTTTCTAATTTCGAGCTACCTAGATCATACAATTAGCAGAAGTTGATTATTTTGCAATTAATTAGTTTACCACAGAAAAAAAAAAAATAGTTGATACCTAATATGAATTATATTCTATGATCAGTTGATAACTACTTATATGTGTATTTTTCTTCTTGGAGAACCAGATTAATTCTTTTAATTGTACCCGGACAATGACTTCTATAAGATTACTTCATGTATTCTCTTTTAATTTCCAAAGTAATAATAAAGACATAATCATAACTTATAAGCAAAAAATTAAGAAATAGATAAACCATTAATAAAATAGTACAACGATAACGATAAGGATTTTTTTTTTTCTCTCGTAAAAGAATACATCTAAGTTCGATAATCGATAGCCCAATAAGAGATTCTGCTCAGGTAATAGGCTACATGAGGTGGACCTATAACAGCATGAGTGAAGATATTAAACACACTAAAATTGAGTTAGGTTTCTTCTGTTAACCAATTTCGGGATTTCTTTGGAATGGAGGACATGGTGTCACCAATGACTCGCCTTTTTTTATGTTAAAAAAAAAAGAAGCAAAGAAACCGACAAGAAACCATAAAAGATAAATTAATCGAAAGAAACATAACCAATTAACATACTTTTTCTGCTATGAAACATCGTCACCTCCTCCAATATGTTGCTTTCCAGCTCCTCTCTCCATTCATATTATACTCCAAGAAAAAGCCTAATTATCACCACTATGTCAAAATCCCAAATTCTCTTGATCAGCCCCTGATCACCCCTCTTCATCAAGAAAAAAAAAATGTCCGATATGGGCCCCCAGAACGGCGGCAACGTGTCGGGTATGGGCGGCGGCGGCAGCGGCAGCGGCAGCGGCAGCGGCGACCTGAGCAACACAACACACAAGACGATGATGATGCATTCCAGCCTTTACTGGGGCAAAAAGGCAATAATCTTGTTCCCCCATTGGCCTAATGAAAATATTGGCATGTACTTATTGGCTATCTTCTTTGTGCTTCTGCTGGCTGTTGCAGCCGAAGTTTCGTCCATCTCTCCTACGGTCAGGGCCGGCATGAGCCCGACCAAGGCCGGCGCAATCCACGCCGGCATCTACGCCTTTCGCATCGGCTTCTCTTACTTGGTCATGCTCTCCGTCATGTCCTTCAACGTTGGGATATTCATAGCTGCTGTGGCTGGCCATGCCCTAGGGTTCTTCCTTGTCAAGGCTCGCACTCAGGCCCTAGCTAACCAAGCCGATATTCCCAAAATCTAAATTATATAATTATAATATATTTTATGTGTGGTTAATTAACTACTACTGTTTTGGGTGCTTTAAATCATGTTTGAATTTCATCTTTTGTATGCGAGTGAATGAGTCTAGAGAAATCTGACGTGTGATTGCCCACCTTGAGAAAGTAAAAATATTAAAAAAATAAATGGGTGGTTCTTGGTGTGTTTGTCTTGTTGTGTGTGGTTGTAATAAAGTACTTAATTAGAAGTGACCTTTTCTTGGTGACAAAGTCTAGGTCTGCATTACAGGGGATGTAGTTTATATTTCTGTGCAATGTTATTGTAGTTTCTACTGTGCCTGCTTAATGAGAGTATGATGTTATTGCAAGTACTTTATTATTATTATTATTATGGTCCAACTCCCAACAAATGTGAATGCCATATTTACACTAATTGTTGCTTTGTTTGACAAAGTCTTTTAATCCAATTTATTAGTTTCAATTATTACAATGTAAAATTCTTATCTATACTATCAAATGCTCTATAAATCTTCATATTATACCGACCTTTTTGTCATAATTGATAAGTTCTAAAACTTGTAGAATAAACTCTTAATTTCAAGATAATTTAATCATGAAAATTTGTAATGATTAAAAGAAAAAATCAATACGTCAACTAATAAAAATTAAATGCTAAAATTAACTATGTGTTATATTTTATGCTAAATTCGACATCAAATATCACTTCATATCAAATTTGACACCGGCATGAGCGACGACTAGTAATATTTATTGAAAAAAATATTAATCTTATAGATCATGAGTGATAATCTGTTAGTTACTTTCAAATGACCGAAGCCGGGACGACTGGTTATCTGCGTTGAAAACAAAAAGCAGCCTAGTAAATTATCAATGATAATATACTAGAATACTCTTTGGCAACTAGCAGCCAGCGAACCCCAGTGGTCACCGTTGGTTCTAGCGGCATCCGGCGGTTTATCACTTACAATCTAGTTGATTATCTTTTTGACCAGCATAATTGTTGTGGTGTGTATATATACATTTATATATATATATATATGTATGTATGTATGTATGTATGCATGTATGTATGTTTTGACAGAAATCCAACACTATTAGGAGTGACAGAAATCTCTGGTAAAGGAATACCACCTCTAGAGAGTTGGAGTTTTAATAGCATGTGCTTTCGTGGAAAATTTAAACCTAATTTTCATATTAAAGTGATGCATTTGACACTAATTAAACTTCAAAAGTGGAACTAGCCAAAAAAAAAAACTTAAAAAGTAGTATATAGTCTAATTTGTTACACAATTTCGAAGTAGGCATCCCTTTTATCTCTATCTTGTTTGGGCTTGTTATTTTCTTTCCGTGGGCTTAGTGTTTATTTATTAAGTTATTAGGGGAAATTGTAGTAAATACAACTTTTTTTTAACTAATTGCAGTAAATAGTAAGTTTTAAAAATATTTATAAAAATAATAATTTTATGGTGTAAATTTATTATTTACCTCCTTATATATAGTGTAAATAATTCTTATTCACTAAGTGATAGATTTAACTGTTAATAATTTGTTTACACCTTAGCTACGGTGTAAATAATTCTTATTTACATAATACATGATTATCGACTTCATAAAATCTTCTATTACTATAAATATTTTTAGAACCTAACATTTACTTCAAAAAATTTCAAAAATAACACATTTCCCATACTCTCCTCTAAATTATGAAATGAACGTCTCCTTTGTTATACGAGTCTGTGAATTAATCACTTCCTATCTTTTGTTTAACCATCCCTTTAAATTATGTGCATGGCCATCACTTTTTTATAACTATCTTAAAACAGACAAATCTACAATTTTTGTTCAAATGAATAACATTTTAAATAAAAAGTCTCAAAATAGTGATTTTGTTAATGAGTAACGATAGGAATATGAACTCTAATCTCATTAGTGCACCAATTATTGAGTTATTATAAATTTATTGATAGATATAACTTATTGACATGACAATCTTTTAAATAACTACTAACAAAAACATGAAAAGCCATAAATTAACACATAAGTTGATATTAGAGGTATAAATTTAGGTAGCCCGGCCCAGCCCGACCCATAGGGCCAAACGGAAAAATCAGGCCAGCCAGCCTCGGTTGAAGCCTGCATGCACCTAGGGTTGGGCAAGGCTGCCAAAATTTTTACAAAAGAATTAAAAAAAAAATTCTAATCGGACTAGCCATGCCCGACCTGATTTTAGTTGGGTTCTAAATCTTCTGGCCAGCCTGGCCAGAAGCTTGGATCAGGCAAAGCCAGACTCAAGCCAAAAAGACATGGGCTATGGGCTGATCCACTTAGCCCGGCCCAAATTGACAACTTTAGTTGAGATTAAAGGTAATGTTCCTGGCATTTTTCTTGTGTAATTACTCAAAAATATAAGTAATAAACTTTACTGTAATAGAATTAAAACTTAACAAAATTTTCAAGATAATTTAAAAACAACAAAATTACATAGTAATTATCATAATATTATTAACTTTTATGCTATATAATTACATAATAATTGATTTAACTATATCAATTTTAATTTAATAAATTCTAAAAATTTTCTAAAAAGCTCTATTTCTAATGGAGGCCCATCAATCAAAAGACACCTTAGCCCACATAATTCTTTCCAACTTTTCCGTTGCTTCCGTGCTCCACATGCAAACGCAATATTCCTGTCCCTGTGGAGCAAACTCTATGTACCTCACTCCTTGATACAATTTTCCCTCTACTTCCTCGATACCAATTTCCTTTCTCACTCTCACGCCACACTCCATGATACAAGAAATCCTAGTTTATCGTCTCTCTCTCTCTCTCTCTCTCTCTCTCTATATATATATATATATATATATATATTCAAGATCTCTCGGCGTCATGTTAGATTAAATCATTACTTTGGTCTTTGATTTCGATAATGCTTTCAATCGGCCACTTGGGTTTTGCTTATTTTATCGTTGTTCTTCTTTTGTTTTGTCCGAATTTCGGCCTAAGCTGGGTTATGCTGTTGTTTTGATGTACTTGGTTTTGATGTAAGAATGTGTTATTTTTTTTTAAATAACTCTGTTGGGGTTTTTAGTGGTTGTGTTTGGGACGAGGGAAACGATGAGAAAGCTGAGGAATTGGATTATATCTGGAGGGGTTTGGTGAAATTATAACGTGAGGATTTGGTGTTCCTCAATTTTGTGTTTGGGATAAATGTGTTTTCGTAATGCTAAAATAATAACAAAAAAGCGTCTGCTTTTAGTCGTACAGAATCCAATTTGGATACTTTGATTCAACTAAATTTGGAGTTTAAAAAAATGACTTTTGATTGCAAATTACATGTCAAACCAATTCATATTCTTTAAATTATTAGCTCTGCGCTGTGTATGAATGAAGTACAATTGTTCAGTTCGTATTTAGAAAATCTCGGTAACTTGGTGATATTAAAATATTGGGTTTGATTATGGACGCTAAGTACATGGACTTTGTTGAAGTATATACAGAGTTTATTTGTTTTGAGTATTTTTGTAATATGTGAACTCAAATTTGAATTTGAGTATCGAGAATTTTCTAGATACGTGTTTATTTCTCTAAAAATTTAAATTTTTTGAGTATCAAGAATCTAAGTTTTTAGAATTCTGAGTCCCTTTAAACTTTTAATACTCAGATATCTCTGTTACAACAAAAACTAAAATTCTCTCTCTTATATTTGAGAAAAAAAAAATCAAACTTCTTCATTTAATATCCAATTGAGATGATTCTTTTTCATTATGTTCATAGTGAAGAGGAATAAATTAAGGGCCTATTTGTTTTAAGAACTCTTTGGATTCTTTAGACTCAAATTTAGATTTGAGTATTAAAACTCCTTTAAATACGTGTTTGTTTCTCCCAAAATCTAAATTCTTTAAATATCAAGAATACAAGTTTTTAAAGTTTTGATTCCTCCTAAATTTTTGATACTCGGATATTTCTGCTACAATAAAAACTAAAATTCTTTCTTCTATATTTAAGGAAAAAATCATAACTTTTTTATTTGTTATCCAATTGAGATAATCTTTTTTAATTGTGTTCCTAGTGAAGAGAGGAACAAATTAAGATCC
The DNA here is from genome assembly GCA_025403435.1 of Artocarpus heterophyllus. Lineage (NCBI taxonomy): Eukaryota > Viridiplantae > Streptophyta > Magnoliopsida > Rosales > Moraceae > Artocarpus > Artocarpus heterophyllus. The sequence continues at coordinate 2,123,475 of CM046346.1, read as the reverse complement.
ATATTGCATATTTTTTAGGATCATTAACATTAAAATTTTATTAAATTTGTTGATAAATCAAAAACTATGTTCACTACCTCTCCAAACATAAATTTCAATTTTGTTCTATATACAGATTAAAACTTAAATACACATCCAAACGTCAATTCGGATAACAATTCAAATCACTAACTCAAATCATAATTCAAATCACACTAACTCTAATCAAATTACTAATTCGAATCCATTTACCAAATGGACCCTAAGATCCATATTGCATATTTTTTATAATCATTAACATTTAGATTTTATTAAATTTATTAATAAATCAAAAACTATTTTCACTATTTTTCTAAAGACAAATTCTAGTTTTATTCCATACTCAGATTAAAACTTAAATGTACATCCAAACGCCAATTCAGGTAACAATCAAATCACTAATTCAATTCCTAATTTAAACTACACTAACTCAAATTAAATCACTAATTTGAATCTATTTACCAAACGAATCGATTGAGTTTTTATCTTTGATGTAGTAAAGACTGACTTTTGAGGAATATTTGAATAAACCAAATAATTTTCTGTGATGTCAAGATATATTTTTGGGTAGCTTTTGACTCTATATGTGAGATTTCAACTGTCAAGATTTCTGCTGTACTTGTTGGAGTTCTAAGACGTTTTGACCTGATATGTTATGGGATTTTGAGTTTGATTTTCTAGCCGATCTTTATCTCCATAATCCTCATCATGTTATAACTTTTATCCACTTTTGTTCTTCTTGAGCGCATTCATTTAATTTGATTCAATCTGGTATTTAACCTTTAATGTCTCTCCACATATACGTACATATTTATAATATATGGTCCTCTTCTTTTCTACTATCTTTTATGTTCTTGAAAGCCTTGCAATTACAACGAGACGATTCTTGAAAATTTGTTGACACGAGGTTTTGGTGGCGTAAAAACCTTCTGAGTCATCATAATTTGTTTCATAGATTAGTTCATTGCTTTCGCCATCATTGTTCTATGTTTACATGGACACCTAAACGCTTTTTAGTGTCTATTTCCACTCATTCAATTCCCTAAGTGGAGTACTCCATTTGTGTGGCTTAAATGCTTTTTCCATTTTTAAACGTCTTGAAAATGAGTTGAACTAATGGTGTGAGCTGAGAAAAAGAATGGTTGAAAATGTGGTTAAAACCGCCAAGCTTGGTTGGAACTAAGTTTGCCGAACGGAAGGTTAGTGTTGCATGCTTAAACTTTAAACTTTTACCCAATATGACTCCAAATTTTTTACACCGTCGAGAGGAGTAGATGTATGTGATGTACAAAGATTATAATAGGTAGATCAAATGAAAAAACCAACTTCAACCAATCCGATTGAGTATATATTGAGCTATACAAAGGTAATATCTGTATGGGGTTCGAAACTCTTCATGGGCATCTATACGATAGAAATTATAGTTTTTTGCCTTTAAATATTATAGGGTTCAACGGACAGAAAATTTCAAAAAAAAAAATCTGTATGGCCTTGATAATTTTGGCATTCCTTCCTTGACAGATTAAATAGTATTTTTATTCAATATAAAGGGGAAAAAAGGTACTGTCACTAGAATGTAAAAAGCTGGATCAGATTACTCTGAATAAAAAAGATTCTGCATCCTTTGCATGTCACACTATCCATCCGATATCCATCTAACATCTATATCCGAGACCAATTCACATTAATCGCATATAAGTGTCGAGCATGTCTCTTGATAGCTTGTGAAACTCTGGTTTGGACGGACCTTAATAATTTGTCATTTGTTTAATGGAAAGTGGGGTACTAGTTCTAGTACATGTTTAGTGGTAGTGTTAGAAAAGTATGATCCTACAATGCAAAACTAGTGGACTTGTTAAGTTTGAAATAGCTATCAAACTGTTCTACCAAATCATTTTGAATCACAACTCGGAGCAAGCAGAATGCAGGGAAGGGGAACATTACCCTTCCATAGGTAACATTAGATAAAGAAATGCAACTTTGGATTATTAGATTATCAATCATAAATTTAACTTCTTCTGCTTCTTTTGACTTTAATAACACGTAAGAACCTGCCCTTAGGAAGGGAACAACAGTTGTAAACGGCTGTAATACCTCGTAGGCTGAGGAGCAAAAAGAAGAATCCGCCTGAGAAGGCGGCTCACATCTGATTAGCTAGTTGGTGAGGCAATAACTTACCAAGGTAACGATTAATAGCTGGTCCGAAAGGATGATCGGCCACACTAGGATTGAGACAAAGCTCAGACTCCTACAAGAGACAGCAGTGGAGAACTTTCCGCAATAGGCGAAGGCCTAACGGAGGAATGCCACGTGGATTATATGATTATCAATCTCAAGTTTAACTTCTTTTGCTTCTGACTTTATATTTTTGCTTCTAGGTAAGATTATCAATCATGATTAAGTTAAAACAAAAGTTATTTTTGGATTAAAAGGAGAGCTTTAAATTCTTAATTTGTATTCTTTACCTAGAAATTTACTAATATTGGACAGCTTCAATGTCAATATAATTGCCGGCCTACCAATAGTAATGCTCCTATAAAAGTTGCTTTATTTGTGCTCCTAATTCTAGATCTTTCAACCTTTTTTTTTCTTCCAGGCACAAAAAAAAAAAAACCTTGTATTAAATGAAGCGGTTTTCTTCAATTAATATATATACATATAGGTCAAGATAAACTTGCATGTGCAGTTTACGACCAAGAAAGAAATAGCCCTTAACTAAAGTGAGGCACATGCATATAGTTTGCCCCTATAAATGGGAAAACTTAAAATCTAGTACAGCAAATTGGTATTAAAGAGAGTAGTTCTGATGTAGCTTTCAGGTGCAAACCCCACACTGTTTAATTAGCCATCATTTCCGTTATTAGAGGGAACAAAATTGTGTGACTCCTTTTCAGCCCAAAAAAAATAAAAAAATAAATAAGCAAAATTAAATTTGTGACTCCTACATACTCTTAAAGGACACATGGGGCCCTTTTGTTGTGCTTTCTTCCCTATTTTTGAATCACATATTTTTTTATTTTTCAGTGCCTTACTAAATTTGTTTCATAATAGCCGTTTGGGAGCACTTATGATTTAAACTATTTTTGTTTTAAATTTTACGAGAGAAAACACTACAACAAAAGTGGTTTAAACCATATTAGTGTGGTTTTAACCGTATTTTCAAACACCATAACAAATAATGTATTGAAAAATATGCCTTATTATATATTTGTATATTTTATTTTTGGAAAATGAAAATGTCAAACATAGGTGGTGCTTATTACTTGCATTTTCTAACATTTCATAAAACTTGTCAGTTGTGTCTTGGGACTCCTAAACCCAAATGGGACTCTCATGAATTATCTTTCACCGTCAACATTCCAACCTAACTTTAAAAAAAATAAAAATAAAATAAAATCTAGAAAGCCACTCATATGGTTGCCAACATTCTACACCCAACTTGTTCTTTCAAAATCCAAGGGGAAAAAAAAAACAAAAACAAAATTCAAACCAAATCCCTACAAGCTGATATTATTGTGCTCCACACAACCTACTTTAGCTTCATCACTTATGCAATATTGACTCCTTTATTTCTCTTCTTGATGTCAGACAACTGGCGATTTTCTCGGATCCTATACAGTTTTTGTCTTCAGAAGAACTGTAAGGAATATTGAAAAACCAAATCTAAGCGAGCAGTTGATAACAAATCACCTATAACACCGCAGTAGATTCTACTGCTATCCTTTGGTCACACATCAGCAGTTCCAAAGAGTTGATGAATTTTGTAGCCACACACTTGTGATCAACTTTTTGATCTTTGTAGCTACACGTCCCGTTATTCTAACGCACAAGCTATAGTACAATGCCATGGGACACGGACAGCGACCAACGTCGGACGGACCCAAAAAAAAAAAAAAATTACTTAGGGAACGAAATATATGCTAAAATTATCAAGAAAAATTAAATAAAAATATAAAATTTTAGGAGGTGCAATATAATTTTAGAGAGGTGAAATATCTTTTTATAAACTTTCATGTACAATATCGAAACGAAAAAGTTTAGAGTGCAACTATCCGTCTTTTTTTTGTATGTAAAATCATCATTGGCCGTGATCGGAACCACATTTTATTTGTTGCAGTGGTCGTTAACGTCTTTCCAAGCATTTTTGTATAAAATTCTTCCTCTAGAGTTTGTTGATGACTCTCTTTTTTTTCCCTTAGTTTTTTCCTTGGAAAGTATTGTGGCGTGCTTCATTCATTTTTCACCTGTTGTTTTTTGTTTTTTAAAATTTAGTTGAAGGATAGGGATATTCTCAAATTAACTATTAAAGAGAGATGTAAATTGCACTTACATGCAATTCTTCTAAGTTAACTTGTATGTTATTTTATGTTTTGGATTAATTGCATTGGGCACTTCGAAGTTTGAACTTATCGGTTTTGGCATCTTGAAGCTTAAACTTTCTATTTTGCAAATGAACCATTTTAGTGTAGTTTTAACCGTGCTCTCAAACACCATAACAAATAATGTATTGAAAAATATGCCTTATTATATATTCGTATATTTTATTTTTGGAAAATGAAAATGTCAAACATAGGTGGTGCTTATTACTTGCATTTTCTACCATTTCATAAAACTTGTCTTGGGACACCTAAACCCAAATGGGACTCACATGAATTATCTTTCACCTTCAACATTCCAACCTAACTTAAAAAAATAAATAAAATAAAATAAAATCTAGAAAGCCACTCATGTGGTTGCCAACATTCTACACCCAACTTGTTCTTTCAAAATCCAAGGGGGAAAAAAAAAAACAAATTTCAAACCAAATCCTTACAAGCTGATATTATTGTGCTCCACACAACCTACTTTAGCTTCATCACTTATGCAATATTGACTCCTTTATTTCTCTTCTTGATGTCAGACAACTGGCGATTTTCTCCGATCCTACGCAGTTTTTGTCTTCAGAAGAACTGTAAGGAATATTGAAAAACCAAATCTAAGCGAGCAGTTGACAACAAATCACCTACAAGACCGCAGTAGATTCTACTGCTATCCTTTGGTCACACATCAGTAGTTCCAAAGAGTTGATGAATTTTGTAGCCACACACTTGTGATCAACATTTTGCTCTTTGTAGCCACACGTCCCGTTATTCTAATGTACAAGCCATAGTACAATCCCGTAGGACACCACGACGGACGGACTCAAAAAAAAAAAAAAAAGTTACTTAGGGAACGAAATATATACTAAAATTATCAAAAAAAATTAAATAAAAATATAAAATTTTAGGAGGTGCAATATAATTTTAGAGAGGTGAAATATTCTTTCTATAAACTTTCATGTACAATATCGAAAAGAAAAAGTTTAGAGTGCAACTATCCGTCTTTTTTTTGTATGTAAAACCATCCTTGGTCGTGATCGGAACCACATTTTATTTGTTGCAGTGGTCGTTAACGTCTTTCCAAGCATTTTTGTATAAAATTCTTCCTCTAGAGTTTGTTGATGACTCTCTTTTTTTTCCCTTAGTTTTTTCCTTGGAAAGAATTGTGGCGTGCTTCATTCATTTTTCACCTGTTGTTTTTTTGTTTTTTAAAATTTAGTTGAAGGATAGGGATATTCTCAAATTAACTGTTAAAGAGAGATGTAAATTGCACTTACATGCAATTCTTCTAAGTTAACTAGTATGTTATTTTATGTTTTGGATTAATTGCATTGGGCACTTTGAAGTTTGAACTTATCGGTTTTGGCATCTTGAAGCTTAAACTTTCTATTTTGCAAATGAAATCCCTAAATTTGAAAACTTATCGTAATTATGATCTAGTTAGAGGATGCCTATCAATAAATAGAAATGCTCACGAGATTTTTTCACTAATACACCTCCAAACTTTTCGTTTGCAAATTGGACCTGTACTTCGGCCTTTTAGGTGAATTGCCCACTTGAATACTAATTCTTAAGGGAATTTTTCTGGACCCACTAATGAAACAAGAACACATAGCGAGAGCACGGGTGTCATTTTGAACCCTAATTGTCATCCATAAATTGACGTCCATAATCGATTGAACTGCATTGTTGAATATTGTCGAATTAAGGGTCTTGAATGCCAAAATTAAAATTTGAAGTTTAACTTGTAAATGATGCAAAGTTTAGGGCAGATGGTGCAATTTACTCGAATTTTTCCTAAAATTATTTTTTTATTATTTTCAGATGTGGCAGGGCCTGCCCTACTTGTATACAGCCCAGTTAGCAAGTGTTCTTAATGTGGGCCCAGAAGGATGAGGTCATTAGTTGGGCTGACATAGCTCATACGTAAAAACCCCAACAAGCATGTCTCTTTTGTCCTCAGGCATGTACAGTTTAGGCTGCCAAATATTTCTTCCCCAACAACACACCTAATAAATGCAATCAATTTTGGGGGTGTTTGGTAGTGATGGGAACCACTTTGTTTTCATTATAATTTTAATTATAAACAATGTAAAGCTCTTATATGTTGCAGTAATAATAAAAAAATATATTACAGTATAAAACTCTCCTATGCTACAATAAAATGGTTCCCACTACTCTTCTAAACACCCTATTAAAAATTGGCCATTTCTTATCTTTCTTTCTTTCGTTCTTTCTTTCTCTCTTTCTTTTTTCTTTTTTTTTTCAAAAAAAAATTCTTTTTTTGACCTGCCAAACTCGTTGACGTATTGCCAACAAAGTATCTACACAATAATAGCATAAAATAATTGTTTTTTTTTGTTAATTATATTATGGTCTTATCAAGGTAATTTGAGTGATTATTTCTTAGAAGCAACATATATAAGGTCTCACAATAACTTATCCACAAATAATCTCATATCGTATCATGGAGTTACATCATCCTTGATTATATGTAGCCACAGTTGTAGGAAACCGACAAATACTATTGGTCTTATTATTGTAATTTAATTATAGTTAATCAATTTTTAGAAGCCTAATGCAAGGAAAAATTTAAGATAAATAATGAACCAAGAATTTTTGGCTCTACCATAACTTAATTTTCTCTTCTTTTCTTTTTGTAATTGAATAATTTATTTAATTACTATCTCTTTCTCCATAATTAAGCTTAGAATTCAGTTAACCAATATTCTTTAGACAAACAAATACACAGATTTGTAACTTTTCTAAGAAATAAATTTCAAAATGGGTGGTTGGAAAGTAACTGCCAAAGTTGGTGTTTGGAAAGAAGGACAAAAAAGAAATACGTGGAAAGAATAAAGAGCATGTCTTGTTAATTCTTAGCTGGCTTTTCAATTTTATTTCAAGGATGAGAAGAGCTTAGTGGATTTCTCTGTCACGAATGTTGTTTTCACATTAGTTTTCTCTCTGGCAAAGAAAAAAAAACCCTTTTTACTTGTACAATTTATTTATCTTTTTTTGGGGCCAGACCAGACGACCAATGGATCACGCTGAATGGTGCACGTGGTGGTCCCACAATACGATTGCACGGACATATGTTTGCCTTGCCATTAATGTGTTTTCTTTTTCACCCCCTTGCTATCAGGATTGATATATATATATGGGAATTCTAACAGTAAATGTGGCAATTTGTTTTAGCCATTTGATTAACTTTTTAACGATTTAATCTATGATTGAAAACAATTGTATCAAGTATTATAAATTTTTAACATAAATAATCACAAATTAAATGTTAAAAGTTAATCTAATATAAAAATGGTAATTTAAGTATGTGATTAGAATTGATTTTTTTTTATTTGGGAAATAAAAACTACAAAATTTTTACTCACAAGCACATTCGATTTTTTTTTTTCATGCCTCTGAAAATAACTCTTTAGAAACACTGCTGAAACCGTAAAATTAGAGTTTTGATTAATTTTTAATACATTTTTTTCTTACATATTACAATATTTTTTATTCTAACTTATAGTTTCAACTATGTTTTTAAACAATTTATTTTATTTATTTTCATCATTATCAACAATATGCTTTAGGAAATTCCATATATAAATGGGAAAAACAGATTCTATAATTTATTAGTGTAATTTTATAAATGTTATTATCATAGATGTGTCTATGTATACTATTATTTGTGGATTATTTTTATAACACTCTTTTTCTTTCATTTTTCATTTTTTGTCTTTCATCATGGCTTAGCTTGTGGTGATGAAAAATCCACTATTATCCTTTTTTTCCTCCTGTTGGGTGAGACATCACTCAACTTCCCCATAAAGAATAGAATAGGATCTACTAAGACGTTGATAGAAATTTTATCATTGTTGTTATTGTTAAAAACAAAAAAGCATATAAGTCTCTTTAATCTGGTAACAAATTCAGGATATATAATCGGTGTAGAGAAAAAAAATAAAAAATAAAAGTTGATATACATGAGTTATTTTATGCATTCAAATACTATATATTACATAATAACTCTAATAGGCTGGTTCATGATATAAGTTAGAACTAAAACTTTTGCTTACTACAGTGTGAAGCTCCACATCCTACAGTGTCAAGAAAATATATACTACATTGTAAAGCTCTAACATATTATGGTGTTTCTAACTAAAATTGGTTCAAACAATTGATTCTCCCAAATACCCTATAAATAACTTATTGAATATCCCCTTGAATATGAATCGATATGTTGCGAGAAAACTACATTGAATGCCCTCTTATAAACACTCCTTATTAAAAATGCCCTCTATTTTTTCACTTTTCAAAGCTGTCCTATTATTGTTATTTGTCTTTTAATTTAATTTATTAATTTACATCTTTGTCCCTAGTTCAAAATTAAATCAGAAAAATTAAAAAACCCTAACTCAAATCTAAAACTCTCTCTCTTTTCCTCCTACTCTCTCCTGTTCTCTTCACCCCTTCTCTCGTCTTTTCCAACCAAAGATCAAAAACAAATCTGAAAGTCTACCACAGCCCACCGCCACCCCTCTCTCTTTGTCGGCGTCTTTTCTTGTTTTACCTCGTCTCTCTCTCCTCTCCGCCTTCTTCTCTCATCTCTTTCTGACGATCAGAGCACCAACCAAATAGCAAAACTTCGAGCGATGGAGGACAAGATTGATGAGGAGATCATGCCATTGGATTGTCTCAATTTCGACAACCTTGAAGTCCTAAGGGAGAGGTGTCTCTAGCAAATGAAGAAGATGGCAGAGAAGCGTAGTTGTTGGATCTCCCTTAGCCATGTTGAATACTCCAATATCTCCTTCAAGAGGGACTTCTTCTCTGTCGTCAAGGCTAGACACAACCGAAATGAAATGATGCCATCGAAACATCTACAGTGGTGCAAAAAGCCTAGAGAGATTTTAGTTTTTGATTTTTTTTCCTTTCTATTTTTTCAAATCTAGATCTGATTTTTTTTGTGTGTATTATTTGATCTAGTTATTGTGTTTGTTGTTTTTGTGTTTTTTGTGTATTTTTTTATTTGCAGATGTCGGAGACAACTATGGTGCCGTTGGTTGATAACCACGTCGGTATTCACCGGCCGATAACCATGTGGTATTTGCGACAGATAGCAATGAGTATCCACAGTAGTTTCGGGACAAATATAGTGGTTCTGGTGATTTTTTGGATATAATCTAGAGGGTTTGGGGACGAAATCTAGCAGTTCTGTTGAAATCCAACAGGTTTTAGGACAAAATCTAACGGGTTCTATTACGCTCCAGCACCTCATGCCAGTGATCAAAGGTAGTTGGCGCTTTTTGTTTCAAAAAAATGTTAGAATCTGGTACATTCTAAATTAGAACCTAATAGATTATAACTTGACACCTGCGTCGACAACCAGAGGAGATTGGTTCTTCTTTGTTTCAAAAAAAATATATATTAGAATCTGATAAGTTTCAAGTTGGAACTAGTAAGTTACAATTTGGTATCCCGCTTCGGCAACAGGAGGCGGGTTTTGAAGAGTTCCATGATGGAACCTAATGGGTTTCGAGAAGGAATCTGACAGGTTCTAATTTAGGAAGAAGGATAACTTAGTTAATTTGTTGGGGTGTTAATAAGGTGATGTATTTGGGGCATTTTTGTAAGTTGCTCGTATATTGCTCACTCTTTTCTTTTGTTGTCCCCTTTGGTTTGTATAAAATATTTTTCTTTTTCTTTTTTTTGATATAAAAGAAAGAGGAATGCCACCTACTTTTGAGTGGGGCTAAGCGTGACTCGAGCCCTCAATCTATGGTTAGAGTGGAGGGACTTACAACCAACTAAACTGTCCTCACTTGTCTATAAAATATTTTTCAATGGGATAATATTTTTAAGCAAAATATATATAACTATGCTTTAAAGAGAAAAAAAAAAAAAGGAGGGGGGGACAAAATATAACTCACACATGCCTATACTAATTTTCTGATTCTATACTCAAGATTTTTTTTTTTTTTTTACTTAATCCAGCTTAACACGTCACTTCTTTAATGCTATTAACTACACACACGCACACAGAAAGAAAATTTTCTCCACTCAAGCCAACCCAACCTAATTAGAACATTTAATTGGATGAAGACGTCAAAAGTGTCAACGTGCATGCTCCCAACGCAATTTACTCCTTTGACTAAAATCATTCAATTTAAGTATTACTAATTAACAAAGGAAACCCTACGCCTACTAGTTATAGTTAATAGATTTTCTAAAGTAATTCAGCAATAATAATAATAATAATAATAATATTATTATTATTATTATTATTATTATAACTTTCTATAAAATACATTCTATTACATTGCTCCACAAGCGAACTATGTTATCCCTTTTTCCTCTTTCGAAAAGGTAAAAAGCCTACGTATCGTCTCAAAGCTATCGTATACAATGAACTGATTTCACTCATCATATATTGTTTTGATATACTATTTTTGATATACTGATGGTGTTTAAGAGAGTAGTTTAAATTATTAGTTTAGGTTTGAGAATTGTAACATATGAGAACTTAATTGTAGCTTTTTATTGTTGCATGTAAGAGCTTTACACTGTTCACAGTTCAAATCATTGGTTTGAACTACTCTTTCAAACACCCTAGCAATGGCAGACGTAGGGTTGGGGGCTGCTGCCCCTACTCACTTTTTGAAAATTAAAATTTGACCCTTTAAATTTATCTTTTATATTATATCTTTACTGAAATTTAATATTTTCATATATGCCCCTGCTGACTTTTAGAGCATCTCTACTGTAATTCCTATAATGTTGTGCCAAAAATATTCTTCAATCCAATGTCATTTTTTATGTCAAATTTGTTATATGCTAAATTTGGTAGCTTTTTATAACCTCAAAATACAATGTATATATATAAATAAATAACAAATAACTCTAGTGAGAATATACTTGTCGTTAGTGCATGTCTCTCAACATTATGTATGACCAAAATCATATCAAAATAAAAAAGATATGCAAAACAAATATTTTTTTATACGTATCTATAGGGTGTTTGGGAGCTTTGGTTTGAACCAATTTAGTTTAAAAGTACTACTGTAGTATGTAAGAATTTTACACTATAGTTAACTTTTTTATTGACATTATAACATATAATAGCTTTGTATTGTAACAACTAAAAATTTTAGTTAAAACTAAGAATGCCAAACACCCTAATAAAAATCAAACATTTCATGAAAAACCCCTACCGGTAAGTTATTTTTCATAACATAAAACTCTCAATATGTATTTAATAACTCTTCAAAAATATTGTGATGTTATTATTCTTTGTGTACTTCACCGCCTCTACTAAGGTAAAAGGCTGGCTCCGTCACTATAAGATGTATGCATGGTCCTTATATAAATATATATATATATACATATATAGAAAAACTACATATATATATATATATATTGAGAAAAAAGATAAAGCAACACCCACTATATGATGACTAGGTTTCCCATCAAGATAAATTAGACTTTCACTCCCAGTTCTGATCTTGAGATCGTGCATGCCATTAGGTTCCAAATATCACTGCCATAGTTTCCATACATAGTATATATCTCGTGTCCATTTAATTCACATGGCCACTTTTTCTTGTCACATTTGGTATGTGCCTTTGTAATATCATATCATTTAAAATATCACTGCCATAGTTAATATATATCCCTTTTAATTGATGTGTGATATGATATTTTAGTTAAAAGTTAAATAACATTATTAGGGGAACATAAAGAGAGCATAAATAAGAGTACATGACAAAAATCTGTTATGCGTAGGCTTTAAAAAGAGGAAAATAATATTGTGTCGTCTAATATCTATAGGTATTTGGGATCATATTTACATGTACCATATAGCAATCACATAAGAATAAGAAACATAACATGATATTTATCTAATATAACACTAGCATTGTAGAAGGCTCCAATCTTAAATCAATCCTATATTTGATAGGAACAATTGATAATGAATGAATGGCCAATTTTTTCAATTATTTTCATATTTATAACACAGCAAAAAAAAGGCCCGACTTTAAGTTGTTCAAGAATAATGGCATTGAGTTTCTCGACTCTTTGCCTTTGAATTAGTCAGTCCTATTTCTCGACGGGGGACAAAAGAAGGGATATAACTCAGCGGTAAAGTGTCACCTTAACATGATAGAAGGCACCAACTTGAGCCAGGTTATCCCTAAATCCAGTACAATTCCTATTGATGGTTAGAATTACTTGAGTATGTCCTTGCATTAATTCAAGACATAAGCGGAACCCAAATTGGAGAAAAATAAGGTGTATATGTTCCATTTATTAGAGCTATGTTTCTATTTATTTTTGTTTTGAATTCGTCAACATGTAACACAAATTAAGTAGCACAGATTATGTTTCCATTTATTTATTTTCGAATTCAGTTACCTTATAGTGTCACACGAATTAAGATATTAACGCTGGTGTTATCAAAATGATAAAGGTATAAGGTTGAAAATGGATTGTTTTACATCACGATTAAAACCAATGGATTGTTTGGCGTCTCAGTTAACAAGCAACATAAAACTCTAAGCAGTTACAATAAAAAGCTAAAAACTGTTATAATATAAAATTCTTACATATTACAATTTTTAAATCAATATATTTAGTTCTAAACGCTTTTCAAAACCCTATAAATATCATATAATGTTTTACATTTTTATTTATATATATATATATATATGTACAAGCATAGTCCTCCCAAAACAGTTGACCCTTTATATAAACGTACGCGCGCGCACCGTCAAGAAAGTACGCCGCTAAATCATATCGTAACCAAAGAAAAGTAGAAATGTAAATAGAAAATACAGCACAGCTTGATGGATATATCAAATGAAAATTGCAAGCGATCAGAAAACTTTTTCGTGCCTTGTCAAAATAGTTCTTATAAGGAAACCACGAGGAAAGTCATGAGAAATAAGTGGGAAGCAAACTCGGAGACGGCTGTTTGATACAACGCATGGTTTACACATTCTCAATGAGACCAGTCATTTATACAATTTTTTTTAAAGAATTTTAAGGTAAATTTGAAAAATATATATACTTTATCCTGGGAGTTTAATTATCTCAAATAATATACAATCAATCATATTATAATAAATTATAGATCATTTAAAAAAACAGCTAGAACCATCAGTTATAATTGTGAACAATATAAAGCTCTCACATATTGTAATAAAAAATAAAAAATTGCTATAACATAAAACTCTTTCATGTTACAGTTTTTAAACTAAAATTGTTGGTTTTAGCCGTTCTTTCAAACGGTATATTAATAAAAAATATGTAAAATCTTTTTTTTTTTGTGTAGGACCCCCAGTATTTGGAGCCGCATTGGGCCCCGATTAATCCAGAGTTGAGCCGGGTAGAACCCATATTAAAAAAGCTCTCCTAACGCCTGTCTTTTCATTCACAAGGCTTAAACCCGAGGCCTTACTTAAAGAAGAAAAAGAAAAACATGTAAAATCTATTAGATACTATTTTAAACTTTTTAAATAATGCATTATAAGAAGATTGATTAGATAGTATTTGAAACTCTAAAATTAAACAAAGAATTTGAATCTCTTTTGTTACGACATAAATTTTTACTGTAAGATCAAATCTAAATACAGTTTCTAATTAGTTGTCAAAATAAATTAACATTGTAGCGGACTAAATTAAGTCCTATAATATTTTCAAAATTTGATCAAGATCTTTTTGTTGGGTAGAAATTTATTCATCCGTAAGAGAGAGGGGGAGAGAGAGACAGAGGGTCCAATTGGAGCAGGAAGAAAAAGCTTCCAATTGACATTAAATGCAATAACATAACGCCACGAACTTAATGTTTTCAACTCTCCTTACAAATTGGTAGGACATATTGTACGGTTGATTAATCTTCAAACCATGACTTTGGACCAATTATTTTGATCTCCTACAATCCTGTAAAACGTTGTTCTTCAAACAATTTGACCAAGGAAGTTGACACGAAATGCATCATCGTTGATTGACCGTAATAGCTACATTCACACATGACACAAAGTAGCGAAAGCATACACATAATATAGGGTGTTTGGCTAGTGATAAGAATTATTGGTGGGAATCGTTTTTACTGTAGCATGTGAGAACTTTATAATATAATAATTTTTTTTACTATAACATATAAGAGTTTTATACTGTTTATAACTAAGTTTATGGTTCACGTTATTTTTAACCAAGCACCCTCGTGGTGGTATGTACGTGCACAAAAGAATATTAAGTAAATGGGACATGAGATCATCTATAAATATGGAGGGTCTAATACGGCGATGTCCTTTTCGTTTCACTTTATACATGGGTGGATGAATATTGAAATGAAAGTATGTTATCGGTTTGGTCCTTTGGACATTTCGAAAGGAGCAAGTAATTAGTGGGTCGGTGAGTTTGGTCATCCTGTACGACTTGGTGTACGGGCATCACGGAAAGCCACTTTGTTTTGGACTAGATATTCTTCTTTAAAAAAGTAAAATATATTGGAAAAAAAAAAAGAAAAAGCTCTAGAACATTGTTTTAGGTGTCTCTCTAAAGTGGCGCCTTATAAGCAGGTTCTTGTTATTGTATCTGGCTAAAGTCACACGATTAAGATAAAATTAGAGTGTACATGAAACATACACGGTTCGTTTGTTCAAGATTCAAATTAGGATGGTTTGAATTTTTAGATTTAAGATAAAAAGTTTAAAAAATATGGTTTAAACTAAAATCTGAATTGACATTTTGATATATAAATGATTTTAAGTTTAAAAAAAGAATAAAATTTAAAATTATGTTTAGATATAAATTTAAGAAATATATTGGAACTGAAATGTTAAAAAAGGAGTTTATTAAGTTTGAATCTTTTGAAATCTAGTGTAGGCTAAATTTGAGTTTGGACCATTTTAAGTTTAAATTTAGTTTTAAAATTGTCCAACCAAACACCAACGGGTTTAAACTCAGTTAACCTCATTTGTTATTTGGGATTTCCATCAAGCTCAACATGGCCACTCCTCCTCACCAATTCTTTTATATGGTGGCCAACTATACCATAATTTTTCCCCTTTTTTCTGTCTTTGGATCCAATGTCATAATCATCAGCCAAAATTATTTACACTTTTTAACATTTGTTTTCTTTTTCTGTCCGTTGAAATCAAGAGCTTTTTATAATTATTTGGAAAAATGGCGATCTTCTGAGTGTCTTATATAATCCTTTTTCTTATCTTCCTACTACATCGTGTTTCTTTATTAGCTAAAAGCTATATAATTCTTGTGGGATAAAGTTAAAAAAATTATAATAATAACACTTATGCTTATGGTTGAGAATATTCTGTCGCACAAAAACTTTTCCTCCGATTGTTATAATTTTTATTCTTCTTGCGATGTTTCTTCTTTGGCCTGTGTTCTATTTATTTATTTATTTTTGCTAAGAAGAGGGTTCTATTTTTTTAATGTGAGAATGTGATGTTTTGTCCATGATGTGAATTCCAGATGTTAATTGAAGTTGTAATATTATTTTAAAGTTCTTAGATGACAAAATTAAATGAGAATAATCAAAAACAATTTTTTGTTTGTGTTGTTTCAAGCTTTTCATCCTTAGATAGACTACGGAGAGGCCTTGTTTGTTATTATTTTGAGAATTTTTAAAAATATTTTTGTATGTTTTTTTGAGGTAAAAATTTTAAATACATACTCTCAACACAATTTTCTAAAATTCTCATTTTTAAAACAAAACAATATTCATCCATTTTAAAAACATTATCAAACAAGCTAAATTTGACGTAGAGACAATGACACTAACTGCATTTATAATGCTTTAGGGTACTATCAGTAGTAATATATATATATTAGGGACGGTCAAATAGAAAAATGCCTTGATAATATTAAAGACCTTGAGAATATATTACGTTTGCGTGTGGCTTGTGGAAAGTATACAATCCTTTATTTATTTGTATCAATTTTCAATTCAGAAAATAACTTTATTAATTTTAGGAGATTTATTAGAATCGGTAAGTTACTTGACTTTGAATTTGTCATATGTATTTATATGGAGTGCAACTCAAAGTACATTTTACTAATTGTAAATTCCTTCTCTTTGTTCACAGTCCGTAGGCGTAGACATATTATCGAATAGAGTTAAATTTTCTTCGAAAATTGCAAGAGACATCACTTTTTCAAAAATAAATATAATAAATAGTAGATTTTAAAAATATTCGTAGTAAATATCAAATTTATAGTGTAAATTATTTATTTACCTCTCTGTTTATAGTGTAAATAATTCTTATTTATAAAATAAATAAATTTATGATGTAAATAATGTATTTATCCCCTTGCTAATGTAAATATTTCTTATTTACTTAATAAATAAGTTATTAATATTGTAAATCTAACATTTACTATAAATATTTTTAAAAACTTGATATTTATTTCAAAATGTTTCAAAAATCCTACATTTTCTTCATTCTCTCAATTTCATTCTTTTCTTTTATATTTTATTCTGCTTATTTAATTTTCTATAGCTTATATGGTTTCTATCATCCAAATTGAGATTATTTAACCATTTCCTCAAGGAAGTTGGCTAATTAAGCGTTGTTTTAAAAATTAATTAAAGATGTGCTCTTATATATATATATATATATGAGCTCAATGCTAAATGGTGTACATATGATAATGAGGCATAGAAATATGACTATAATTAGCATATTATTTATGTTGTTTAAATGAGCTCTATAATGCGACATGTGATCAATGGTCTACATTAATAGACATACATATATATATATATATATATATATATATTTCATATATGAAAAAAGTACATAATATATACGCAAGAAGTGGGGTTATGTAATCAATTAATCGACATCAATTTACTATCTCTTCATTTTTATTTTCTTTTTGTCTCTTCTAATTTTCTCTCTCAAAATAGTCCTTGCTTCTTTTTTCTTATTGTATTATTTATGTGTGACACCCGTTATTCTCCTAACGGGTATTGAGGTAATTAAATTAATTTTTAGTGTATAAAAAAAAATTGCTTCATTTAAATTTATTTTATAATATTTATTTTTATCTATTTTTAAATTTTCTAAAATTCTCCTATATTTATTTAGTATGATTACTAAAAAGCCTTAGAACTTCTAATAAATCTCAAAAATGTCATATTGGCATTATGTGTGTTAAAGTCTTTAGATGAGACATAAGGATATATTTTCCAACTACTCTTGACCCTCATTTTCTTTATTTCCTCCGTGACATGCTTCAACATGTCTCCTCTATAATTGTTTCTATCACTTCTTTTCAAAGACTTCATCTTTTCTTCCTTTTTCTTCCACGGTTCCCACACTCTTCTTCTCATTTCTTTGCTGAAGCAAAATACTTAGAGAACTTCTTCAAGGCAGCCATAAAAATCAGCCACCATCACCTCCATTTGAGCAAGAATTTCAGTCATACCGAAGTAAAGGAACCTGTTTTGAAGCCATTTCAAGCTTCCAACTAACCATAATCCGAGGTTAGAATCTTATGAACAAATTTAGTCTTTCATTTATAAATTTTCTTTTATACTAAAGGATTATTCAAATTTGCGTTCTTAAACCTAAGTATATGTTTGTTGCTATTTTGGAGCATATGTATGAAGTCTAAGTGTATATGCCCTAGACAGAAAATTTATATTGTTAAACTTTGTAATACCCCTATGGGCAGTGGTTATTTCTTGAAATTCTAAGATTAAATTAAAATGAATTTTATGAATTGGTTTGCATATTTGAAAAGTAGCATCCTAGGCTTTCTAACGAGCTATCATAAACCTAAATCGGAGTTGTATTTTATTTTCTAAGAATTATTCAATTTTTGTATTGGAAACTAGTAAATCTGCCAGTTTGTTATGGTATACCAGCTGCTAACCTGAACCAAGAACCCATCTTTGCTCACCACCTAATTCTTTAATGTCTTGCAACCTTTCCAATATTATCCTAAGTGATTGATGAATCTTATTAGGGACTAAAACATATAGATTACTTGTTCACATTTTATATTGTGTTAAGACAAAAATTGTTTACTGTGGTATTCAAAAGAGATTTATATAAAAGCTTTAATGGCATACTAGTAAGATAGGTTTACACATGATTTATTTATGAATGTAGTTGTATGTTGTGCTTTAGTTTTAATTGTCCTTATGCACGCCTTAGGATCAAGGGAGTATGGAGCTAACGTTAATTGATTCCAGGATTAAGAGACTGTTGATAAGCTTGAAAGGTAGGGATTCTATTACTCATCTTTTGTGAGGTTTTTATAGAATTAAAATTGATTGTTTTGCCGCAATATATATATATATCTATGTTGAACTGATATTATATGTGTATCACATATGAAACTGTGACATGGACTCGTCTTGTATTGTACGGCGAGGAACATAATGAATTGACACATGTTATAAATTGAGAAGCATGGTTAGGAAAATTAACTCTATTAATAATGATTTAATATAGAGAAATTGTGAGACATGAAAAGGGCGACGGTTACGTCCTTGGGCATGAATACCCTAAAAGGTAAAATAGGGGGAAGGTGATGACGCTTCCTTGGGTTGAAAGTCCCAGAACACACTGTACAGGAATCGATTTGGTGAGGACTCGGGGCTTGATGTCCCCTCACCGGAACACCCTTGGAATGTTTATAGGGTGATCAAGTGCGCCCATTTGGGTCTCGATGAGTTGAGTGATACTCAATTTAACATGGATACCTAAGAACAATGATGATTGGTAATATTTGTATAAATGTGTAATTATGACACTTGGTAATGATTAACTACGGTATCCATAAGATGTGATCATAATAAACCTCATAATCTGTAATATGATGTGACTTACTGACCATGCAGATTTTAATGTGGTAATGATAAAAACCTAAAGGTGAGTAATGGCTTTCTCTACTGAGCATAGTGTTGCTCATACCCTTATATTTTTATCTTTTCAGGACTCACTAAGTGTGAGGTGGCTACGAGAAATATAGTTGAGGAAGTGATGTAGCTATATTACATTGGGACTGCTTCAATTGTTGAGAATGTTCTTCATGATAATGTAAGCATCAATTGTTACTTTCTGTGACTGTATTACAATGTGTTGAGGGTTAAAATGATGATGACAACAGTTTATATTATTAAATTTAAGGTGCTACATTAAAACTGTGGTTTATTTATCGTTTATATTTTTATTTTTGAGTTGAGAGTTTTCATTTAAGTCCCGGGCAAATTTTAATCTTTAAGGTTTTACTTTTATTATTTATTTTTATTTTATCTCATTAAAAACTGTTAACCCCCATATAGGGGCGTTACAGAATTTTTGGTATCAGAGCCTAGGTTCGGTTAACCTAGGGAGTGTAGCACCACTTTAAAAAATATATTTTTGAGATGGTTTTGAAGCTGAATTTTCATTGTCATCATCAAAATGAACCTTCACATTGATTTATACAGTCTAAAAGGATGTAACATGGAAAGGCCATAGAATGAAAATATCAATAGTTATATGAGTACAATAATTATATAGAAGGAAAGTATTAATAGTTATAAGGGAATGATAATTATATGGAATGAGTTTATAAGTAGAATGCTTATGAGAGATTCGTATAATATTTGGATCTATAAGCATATCTAATTCGTATAAACGATGAGAAATTCGTATAGATACGAGGATTTAAAAGCCTTTTGTCTCGTGAAAAACAATAAGAAATATAAGGCTTGATTTATTGATTTTAAAGTTTGACATAGATATGCCAAATTTTTCGTAATTGATTCAAACCTAAGTAATGATTATGTGTGGATTCGATGGAGCACATAAGTGTCAATGTCTTTTCTTAAAAGTTCTATATATTTGAGGAATATGATATAAGTTGGGAATCATGGTATTGAATCTTGAGAGAGATAAATGTTAGACTTTTGGTCTGTTGAGACTGTGTAAAGTCTAGAATGCATGAATCTCAAAATTGGAATATTTCGTTACGTACATTGTATTTAAGTGTATCAGTGAATCTTTTGGTTACCTAAGGTTTTGTTATATGAGGAAATTCGATATTGTATGAGTAGAATTGTGGGGATTGTAGATGTTCTTAAGTAGTAACATCTAGTGTCTTTGTTCATTGATATGGTCTACGTTGAAAGACGTAAATCGTATTGATTTCAAGGTTAGTCGCATTCTAAACCCTTGGTAGTAATGGTGATGAATCCATTGATAGATGTTAAGTATTATGAATAACATATGGGTGTATGTATTGTTCAATAAAGTTTTGATTAAAACAAAATCATTTGAGTTGCTGGAAGATTGTGTTGTTATGAAATGATTTTAAATATCATTCAGGAAGATCCTTGTTGTCGTTAAATTAGATTTGTTGTTCATAGTTAACTTATCTATAGTGGACTTTGAATTGGGTTTAAGATTTATACAAATTGGTTTTCAATTTTATGTTTGTTATTTAACTCGTTCTAAATGTGTTAAGGCCCGAAACAACCTGACCATTTTCAACTTAGAACATTTGGGCCTAGTTTAAATCCTAAATCAGTTTGATTCACACTGTCTCTCCTACGTGGTCTCTATACGTGTCATATACAGTGGTTTAATCATTGTTTACATATACGTTTACTGTGCATAGGAGCTTATTTCTCCGAGTTCACTTTTTCTCTCTTAATTTGTTATTTTCTCTCTAAATCGCAAATCCTCTTCTTTTTCATTAGAAATTCTTCTTTTCCTCTAAAAGAAGAAGGAATTCTAGGATTCTGCAATTTACTATCTTAATTTTTCCTTTCTATTTACTCTTCTTTCATCTCATCATGGACCCAAAGTACCAACACCTGAGAAAGTATTTCCCATCACTCTCCCAAAAGATTCTCAGAAAGAAATACAAGGCTAGAATTACTCGGTTGTGGATTCTTATGCGTTTTGGTATCCCTTGTGATGTGAGAATGTTAATAGAGGGGAAAATCCGTCCGAGTGACTTTAGTCAAGATGTCGGTTTACCAGGAACAGGTACCAGTCGTAGTGCAATGAAAAGAAGAGCTCGTGCCATCGTGGTCACTTGTAACAAATGTGGAAGACAAAATTGTAACGGTAAATGTACTTCACCTGGTTATATGTCTACGAATAGAGAGGATAAAATAAGGTTTTGTAGGGATGGACTTTCAAAGGAGAACTTAGATAGCATCCATCCTCCTATCCACGGTCACCCTAGTGGATATGTTCAATGAGCTATTTTTAAACTCTGGCCTAAATTTTATACAGAAAGACAACGCCTCAGGAATATGGTATTTTTAGATCCTGTTTGTCAAGCCATAAGAAAACTGGATGGGGAATAAGTCATCGCTCTATAAAGGTTATTTAGTCTTTACTTATTTGAAGCAGTTTTAGCTTATGTTCAACAGTTTGTGTTTTTCTTTTACTCAGAATATTTGCTTTTGTGTTTGAAATAATTGTGATTATTAGATTGATACAGTAAGTGTTAATATCTTATTTAATTTATGATTTTCTTAAATATATATATAATAAAATATATTATCTTATCAAACACGTTACATACGGTACAGTAATATGTTTGAATTTTGAAAAGCTTATCCAGATATTTCAAGATTTGTGTCTCAAATTTCAAAAGTTCTACAGTATTTGTCGTTTATATTAAATTTCTAGACTTGATGTATATTTGTCAAAAAGTCTACAGTTGTGTCATGAGGGTCTTCTGTCGAATTGTTCTCAATTGTCAAAAGTTATACAATTAGAGTCTAATCTTTTTCAAAAAGTGAATCAAATTTTCTGTAAACTATCAATCACCTTATCTTACTTTCTTATCCGCACAAGATTTTGTTTAAATCTTTGGATTACCTTTTCATTACCTACTCGTCTATCTCTTTGGCCCTTTTTGTATATTTCTCATCTTTAAAATCTCATGTAGAACCCGAAGTCTAAGTGGAGCAGACATTAAGCAACCACTTCTATAAACCAAATATGTCTACCTCCCAGTCCACGAAGAAAATAAAGAATGTCTGTGTCTTTTGTGGTTCCAGCCTTGGAAAAGATAAAGCTTATTTAGAAGCTGCAAATCACTTAGGGCAAGTCTTAGCACGCAAGAAGATTAACATAATCTATGGGGGTGGTAGTATAAAAATGATGGTAAATATGGCACTAGCAGCTAGGTCTAGTGACGCTACTGATGTAAGAATTTGGCCTCATATTCCAGTTGAAGGAAACCTTTGTAAGGAAGCCATAGGTAAGGGAGAAGGAGTCAGGAGTATCCCTAAAAATTTTAAAGACATAATCTATAATTCTGATGCTTTTATAGCATTACCTGGTGGTCTAGGTACTCTTGAGGAAATATTTATAGTTGCTTGTGGGCAATTGTTGGGCTTTTATTCCAAACCTTTGGGACTGCTGAACATAAAGGGTTTTTATGACGGTCTTTTGAAATTTCTAGATTACGCTGTGGAAGAAAACATCACTACAGAATCGGAGAGACAAATCTTTGTCACTGCTTCAACAGCTGAGGAATTGATAGATAAAATGCAAATCATACATCCAGAATCCGACACTGCAACATCCAAGCTTGAATGGGAAAGGGAAAGCCGGGAGCGGCCAATTGATTTGAATCTCCATTTGTAATCTTTTGTTTTATCTTTGGCATGTAGGCATGTGTGTCCGTATTTCGTGTGTTACGAATAACCGTTTACCTTGTATTCTGTGTTTCTTGTGGTACGTCGTTGTTCAATCTTTTAGATTCATTGAGCCTAATGCCGGGATGGCTGGATACGGAGTACTTGATGCTCTCGAAACGCATCCTTCTTAAGGTCCGATCTTTTGTTTATCGATGTTTTTGTATCCTCTAAGCATGCATGATATGGATAGCTGGTATACGGAGTGCCTTGTACTCTCGAAACGTATCCGTATCATGTTTGTAATGTGTAATATTCTGTTAATATTATGTGGAAGTACCAGAGTCAGTTATGAGGATATTCCATATGAAATATGAGTATAGTATTTGGGTTGAATGTTTGTGTCATGAGGATAGCTGTTTAATGAAAAATATGTCGGGTATGTTTCCAACTCTGAGATTCCGTTTAATATCTCTATGAGTAAGTTTAATGTATAGTTTTGAATAAAAGTGTTTGTGATATATGTTTTATGATTATGTTTTAGTTTATTAGTTGAGGTATGAAATCAAATATATTTGACTTTTCTTTACTCAAAAAGGAAAAGGAACCTAAAGATGAAGTATATAAAATTTCTCTAGCAATCTCCTTAAATGTGATTGTAAATCACAGTCCATGGACAATGAAGGACTGGAATCATGATATGGTCAATATGTATGCCTGATCAGATTCTTAGACTATTATACGGTGTTATAAGTTGAAACTTGTCAGAAATACTCTCATTGAGGGATTTAGGAGTAAGATTTATTATGCAAGTAAATAAGTGGAGATACGATGACTTAAATTTGGAGGACAAACAACATTAACGGTTTAGACTCGGAATTGGAATCATAATGGAATTAAAATTTTTACTAGTATTGCTGGAATTGAAATTTCGAGGACGAAATTTCTTTAAGGGGGGTAGAGCTGTGACACCCGTTATTCTCCTAACGGGTATTGAGGTAATTAAATTAATTTTTAGTGTATAAAAAAAAATTGCTTCATTTAAATTTATTTTATAATATTTATTTTTATCTATTTTTAAATTTTCTAAAATTCTCCTATATTTATTTAGTATGATTACTAAAAAGCCTTAGAACTTCTAATAAATCTCAAAAATGTCATATTGGCATTATGTGTGTTAAAGTCTTTAGATGAGACATAAGGATATATTTTCCAACTACTCTTGACCCTCATTTTCTTTATTTCCTCCGTGACATGCTTCAACATGTCTCCTCTATAATTGTTTCTATCACTTCTTTTCAAAGACTTCATCTTTTCTTCCTTTTTCTTCCACGGTTCCCACACTCTTCTTCTCATTTCTTTGCTGAAGCAAAATACTTAGAGAACTTCTTCAAGGCAGCCATAAAAATCAGCCACCATCACCTCCATTTGAGCAAGAATTTCAGTCATACCGAAGTAAAGGAACCTGTTTTGAAGCCATTTCAAGCTTCCAACTAACCATAATCCGAGGTTAGAATCTTATGAACAAATTTAGTCTTTCATTTATAAATTTTCTTTTATACTAAAGGATTATTCAAATTTGCGTTCTTAAACCTAAGTATATGTTTGTTGCTATTTTGGAGCATATGTATGAAGTCTAAGTGTATATGCCCTAGACAGAAAATTTATATTGTTAAACTTTGTAATACCCCTATGGGCAGTGGTTATTTCTTGAAATTCTAAGATTAAATTAAAATGAATTTTATGAATTGGTTTGCATATTTGAAAAGTAGCATCCTAGGCTTTCTAACGAGCTATCATAAACCTAAATCGGAGTTGTATTTTATTTTCTAAGAATTATTCAATTTTTGTATTGGAAACTAGTAAATCTGCCAGTTTGTTATGGTATACCAGCTGCTAACCTGAACCAAGAACCCATCTTTGCTCACCACCTAATTCTTTAATGTCTTGCAACCTTTCCAATATTATCCTAAGTGATTGATGAATCTTATTAGGGACTAAAACATATAGATTACTTGTTCACATTTTATATTGTGTTAAGACAAAAATTGTTTACTGTGGTATTCAAAAGAGATTTATATAAAAGCTTTAATGGCATACTAGTAAGATAGGTTTACACATGATTTATTTATGAATGTAGTTGTATGTTGTGCTTTAGTTTTAATTGTCCTTATGCACGCCTTAGGATCAAGGGAGTATGGAGCTAACGTTAATTGATTCCAGGATTAAGAGACTGTTGATAAGCTTGAAAGGTAGGGATTCTATTACTCATCTTTTGTGAGGTTTTTATAGAATTAAAATTGATTGTTTTGCCGCAATATATATATATATCTATGTTGAACTGATATTATATGTGTATCACATATGAAACTGTGACATGGACTCGTCTTGTATTGTACGGCGAGGAACATAATGAATTGACACATGTTATAAATTGAGAAGCATGGTTAGGAAAATTAACTCTATTAATAATGATTTAATATAGAGAAATTGTGAGACATGAAAAGGGCGACGGTTACGTCCTTGGGCATGAATACCCTAAAAGGTAAAATAGGGGGAAGGTGATGACGCTTCCTTGGGTTGAAAGTCCCAGAACACACTGTACAGGAATCGATTTGGTGAGGACTCGGGGCTTGATGTCCCCTCACCGGAACACCCTTGGAATGTTTATAGGGTGATCAAGTGCGCCCATTTGGGTCTCGATGAGTTGAGTGATACTCAATTTAACATGGATACCTAAGAACAATGATGATTGGTAATATTTGTATAAATGTGTAATTATGACACTTGGTAATGATTAACTACGGTATCCATAAGATGTGATCATAATAAACCTCATAATCTGTAATATGATGTGACTTACTGACCATGCAGATTTTAATGTGGTAATGATAAAAACCTAAAGGTGAGTAATGGCTTTCTCTACTGAGCATAGTGTTGCTCATACCCTTATATTTTTATCTTTTCAGGACTCACTAAGTGTGAGGTGGCTACGAGAAATATAGTTGAGGAAGTGATGTAGCTATATTACATTGGGACTGCTTCAATTGTTGAGAATGTTCTTCATGATAATGTAAGCATCAATTGTTACTTTCTGTGACTGTATTACAATGTGTTGAGGGTTAAAATGATGATGACAACAGTTTATATTATTAAATTTAAGGTGCTACATTAAAACTGTGGTTTATTTATCGTTTATATTTTTATTTTTGAGTTGAGAGTTTTCATTTAAGTCCCGGGCAAATTTTAATCTTTAAGGTTTTACTTTTATTATTTATTTTTATTTTATCTCATTAAAAACTGTTAACCCCCATATAGGGGCGTTACATTATGCAATTATGTTCATGTAAAGTTTTCACATTCTTTTCCCAAAGAGGGATTTAGTTTCTTGAAGTTGTGGTCTTTCTTTGTGGTTTGGTGACCTTTAAATAACATATCGATTTTTAGAAATTAAAAAAAAGAGAGAGAAGAAAGATCCAATCCTTAGATATGTAAGGTTATATCAGTTTTATATATTTTTATATTTTAAACTAATTTTGGCATATCTAATGGATTTTTTTTTGAACTTGAGGATGGAGGAGTTTGAATTTTTTGTTTTTTTATATAGAGTTAAGTGTGTATTTTTTTGTTAGAAAAATCCATTTTATTTTCATATATTTGTAACCTCATAAAACTGTATGCCTCAATCTAGTATGTAGTGTATTTTTTTAACTGGGACCTACTATTTTATTAATAGAAGGATTAAAATCTCATATGATTAAATAGGATTGCTCTTATTGTTATATTATGCTTGCAACTATTAATAGATTATACTTTAAACCGTCATGTTTATTTTAGGTTTTTGTCAGTTTTATATATTTTTCATATTTTGTTCTAATTTAGTCATATTTGACGTTGAGAAACTCATACTACGGTAGGGTACTCTTGCCAAAACCTCTAAACATGAAAACAATTCATTGAAAGTTATATATCAAATCAAGTTGCAAACAAAGACAAAATGATAAAGTTGGTGGTGACAAAAGGTTCTGCTGCTACGCGTAGGATGTTCTTCTAGCTTCAACATACACACAGGTACATTGTGGATATAGAAAGAAGAACATTAAAAAAAAGATTAATTTAATAAATGATCATTGAGTCCTACCTTTAGTTTTATTTTAATCCGTGGCATTTTACAAATTTCACTTTCATCTTTATTTACAACTTTGTTTTAATTTTGGTCTTTCTAACTTTTAAAATGTTCCATTTTGACCTCTTATTTATTATATTGTTTTATAGGTTGTTTGGCATATTTGTTAGAACTATTGGTTTCAACTAACAAATAATGTAAAACTCTCAACAATTACAATAAAAAATAAAAAATTATCTCAGTATAATGCTTTCACATTTTATAATTTTTAAATTAATATTTCAGTGCCAACTGCTCCTTTAAACATCCTAGTACTTTTTTTTTGATATTTTTATTAAAATCATTTAAGGATCAAAAACAAAATAAATTTAAAGACCAAAACAACACAAATAACATTAAAAACAATTGCATACTTGCTTTCTTACGTGTGATACAAGAAAATTAATGCCTAAAATAAAATAATTAAATAAATAAATAAAAAGGAAAAAGATGAGAAGATTTGTAAGGAGTCAAGAGCACATGGGGGTGGTCGTTTAGCAAGGGGCCCACATTGATAAAAATAGGGGGGGAATTGGGCCAATTGGATTGTAATGGTGTCGTTGATGTCTCACGGAGGGGTCGGTGGGGCTTGGTTTGGTACTGCTGCTTTCCATGCAAGCACCAATCAGGATCCCACTGTACGAAACCACTACGGAATAACTGACAGCTGATGGCAAACCTACCTGTACTCGCCTTGTGGGCCCCATTTCCATTCCTCGAAGCTCTTGTTTTTCATTTTTTTGAAAAAAAAAAAAAAAAGCCTTCCACTATGCTAAGGTTCTGTTTCGACTGATAAAAGGGTTTTGGAAAAAATAAGTTCGAATTCAAATTTTTGGTTATTGTAGCTCCAAGTTATTATATATTATAATGATTAATAAGGTATTTAAAAAGACGATAAAAATGTTAGTTAAAACTGTTTTTATTGTAGCACATAAGAGTTTTATATTGTAGCAATTTTTTTATTGTTATTGTAGTATGTGAGAGCTTTACACTATTTTATAACTTAAAAAATTGTGTAAACCACTTTTACCAAATATAAGGTAAAAAAATATGTTATCGTATAAACTTTTTACATATTATAATCTATTGTTTAAAAATTTCAATTTTAATTCATACACTTCCCAGCCACCCTATAAATTTTGTTGTTGTTGTTGTTGTTGTTATTATTTACAAATTAGATGACTGTATAATAGATCCACTGATATATTACTTTTCAATTTCACAGTAGAAATTCCCAAGGAAAAAAATCGAGTAAAATTCTCCAATTGAGTATATAAAAATAAAGACTTTCCAGGATAGGAGTCCTTGTCATTGATAGGGTTTTGATTCTGAATGTTTTTATAAATTAGACGGTTAAAAATAAATACCTGCTAATAAGTTATTTTTGGGCACATATAATTGAAATCCCCGGCAAAATATGCCCTCGGCTTGTGAGATCAAATTCTAATCATAATACGTTGTGTTTTTATAACCTCATGAAATTCAATTCGGATGTCATAATTTAGTCAGTTTGGAAGATATCGTCACCCTTCTTTGAAGAAATGATTGTTCCATAAGAGAGGTTAATCCAAAAGATAGTAATTTTGATTTTTAAAGATTTAGCATTGATTGAGAATAATCAATTTTGAGTATATTTAAAAAAAAAAAATCGGTTTTCTTTCTTATATTCGACTAGGTACTTTTCATTAAAATAAAATGCATTTTCTATGAAAGGCAGGAAGCATTTCCTTTCCAAAAAACAAAAAAAAAAAGCAAGAAGGTATTTTTGTGCAGTTGATTTGATTAACATGATATTAGGAGTGAATCATGTGAAATTAAAATAAAATACATGGGTGGATTTGTGTGACTGAAAAGACACAAAAAAAAATCTCAACATTTTGAAAAATACAGAGTCAATTTATGCATTTCAATTAAAAAAGGAAGGTTTTTGTTACTGTATAAATTTAAACACGAATATTCGACGATCACTATACCTTTCGTATTCTTCCAAAAAATATATATATTCAATCTAAATTTGTCCCTCAAATCATATTTAATTAAGAGAATAATGCCGCAAGAGATCTAATCGTGGGTTTACAATTTGTTTGGCAGGATAGTTAGAACCGTTGATTAAAACTGTTTTTATTATAGCATGTGAAAATTTTACACTATAATGATTTTTTTATTGTTATTGTAATATATAAGAGATTTACACTATTTATGACTAAAGAAATAATTGAAAAAGTAATTCAGAGCATAACTACCAAACACCCATTTAAATTAATGAACGGTTACCACATAAAAGTTATATATATATGTATGTATGTATTTATATATATATATATATATATATATATGTAGTTGATTTCTTTTTCATTTTACCAGCCAAAGAATTCTTTTATTAAACTTCCAAGTATATTTTTTTCTCATAAAATTACACAAAAAAAATGCAAAAAAAAGGGGGAAAAAGAAGAAGATGAGGAAGAAGAAGACAAGGTATGGAAGGGTGCCACGGAAGTTATTTTATTATAACAAGCCTCTATAAATAGTAAAATTTAACAAATTTGGAAATGATTTTTTTCATTTCCCCAAAAAAAAAAAAAAAAGGAAATGAATTTTTCAAACCTTCTCTCTAAGGGAATCCGGATACTGCAAAGAAGCCTCGTAATACAGATGTTGGTTGGCAATTCAAAGTCAAAATTTTTCTTTTCCGTTTTTTGTTTCTTTAAAATAAGAAATTTCTAGTCAAGCTTACAATTTTGAGGAGAAAGACTTATCACTCGTAGTCTTTAGTGGTGGAGAATAATCATGGACTTCTAGAATTCAAAATATTAAATAATAAAAAGTTATTATTGGATCTTGAAGTTTTCTCATTTCATATATCCTTGGAAGGGCCTATAAGTATCAAACCTAATATTGTATAATTTCGACAAGAAATCTTAAAAGCCTCTTTAATTTGTGGTTCTATTCTCTATAAAATTAAAATATATAATAATATTTCTATGGAAATTCTATATAGAGCCAAAACGTATACATAATCTTCCAATTTTGAATAGTTACTATATATATATAATTAATGTCATTTGGTATTTTTTTTAACAACTCTTGTACTAAAGTCTAGTGTGGATTTATTTCTAAAATATGCTTGCAGCTATTTCGGTACTTATTATTATATTCTCTCTTAGGAACATAATTTTATTGGATTACTTTTCTTGTCATGTTGAAATTTGTATATTTATAAACAAATATTCAACGAAGGCCACAAAATTATATAGGAGGAAACAACCCCAAAGTCTAGCAATGATATAGGTGATGACCATATATGGAGGGGTGGGACATGTTGGGGTAGCTAGCCTTGGGTTTTGGCTTGCAGGAAGGAAATTCTCAGCAGCTTCCAATAAGAAGCCTAACAAAAACGTCACTATTTTAACAAATGTAATTACGGTTACGTGTACTTTTTTTTTCTTGTGATTAATTATGA
This sequence comes from Artocarpus heterophyllus, assembly GCA_025403435.1. Classification (NCBI taxonomy): domain Eukaryota; kingdom Viridiplantae; phylum Streptophyta; class Magnoliopsida; order Rosales; family Moraceae; genus Artocarpus; species Artocarpus heterophyllus. The sequence goes on along the minus strand of CM046346.1, from coordinate 2,092,846 downwards.
TGGTTTATTAGATAATTCCAAGTTGATCAATGGGAAGAAACTTTACACACACGCACACCTACACACACGACAAAATACCAGTTATTTTTTCATGTTTATCGGCTCAAATCACCTGTTTAATTTTAGTGTTCAAAATGATATCTAGTCAATCATATAATGCCAAATTATTTACAAATTTTGAAATTTTCTTTAATTGACCTTACCATTTTTAGACCCAAAAATTGCACAAATGATATAAATTTCCCTTTTATCTCATATTCATTAATGATAAGTTCTTAGACAACTCTCCATTGGGCGGTGATTTTTTTCTTTTATATATGATTAGTCATGAATTGATGTTATTTTTTACGTAGAATAACTTTAACTCATTTTTCAAGTTTTAAATTATGTAAGAAACGTATATAACCCTAAAATATCAATTAATTATTCAAGTGATTAAAGTATATATATTTCATTTTTTCCTAAAGGATATATGTATATATATATATATATATATACACATGATTATACAACCTGCGACTTAAAAGCCATGTTTTTATGCGTAGATTTATAACGCTCGATGAGGTTCATTTTCTTTATATATTGTTTGCCTCTCCTTTATTCCTTATTGTTACTTTCCCAAAGCTGCATGCATCAAAAAGAGTGGTGCTCTGGCCATGGAGTAATCACCAAAGCAAAGGAAAATCCTATAAAAAGAAAGCTCTGTTGATCAGTTTGACTAGAAAGTTTACCTATATTTACATTCAAAAAGAAAGATTTGTATTTCTTCATTTATATTTCGAGTAGTTTTCATTTTGTGCACATATATAAATATTACAATTGAAATTCTTTGTTACATTGTTCTTTTTTTTTTAATACAAAAATTTGAGTTTTTATTTAAATGTGTGAACCAAACCATTTTCATAATTAATACTGTAAAAGGTCAAACACAAGCTATTTACAAGTACAAATCATTAAAAAAAAAAGATCTCTTGCATATATTTTCACTGTGTCCTTGGCCAAAGTGGGAATTTGTGATAAATAATTGCAAAAAAATAAAATAATATAGAGAAATTATCTATTAATGATTCAATGGGCACACACAATGTACTATAAGTTTTCTTTGCATGATGTCCTGCAGGCACCATTCCCCACGCGGTTTGGAAGGAAACTGTGTACGTGATATATATTATGTGTGCATATATATATATATATCATGTGTATATATATGTGTATGAATCAGTGAATTATATTACTTCTGAATGATTGATCAGTTTCAATGACTAGTTCATCCAAGCTGGCACCGTTAGCACATTAATTACAAATACAATATATATAATATATTTAATATTTCTGAATGTGGAAATTTTGGATAAATTTAACTATAAAAAAATGATATTGGAAGTGGTAGACGACATGGGCTTCAGCGGTTCCTAGAATTAAAAATTGAGTACAGGTTGCATATACAGTTGCTTAGTTTATATTATATAATTATTTCAGTTAATTAAGAACATAAAGAAGGATGTCTCATAAAACAAAAAGAAAACGAAAAAGATGATTATTTTATTAGTTGACGAGGTTCATCAAACACTAGTTTGAATATTATTGGATCAGCAAACATCCTCAAAAACTTAGCCAACCTATCCTTTTTTGCGATATTATGTTTCTTTTCTTTTCTTTTCTTTTCTTTTCTTTTCTTTTTCTTTTTCCTTTTCCATGGTCATCAATTCAGAAGTTCTATTTTGATATTAAAAAATGAATAAAGTTACAGCCATATGGCAATATATACATATATACATATCGTGTGTATAAATGATTACTGAGCCCTTTTAATATGGCAATAACACACATATATGTGTGTATAAATTATTAGTGAGCTCATTATTAAACATTTTCCATGTGAACATTAAAATTCATATTAATACTTTACAATTTTTATTCTTACATTATAAATATGTATATATTTCCTATCAAAAAATAAATGTATATATTTTAATTTGATTTATAGAATATATACATCAACTAATTTTTATAATGGCTAATTGAATGACTTGGAATAGTTAGTGTGAAAGCAATAAATTTTATCGCCAAATTAAATAAAAAACGATAGGATATCATGTTTCAGTGTGTGTATATATATATATAATTCACGGGTCAACTTTCCTAACAAATCATAAGAACTCTTACTTATTTTAGAGACACTGGACCGACTAATTAAAATTATTAATAGATTAGGCATTCGACGTATCAAGCATAGTTTAGTGATGATATGTCTCAATGAGGAAATTCAACCCCCCATAAAATAACACCTTTCACATGTAATAGACATTAATCAATTCTCAATCCATATTAATTAATGTGCACTATATAAAAACTGGACTTTTAATTATAATAATTTTTAGCAAAACTTTAGTCACAACATTTAGTCAAAAACTTTAGTTTAATTTTTGTTGTGACTAAAACTTTTAGCCATGAAATTTTTAGTTATTTTTAGTCACAGAAACATTTTGTGATTAAAAACAAAAAACTGTTGTGACTAAAAGTCTAGTTTTTGGAGTCCCTCTACAGAAAAAAAAAAAAAAAAAGAAGTAGGTGTTTGAAAAATTAATTAAAACCAAATTAATTTGAACTCAATCAGTATAAAGCTCGCTATTGATATAGTGTACAGTTCTCTATTACTACAGTAATATGAACTATTTGGTTCCCAAATATCCAAAAACGTCGTTTAACAATCAAGTAGATTAGGCATCCCACTTTTCAACTGTATATATATGGTCTAGTCTAGTGATGATATTCCAAAATGAATGTTGAAAATCATCCCCATAAAATTCACAACACTCTATAACACACAAGGGGACATTAAACCAACTCAATCCATATTAAATTAAGCCTAATCTTGAAGTTGGACCAATAAAATTCAATTTGTAAGTAGATTAGGCATTTCACCTTTCAAGCATAATCTAATGAAGTTTCCAGATTAATGTGGAAAGTCACCCTTATACTGGACGGTACCAAATATTAATATCCGGTCTAGTTTTAACTGTAGTACGTAATAGTCCCATACCGTAATTGCTTGCTGCTAGCTAGTCAATAGTCATGGTCCATCCTAGACTAGATCTATGCCTGTTCAAGTCTCAACCACATCTTGCCCACTACAAGAAAATATCTTCATTGATTTAATTCCCCAATGTATAACGGAAAACTCAAAAAGAGCCTTCAAATTAAACTCATACCTAACTGTCCTTTATATATGCTCACGACTCATATATACATAATTCACTAATAAATATAACAAAAATAGAAAAAAGGAAAAAAAATCTCCAACTTAGGGTGTTTGGAAGCATTAGTTAGAACCAATGGTTTCATTCAATTTTGGTTGAAAACACTATAACAAACGAGAGTTGTACACTATAGTATATTTGTTCTTGATAGTATGATGTGTGAGAGCTATACATTATGCCGATCAAAAATTTTGATTCTAACTTATACTGCTAACACCTCCGTTATATTAAGTTCTTACTTCATGTTTAGAATTGCCAAATTCCTGCACTAACAATTTATCATGCGTCATGTTATCAGCTGATTAATCCTTTTTAAAGGTCACAAATATATAATAATGTTACGTAAACTTTTCTTTTTCCTTTCTTTTGAGAACTCCTCTATGCAAAGAACTCATATATAAACCTTGAACTAATAAAGTGAAAAAGAAGCCACTAAGCTAATTAAAATAACCAGGAATGAGCACTAAATCGATCAAGCTGATCAAACCGACCAAACCAAGCCAAATCAAAATAAATACAAATTAAATTAATTACAAATCAGTTTAGTTTGGTTTCAAATTTGAAAAAACCGATTAAATTGGCTTGGTTTTGTGATTTTACTCCTAAAAAAAAAAAAACAAACCAAATCGAATCAACCCAATTCATATCTATATGAATTTTTATTAATTATATATGTTTCTAAAAATATAATTAATTATTTTATTATATACTTTTGAAAAAAAAAGAATGTTCTTTAAAATTCAAATATTGTTCTTATAAAAATAAATAAATAAATAATCATAACATTGTAACCCTAGATATTTTATTATAAATAGTAATTTGGCTAACATGAACCTGACCTACAGTACTATAGGTTGTTGTACACCCTTTATTTTATTGGAAACTTAGTTCTTGCGTTATTAATATTTATAATTGAGAAATAGATTATTGTTCATCATATTAAAATTTTGTTTTAATTATTGTTAAGAAAATGTTTATAAATGTTAGTTCAAACCGATTAAAAAAACCAAATCAAACCAATTACAATTGGTTTGGTTTGGATTGATTTTGATTCCTTGAATTGTTTGGTTTGGTTTGAAAATCTCCAAACCAATATATAATTGGTTTGGTTTGTGGTTTGTTTAAAACAAGCGGTTTGGTTTGATTGTCCACCCCTAAAAATAATTGGTTAATTATATATGTATGGATGTATGTATAAGTTTGAAGCGCATGTATGCTTCATATCTGAATTAAGCACATTTCCTGCTTTAAGTCTCTTTCTCTCTTCTTTTCCTTTCCTTCTCAAGTCACCCTAACCAATATTCTAACATCTATTTAACTTGGGAACATAATTTAAACTAATGTTTTGAAATTTAAATTTTGTGAAGAAAACACTGTAATAATTAGTTTGGACCTAAAATATTATAACAATTCAGATTTTGTAAAAAAAAAAACCTTATAATAGAATTAGTTTAAATCAAACTTTTTATTTCGAATCATATTCTCAAACAGGCTCTTCCTTCTCCACAACCAAGAAACCTATACCTCACGGATCCATCTGAATCAAGGCAAGCACACAATTTAAAGTTGTCAACCTCTCTGCTAACCGTTCCACTAAGCAATATGCTCTTTCAAAATTTTTAAACCAGACGTATTTCCCCAAATTTTGCATTTTTTTTTTGGGTCTTGTTTTGTGTCTAGTCTTGCTTAACAAGTTGTCTCTTGTGTAATATAGACATTCCAAGGAGTAACACTCATGATATAGTGTGTGTGTGTGTGTGTGTGTCACCGTCCTTCCGCAATGTATATATCTAAATGTAGACTCAATTCACATTTGCATGTTCCTAATTTTATTTTATCTACATCTTTGCTTCTTTGAAGTGTGCTCCTTTTAATTTAGAAGCATGCCAATTACCCGAAGTGTTATTCTTTCTAGTTAGTGGGTGCTCTAAAATTCTTCCTCCTCCACAAAAGCATGCCAATTATCCGAAGTGTTATTCTTTCTAGTCAGTAGGTGCTCTAAAATTCTTCCTCCTCCACAAAACCCATGTTCCTAAAGATTCCTAAAACTTTCACATGTTAAATAAAATCTCGTGAAATTAATGATAAAATCAAGAGAAAAAAATCCAAAGGTTCCATCTTTGCTTGAATTTTACATTAAATAGAATTTCAAGCGCCTACCTATTGGATAAGATGACCGACTTACCAGAAAAAATGTGAAAGCGAGCTCTATTTAGAGCTTTTGACATTCTGCAAAGAAGAACCTTTTCTTTCTTCTTTTTCCCCCCTTAGAATCTTTATGTATTATGATATTAACATGTGTAAAAAAAATCAACTGTGAAAAGTTGTATTAGACAAATATCAGAATACTAATTATTTATTTATTTAATTTTTAAATTTAGTGTAATATTGTGTCTTTTTGAATTAAAAAAAGGGTTTAAAAGAAATAAGAATGGTTATTTTTTGCTGTCGAATTAATTTTGTAATAGTTGGACTTGTGAGTGTTTATTTTGAAAATTTACAACACTAGACATAGTATTATTTTAAATTACTTATATATTAAATCGTTAAAAAATTAATTTAACAGTTAAAATAATATTTTTTATCTATGAAAAAAAACCAATTTCTATCGTTGTTTAAGTTCTTAAATTATTAGAGTGTTTAAAAAAATAGTTAAAATTAAACATATTAATTTAAAAATTGTGTCATGTAAAAATTTTATATTATAATAATTTTTTTGTTTTTTATTATAATTATGGAGTTGTTAGTTGAAATTTTAACCAAGATTTCAAAGAGATTATCGACTGTTTTTTTGCACCTACCCTACTCCCTATCGTATAATTCTCTTTTTTTCATGCTTTAGTGGAAAAAAAAAAAATTCTCTCCTTTCTTGTCTTGAGAATAATTCTCGCCATTCTTTTGTTTGACAAATCTTTCCCAATGTTCACGTAAAAAGAGAGGAACGTGAAAATCACTCTGTCTTTATCCTTTAAGAATCTATACCCACACCAAAGAAACGCGCGTGTGCACACGCACGAACGGTAGCACAAGATTTTCCTGGAAGGTGAGGAAGACGAGCGAAGAGAAGAGTGAGAGGAGTATAAGAGGGACGTAAAAGTAACACGTGGAAACAGAACAATAATGGAGGAGGGCAAAACTGCGAATAGCCGTTAAAGTGGGGTCAAAATTTAAAAGTCACGGAACTGTACTGCAACGGACTACGGAAAAGACGAACTGTCCGTACCTCTAATTGCGCTACCATCAAAGGTTAAAACGTTTTTCGCACTTTGCGCCAATCTCTCTCACCACACTTTTTTTTTATCGTTTAGTTCCTGCATCATATCGAAGACCCTGTTTGGAAACGCCTCCAAATAAATACGAATAAAGGAAAAAAAAACAGAATATTCCAACAAAAAAAAAGAAGGAAAAAAATTAGAAAAAAGTTTTGCCATAGGTCCCTTCAAGTTTCAAAATTTTTTTGGTGTTTGAGAAGCTAATTCAAACTAACAATTTAAGCCTAAAACATTATAACGATTTAAATTTTGTAACAGAAAATACTACAACAAAATTAATTTGTACAAAAATTTTTAATGCGAACCAAGTTCTCAAATGAGCTTTAAACATTACACTTGAGTTTTTATTTTGAAAATCACCACTTACGTTCTCAAACTTGCAATTTCTGAGCATCACAAGTCTTATTACTTATTTGTATCGTTAAATGTCCCATGTGCTATTCACGTACCACTTAACCTCATTCTTGCTCGGGAAAAAGAAAAACTATGAGAAGTGAGAGAAATTGTAAGTGAGCTTAAAGAAAAGGGTTTTTAGAGTTTTTGTAACTAGGCTATGGTAGTAATTGTGGAAGGTGGCAATGGCGTGTACCACGACGGTGGGAGTAGCGTTAGCATGGGTGATTAAGATGCTTATTAGCTACGTCGATAAGCTCCCCGTTGTTTGTGTGTATTATTGAGTGTGTAATTTTTTTCTCACGTCCTCAAATAATTTTTATAAAAAAATAATTTAAGAATTTTTATATGAGAAAAACACTCACGTGGTAAAATTAAGAAGAAAAAAGTATTATTCTAGTACTCGGTATCTTTCTGCTATTTCAAGTTTGTACTCTCTATCTGGTTATTCAAAAGATATTATTCGGGCACCTTGAGCTCATTTCTTGAGCATAAAAATTTTGACATATGATCGTTGACATTTTCATTTTTTTCATTTAATCATTAGGATTAGGACATCATACAATAAAATCCGATAAATTAATACACAATAAACTGATAATTGCAATAAAATAATAATATTTGTTGCTTCCAGTTTGGGCCAATTGGCTAAATTAATAAATTTGATAAATTTATAAATTAATACATGACAATAAAACCCTTGAACTGATAAAACGACACCTGACTCCACCTAAAATGTAAAGAGTTTGAATTCCTCCACCCTTAATTAAAAAAAAATAAGAAAAATAAGAAGAAAAGCCTTCAAGGTGTCTGTATGCCCCATAAACAATATAAACTAATAGATTCGAGTGCTTTGGTTTTTCATCGTAATTTGAGTCTTTTGCTTATATATTGTATCTCTTACTGCATCTTGTGTTACGTATTTACTAGTCTGTTTACACTTTTTGTGATGCTTTATCCGCCAATTAACTGTTTGTTCTGACAGTTTTCTATTAATGAAATCCTCCTTTACATAGTAGGCAAGAAAAATGCAAAACAGAAGGTAAAATGGTACACGAAAAATTTCCAAAAAGAATAAAAAATATTCTTTTTATATTCTTTTAATTTAATTAAAAAGGCACATACATATTTGTAAATTAAGAAGGTTAAGGCTCCTCCAAAAAAAAAAAAAGAAGAAGAAGAAGAAGAAGGAAGATTGAGGAGTAACTTTCTCTTCAAACAATTGCTAATATACGAAGAGAACAACATTATTATTATTACTACTATTATTATTATTATTATTTAATTTGACTAACGTAATATTTTATCCTCAATTTATTGCGACTGAAACACATGTTCTTATGAGTTATAAATCCTCAATTTTATCATCAGCATGCATTTTTCACGTTAGTTTTAATTTCGAAGTGAACAATGGTATGTTAGAATTGGTTATGAACAATGGAAGGCCTGCAAAGAAGGGGAAAAAAAAAGGAAGAAAGAAAAGATTTTACAAATTTGTGCCACATAAACAAGACCAATCAGTGTTTTGTGTGTGTGTGTATATATACACGTATACATACTATAGGGTGATAATATTTGGTACACGGACTATATATGACATACATAGGGTTACTTATTTTTACATATATTATATTTTAGATTTATTTAAACAATATATCTTCGATTTTTTATCTGATCGAATTTATACCTTCATATTTGATTTAATACACAATTCTATATCTTTTTATAATCAATCTTTAATTTAAACTTAAGAAATTGCCCCAAAATACCCTCAAATTAAAAAATAAGATGACTTAAAAAATTTTAAAAAACTTTATATTAAGATTTTTACCTTCAAAAATATATAGAATACCTTCATAAATAGGTATTCTTTGTGTTTCTATTTTGGTTTTCTTCTTATTCTTTGAAAGTTTTAATTTTTCTATCTCTTGGGTAAGGATAAATTAGTCATTTTAACGGTTAAAATCAACTATTAACTGAGATAATATACAAATTTAGGTATTAAATCTAATATGAAAGTATACATTTAACGAGATCAAAAATTAAATATATAGTTTTAAAATTAACCTAAAATAAAAGGTATAGCAAGATAATATCTTCTTCTTTTTTAATTGGCCATCAAATTAAGCCATTTGCATATATGTCTAACCATATTTCTTAGAAAATCACTAGAAAGCTCAGTTAATATAACGAGATTGGAACCTGTCAAGTCCTTTGGGAAATGCTACACTTATGGCAATTATCATTAATCACCAATATTGTCCATTACTAATAGTCTTATATCAAGTGAAAGAAAAGAAATACCTTCGCACATAGTCTGCCTTATACCTTAATCATCTACAAGGGAAAATCATTAATGGTCACTTCTTAATTTGTAATTCCAGAATAAAATTCCCAACCTTCAGGATAAGTGACGAATCCAAGATATGAATTTAATAGGGATACACATTAAGACATTTATTAAAAAAGTTCTATATTATGTATGCGTAAATTTCATGTAGGGAAAATTATCTTAGCTTTTGTTATTATGTGTATTTTAAAATATTATCATTTTAAAGAATAAATTTGTTTTTTAAAATTGGAATGTCCATGTTAAAAAAGGAATATCGGAAGACTTGTTGCTTGCAAGATAGAGAAAACGAATGTAGGAGATAAAAAATAAAATAAAATAAAATAGAAGACTCAAACATTCAGTTTATGTGATAATGAAAAAGGAAAAAAAGGTATGCCGAATGTCAGTCAAAAGAAATGGTGGACGAAAATAATAATAGAATAAATCGATTTAATTTTTTTTAAAAAAGAGAAAGCTCGTCAGTTTTGAAGCCTAAATACACTCAGAAAAATACGAGAAAACTTGCATTAATAAGGGCACACCTACATACTACATAAAAATTAGTTAAGGATATACCTACGGACTACATAAAAATTAGTACATATATATATTTTTTATTTCTTTAAGAGGATATATGGAGATATTTATATTTTATTCCACATTTTTTTGGTGTGCACTAATTTATGCCACATTAAAAAAAACTATCTAATTAAATGCCACAAAAAAGATGACAATCAATTTAAAAATACTTATATGCCCTTTTTTTATATTAGGGTTGTTTTGGAAAGTTTTGAAATTGAGAAAGAGTCATTTTTTATAGAATCTAATTTACTCTTTAGGGGTGTATTTAGTATTATAAATTATAGTTTAATGATATGACGTGACATTCTTTACAATTATTTTTTTAGTGGCATAAATCAATCTAATCTTTATTTTTGTAGCATATGTGTAAAGAGGCCGGACACATGCCCTCGTATAGACAAGACTAATTAGTATGTTGTGTGTATATATATATTTGAATATGTATATATACATGCTATAGTGTGATAATATTTGGTACCTGGACTATATTTGACATTCTTTTCTTTTCTTTTCTTTTCTTTTTTTGACTTGGCCTTCAAAGCCATTGACATATATGTCTAACCGTGTCTCTTTTTGACTTGGCCTTCAAAGCCTTTTGCATATATGTCTAACCATGTTTCTTAGAAAATCACTAGAAAGCTCCATTAGTATAATGAGGTTGGAACCTGTCAAGTCCCTTCGGGAAATGCTACACTTATGTCAATTATCTTTAATCATCAATATTGTCCATTACTTATACTCTTATATCAAGTGAAAGAAATGAATTACCTTCGCACATAGTTAGCCTTTTACCTTAATCATCTACACGGGAAAATTATTAATGGTCACTTTTGTAATTCTAGAATAAAATTCCCAACCTTCGAGATTTTTTGTTTTCCCGCTAGGTCAAAGTAATGGGTATTGGCTCTTAATCAATAGGAGGACTCCATCAATTATCAAGTTTCATCTAAACGAGTTTCATATGTGCTCAATTTTAATATGCCGAGATACTTTTTCGTTGTTGGATATGTTTCACTCTTTGAACGACACCAGAATTTACTGATAGATACAATCTCATTAAAATGTGTTGTCTTCTATATCGCAGGATCATTTGTTATCTAGTGAATTTGTAATTTTTTTACTAAATTTTAGTGAAATATTACAATTAAAAAAGAAATACCTAATGATATTACAACGTTCTGATCCGTTAAATTTATATTTTCTTTATAAAATTCAAGTTTTTAATCAAAGTGAATTTGTTATCTAGTGATCCCGTGGTCTTCTATGCCGTGGGATCTTTGTTATCTAGTGAATTTGTAATTTTTTAACTAAATTTTAATGAAATATTACAATTAAAAAGAAATACCTATTGATATTACAATGGTCTGAACCGTTAGATTTATATTATCTTTATTAAAATTTAAGTTTTCAATCAAAGTTTTTAAAATATATATTGAATATAATTTCAATTACCTGGAAAGTTCTGATAGTTTTTTTCCCCTTCTTTAAAAAAAAATCAATTAACAACTCTTAAAAAAATTTAAGACAGAAATTGTCCTTTTTATTATTGGAAGGAAATAATTTTTCAACTATTCAATCTATAAATGATCATATTAAAAATTGATGATGTGCGATAAAGAACTATCCTCTTTGTAAATTCAATTGATAAGCCATTTAAAAAAGTGGTATATAATTATCATAATATTATTAACTTTTATGCTATATAATTACATAATAATTGATTTAACTAATTTTAATTTAATAAATTCTAAAAATTTTCTAAAAAGCTCTATTTCTAATGGAGGCCCATCAATCAAAAGACACCTTAACCCATGTAATTCTTTCCACCTTTTCCGTTGCTTCCGTATGCAAACGCAATATTCCTGTCCCTGTGATACAGACCAAACTCTATGTACCTCACTCCTTGATACAATTTTCCCTCTACTTCCTCAATACCAATTTCCTTTCTCACTCTCACGCCACACTCCATGATACAAGAAATCCTAGTTTATCGTCTGTCTCTCTCTCTCTCTCTCTCTCTCTCTCTCTCTCTCTCTCTCTCTCTCTCTCTCTCTCTCTCTCTCTCTCTCTCTCTCTCTCTATATATATATATATATATATATATATATATATTCAAGATCTCTCGGCGTCATGTTAGATTAAATCACTACTTTGGTCTTTGATTTCGATAATGCTTTCAATCGGCCACTTGGGTTTTGCTTATTTTATCGTTGTTCTTCTTTTGTTTTATTCGAATTTTGGTCTAAGCTGGGTTATGCTGTTGTTTTGATGTACTTGGTTTTGATGTAAGAATGTGTTATTTTTTTTTTAAATAACTCTGTTGGGGTTTTTAGTGGTTGTGTTTGGGACGAGGGAAACGATGAGAAAGCTGAAGACTTGGATTATATCTGGAGGGGTTCAGTGAAATTATAACGTGGGGATTTGGTGTTCCTCAATTTTGTGTTTGGGATAAATGTGTTTTCGTAATGCTAAAGTAATAACAAAAAAGCTTCTGCTTTTAGTCGTATAGAATCCAATTTGGAAACTTTGATTCAACTAAATTTGGAGTTTAAAAAAATGACTTTGATTGCAAATTACATGTCAAACCAATTCATATTCTTTAAATTTTTAGCTCTGCACTGTGTATGAATGAAGTACAATTGTTCAATTCATATTTAGAAAATCTTGGTAACTTGGTGATATTAAAATATTAGGTTTGATTATGGACGCTAAGTACATGGACTTTGTTCAAGTATATACAGAGTTTGTTTGTTTTGAGTATTTTGTAATCAGTGAACTCAAATTTGAATTTGAGTATCGAGAATTCTCTGGATACATGTTTATTTCTCTAAGAATTTAAATTCTTTGAGTATCAAAAATCTAAGTTTTTAGAATTCTGAGTCCCTCTAAACTTTTGATACTCGGATACTCGGATATCTCTGTTACAGCAAAAACTGAAATTCTCTCTCTTATATTTGAGGGAAAAAATCATAACTTCTTCATTTGATATCCAATTTAGATGATTCTTTTTCATTATGTTCATAGTGAAGAGATGAATAAATTAAGGGCCTATTTGTTTCGAGAACTCTTTGGATTCTTTAGACTCAAATTTAGATTTAAGTATTAAAACTCCTTTAAATACGTGTTTGTTTCCCCCAAAATCTAAATTCCTTAAGTATCAAGAATACAAGTTTTTAAAGTTTTGATTCCTCATAAATTTTTGATACTTGGATATCTCTGCTACAATAAAAACTAAAATTCTTTCTTCTATATTTAAGGAAAAAATCATAACTTCTTTATTTGTTATCCAATTGAGATAATCTTTTTTAATTGTGTTCCTAGTGAAGAGAGAAACAAATTAAGATCCATATTGCATATTTTTTAGGATCATTAGCATTAAAATTTTATTAAATTTGTTGATAAATCAAAAACTATGTTCACTACCTCTCCAAACATAAATTTCAATTTTATTCTATATTCAGATTAAAAGTTAAATACACATCCAAACGTCAATTCGGATAACAATTCAAATCACTAACTCAAATCATAATTCAAATCACACTAACTCTAATCAAATCACTAATTTGAATCCATTTACCAAACGGACCCTAATATCCATATTGTATATTTTTTAGAATCATTAACATTTAGATTTTATTAAATTTATTAATAAATCAAAAACTATTTTCACTGCTTTTCTAAAGACAAATCTAGTTTTATTCCATACTCAGATTAAAACTTAAATACACATCCAAACGCCAATTCAGGTAACAATCAAATCACTAATTCAATTCCTAATTCAAACTACACTAACTCAAATCAAATCACTAATTTGAATCTATTTACCAAACGGACCCATTGAGTTTTTATCTTTGATGTAGTAAAGACTGACTTTTGAGGAATATTTGAATAAACCAAATAATTTTCTGTGATGTCAAGATATATTTTTGGGTAGTTTTTGACTCTATATGTGAGATTTCAACTGTCATGATTTCTGCTGTACTTGTTGGAGTTCTAAGACGTTTTGACCTGATATGTTATGGGATTGTGAGTTTGATTTTCTAGCGGATCTTTATCTCCATAATCCTCATCATGTTGTAACTTTTATCCACTTTTGTTCTTCTTGAGCGCATTCATTTAATTTGATTCAATCTGGTATTTAACCTTTAGTGTCTCTCCACATATACGTACATATTTATAATATATGATCCTCTTCTTTTCTACTATCTTTTATGTTCTTGAAAGCCTTGCAATTACAACGAGACGATTCTTGAAAATTTGTTGACACGAGGTTTTGGTGGCGTAAAAACCTTCTGAGTCATCATAATTTGTTTCATAGATTAGTTCATTGCTTTCGCCATCATTGTTCTATGTTTACATGGACACCTAAACGCTTTTTAGTGTCTATTTCCGCTCATTCAATTCCCTAAGTGGAGTACTCCATTTGTGTGGCTTAAATGCTTTTTCCATTTTTAAACGTCTTGAAAATGAGTTGAACTAATGGTGTGAGCTGAGAAAAAAAATGGTTGAAAATGTGGTTAAAACCGCCAAGCTTGGTTGGAACTAAGTTTGCCGAACGGAAGGTTAGTGTTGCATGCTTAAACTTTAAACTTTTACCCAATATGACTCCAAATTTTTTACACGGTCGAGAGGAGTAGATGTATGTGATGTACAAAGATTATAATAGGTAGATCAAATGAAAAAACCAACTTAAACCAATCCGATTGAGTATATATTGAGCTATACAAAGGTAATATCTGTATGGGGTTTGAAACTCTTCATGGGCATCTATACGACAGAAGTTATAGTTTTTTGCCTTTAAAATATTATAGGGTTCAACGAACAGAAAATTTCAAAAAAAAAAATCTGTATGGCCCTGATAATTTTGGCATTCCTTCCTTAACAGATTAAATAGTATTATTATTCAATATAAAGGGGGAAAAAAGCTACTGTCACTAGAATGTAAAAAGCTGGATCAGATTACTCTAAATAAAAAAGATTCTACTTCCTTTGCATGTCACACGATCCATCCGATATCCATCTAACATTTATATCGGAGACCAATTTACATTAATCGCATATAAGTGTCGAGCATGTCTCTTGATAGCTTGTGAAACTCTGGTTTGGACGAACCTTAATAATTTTTCATTTGTTTAATGGAAAGTGGGGTACTAGTTCTACTACATGTTTAGTGGTAGTGTTAGAAAAGTATGATCTTATAATGCAAAACTAGTGGACTTGTTAAGTTTGAAATAGCTATCAAACTGTTCTACCAAATCATTTTGAATCACAACTCGGAGCAAGCAGAATGCAGGGAAGGGGAACATTACCCTTCCATAGGTAACATTAGATAAAGAAATGCAACTTTGGATTATTAGATTATCAATCATAAATTTAACTTCTTCTGCTTCTTTTGACTTTAATAACACGTAAGAACCTGCCCTTAGGAAGGGAACAACAGCTGTAAATGGCTGTAATACCTCATAGGCTGAGGAGCAAAAAGAAGAATCCGCCTGAGAAGGCAGCTCACATCTGATTAGCTAGTTGATGAGGCAATAACTTACCAAGGTAACGATTAATAGCTGGTCCGAGAAGATGATCGGCCACACTAGGATTGAGACAAAGCTCAAACTCCTACAAGAGGCAGCAGTGGGGAAATTTCCGCAATAGACGAAAGCCTAACGGAGGAATGCCACGTGTATTATATGATTATCAATCTCAAGTTTAACTTCTTTTGCTTCTTTTGACTTTATATTTTTGCCTCTAGGTGAGATTATCAATGATGATCAAGTTAAAACAAAAGTTATTTTTGGATTAAAAGAAGAGCTTTAAATTCTTAATTTGTATTCTTTACCTAGAAATTTACTAATATTGGACAGCTTCAATGTCAATATAATTGCCGGCCTACCAATAGTAATGCTCCTATAAAAGTTGCTTTATTTGTGCTCCTAATTCTAGATCTTTCAACCTTTTTTTTCTTCAAGGCACAAAAAAAAAAAAACCTTGTATTAAATGAAGCGGTTTTCTTCAATTAATATATAGACATATAGGTCAAGATAAACTTGCATGTGCAGTTTATGACCAAGAAAGAAATAGCCCTTAACTAAAGTGAGGCACATGCATATAGTTTGCCCCTATAAATGGGAAAACTTAAAATCTAGTACAGCAAATTGGTATTAAAGAGAGTAGTTCTGATGTAGCTTTCAGGTGCAAACCCCACACTGTTTAATTAGCCATCATTTCCGTTATTAGAGGGAACAAAATTGTGTGACTCATTTTCAGCCCAAAAAAAAATAAAAAATAAATAAGCAAAATTAAATTTTGTGACTCCTACATACTCTTAAAGGACACATGGGGCCCTTTTGTTGTGCTTTCTTCCCTATTTTTGAATCACATATTTTTTTATTTTTCAGTGCCTTACTAAATTTGTTTCATAATAGCCGTTTGGGAGCACTTATGATTTAAACTATTTTTGTTTTAAATTTTACGAGAGAAAACACTACAACAAAAGTGGTTTAAACCATATTAGTGTGGTTTTAACCGTATTTTCAAACACCATAACAAATAATGTATTGAAAAATATGCCTTATTATATATTTGTATATTTTATTTTTGGAAAATGAAAATGTCAAACATAGGTGGTGCTTATTGCTTGCATTTTCTAACATTTCATAAAACTTGTCAGTTGTGTCTTGGGACTCCTAAACCCAAATGGGACTCTCATGAATTATCTTTCACCGTCAACATTCCAACCTAACTTTAAAAAAAATAAAAATAAAATAAAATCTAGAAAGCCACTCATATGGTTGCCAACATTCTACACCCAACTTGTTCTTTCAAAATCCAAGGGGAAAAAAAAAACAAAAACAAAATTCAAACCAAATCCCTACAAGCTGATATTATTGTGCTCCACACAACCTACTTTAGCTTCATCACTTATGCAATATTGACTCCTTTATTTCTCTTCTTGATGTCAGACAACTGGCGATTTTCTCGGATCCTATACAGTTTTTGTCTTCAGAAGAACTGTAAGGAATATTGAAAAACCAAATCTAAGCGAGCAGTTGATAACAAATCACCTATAACACCGCAGTAGATTCTACTGCTATCCTTTGGTCACACATCAGCAGTTCCAAAGAGTTGATGAATTTTGTAGCCACACACTTGTGATCAACTTTTTGATCTTTGTAGCTACACGTCCCGTTATTCTAACGCACAAGCTATAGTACAATGCCATGGGACACGGACAGCGACCAACGTCGGACGGACCCAAAAAAAAAAAAAATTACTTAGGGAACGAAATATATGCTAAAATTATCAAGAAAAATTAAATAAAAATATAAAATTTTAGGAGGTGCAATATAATTTTAGAGAGGTGAAATATCTTTTTATAAACTTTCATGTACAATATCGAAACGAAAAAGTTTAGAGTGCAACTATCCGTCTTTTTTTTGTATGTAAAATCATCATTGGCCGTGATCGGAACCACATTTTATTTGTTGCAGTGGTCGTTAACGTCTTTCCAAGCATTTTTGTATAAAATTCTTCCTCTTGAGTTTGTTGATGACTCTCTTTTTTTTCCCTTAGTTTTTTCCTTCGAAAGTATTGTGGCGTGCTTCATTCATTTTTCACCTGTTGTTTTTTTGTTTTTTAAAATTTAGTTGAAGGATAGGGATATTCTCAAATTAACTATTAAAGAGAGATGTAAATTGCACTTACATGCAATTCTTCTAAGTTAACTTGTATGTTATTTTATGTTTTGGATTAATTGCATTGGGCACTTCGAAGTTTGAACTTATCGGTTTTGGCATCTTGAAGCTTAAACTTTCTATTTTGCAAATGAACCATTTTAGTGTAGTTTTAACCGTGCTCTCAAACACCATAACAAATAATGTATTGAAAAATATGCCTTATTATATATTCGTATATTTTATTTTTGGAAAATGAAAATGTCAAACATAGGTGGTGCTTATTACTTGCATTTTCTACCATTTCATAAAACTTGTCTTGGGACACCTAAACCCAAATGGGACTCACATGAATTATCTTTCACCTTCAACATTCCAACCTAACTTAAAAAAATAAATAAAATAAAATAAAATCTAGAAAGCCACTCATGTGGTTGCCAACATTCTACACCCAACTTGTTCTTTCAAAATCCAAGGGGGAAAAAAAAAAACAAATTTCAAACCAAATCCTTACAAGCTGATATTATTGTGCTCCACACAACCTACTTTAGCTTCATCACTTATGCAATATTGACTCCTTTATTTCTCTTCTTGATGTCAGACAACTGGCGATTTTCTCCGATCCTACGCAGTTTTTGTCTTCAGAAGAACTGTAAGGAATATTGAAAAACCAAATCTAAGCGAGCAGTTGATAACAAATCACCTACAAGACCGCAGTAGATTCTACTGCTATCCTTTGGTCACACATCAGTAGTTCCAAAGAGTTGATGAATTTTGTAGCCACACACTTGTGATCAACTTTTTGCTCTTTGTAGCCACACGTCCCGTTATTCTAATGTACAAGCCATAGTACAATCCCGTAGGACACCACGACGGACGGACCCAAAAAAAAAAAAAAATTACTTAGGGAACGAAATATATACTAAAATTATAAAAAAAAATTAAATAAAAATATAAAATTTTAGAAGGTGCAATATAATTTTAGAGAGGTGAAATATTCTTTTTATAAACTTTCATGTACAATATCGAAAAGAAAAAGTTTAGAGTGCAACTATCCGTCTTTTTTTTGTATGTAAAACCATCCTTGGTCGTGATCGGAACCACATTTTATTTGTTGCAGTGGTCGTTAACGTCTTTCCAAGCATTTTTGTATAAAATTCTTCCTCTTGAGTTTGTTGATGACTCTCTTTTTTTTCCCTTAGTTTTTTCCTTGGAAAGTATTGTGGCGTGCTTCATTCATTTTTCACCTGTTGTTTTTTTGTTTTTTAAAATTTAGTTGAAGGATAGGGATATTCTCAAATTAACTGTTAAAGAGAGATGTAAATTGCACTTACATGCAATTCTTCTAAGTTAACTAGTATGTTATTTTATGTTTTGGATTAATTGCATTGGGCACTTTGAAGTTTGAACTTATCGGTTTTGGCATCTTGAAGCTTAAACTTTCTATTTTGCAAATGAAATCCCTAAATTTGAAAACTTATCGTAATTATGATCTAGTTAGAGGATGCCTATCAATAAATAGAAATGCTCACGAGATTTTTTCACTAATACACCTCCAAACTTTTCGTTTGCAAATTGGACCTGTACTTCGGCCTTTTAGGTGAATTGCCCACTTGAATACTAATTCTTAAGGGAATTTTTCTGGACCCACTAATGAAACAAGAACACATAGCGAGAGCACGGGTGTCATTTTGAACCCTAATTGTCATCCATAAATTGACGTCCATAATCGATTGAACTGAATTGTTGAATATTGTCCAATTAAGGGTCTTGAATGCCAAAATTAAAATTTGAAGTTTAACTTGTAAATGATGCAAAATTTAGGGCAGATGGTGCAATTTACTCGAATTTTTCCTAAAATTATTTTTTTGTTATTTTCAGATGTGGCAGGGCCTACCCTACTTGTATAAAGCCCAGTTAGCAAGGTTTCTTAATGTGGGCCCAGAAGATGAGGTCATTAGTTGGGCCCATACGTAAAAACCCCAACAAGCATGTCTCTTTTGTCCTAAGGCATGTACAGTTTAGGCTGCCAAATATTTCTTCCCCAACAACACACCTAATAAATGCAATCAATTTAAAGATTGGTCATTTCTTTTCTTTCTTTCTTTCTTTCGTTCTTTCTTTCTCTCTTTCTTTTTTCTTTTTTTTTTTAAAAAAAAATTCTTTTTTTGACCTGCCAAACTCGTTGACGTATTGCCAACAAAGTATCTACACAATAATAGCATAAAATAATTGTTTTTTTTTTGTTAATTATATTATGGTCTTATCAAGGTAATTTGAGTGATTATTTCTTAGAAGCAACATATATAAGGTCTCACAATAACTTATCCACAAATAATCTCATATCGTATCATGGAGTTACATCATCCTTGATTATATGCAGCCACAGTTGTAGGAAACCGACAAATACTATTGGTCTTATTATTGTAATTTAATTATAGTTAATCAATTTTTAGAAGCCTAATGCAAGGAAAAATTTAAGATAAATAATGAACCAAGAATTTTTGGCTCTACCATAACTTAATTTTCTCTTCTTTTCTTTTTGTAATTGAATAATTTATTTAATTACTATCTCTTTCTCCATAATTAAGCTTAGAATTCAGTTAACCAATATTCTTTAGACAAACAAATACATAGATTTGTAACTTTTCTAAGAAATAAATTTCAAAATGGGTGGTTGGAAAGTAACTGCCAAAGTTGGTGTTTGGAAATGACGACAAAAAGGAAATTCGTGGAAAGAATAAAGAGCATGTCTTGTTAATTCTTAGCTGGCTTTTCAATTTTATTTTAAGGATGAGAAGAGCTTAGTGGATTTCTCTGTCACGAATGTTGTTTTCACATTAGTTTTCTGTCTGGCAAAGAAAAAAAAAAAACCCTTTTTACTTGTACAATTTATTTATCTTTTTTTGGGGCCAGACCAGACGACCAATGGATCACGCTGAATGGTGCACGTGGTGGTCCCACAATACGATTGCACGGACATATGTTTGCCTTGCCATTAATGTGTTTTCTTTTTCACCCCTTGCTATCAGGATTGATATATATATATATATATGGGAATTCTTACAGTGAATGTGGCAATTTGTTTTAGCCATTTGATTAACTTTTTAACGATTTAATCTATGATTGAAAACAATTGTATCAAGTATTATAAATTTTTAACATAAATAATCACAAATTAAATGTTAAAAGTTAATCTAATATAAAAATGGTAATTTAAGTATGCGATTGGAATTGCTTTTTTTTTTTATTTGGGAAATAAAAACTACAAAATTTTTACTCACAAGCACATTCGATTTTTTTTTTCATGCCTCTGAAAATAACTCTTTAGAAACACTGCTGAAACCGTAAAATTAGAGTTTTGATTAATTTTTAATACATTTTTTTCTTACATATTACAATATTTTTTATTCTAACTTATAGTTTCAACTATGTTTTTAAACAATTTATTTTATTTATTTTCATCATTATCAACAATATGCTTTAGGAAATTCCATATATAAATGGGAAAAACAGATTCTATAATTTATTAGTGTAATTTTATAAATGTTATTATCATAGATGTGTCTATGTATACTATTATTTGTGGATTATTTTTATAACACTCTTTTTCTTTCATTTTTCATTTTTTGTCTTTCATCATGGCTTAGCTTGTGGTGATGAAAAATCCACTATTATCCTTTTTTTCCTCCTGTTGGGTGAGACATCACTCAACTTCCCCATAAAGAATAGAATAGGATCTACTAAGACGTTGATAGAAATTTTATCATTGTTGTTATTGTTAAAAACAAAAAAGCATATAAGTCTCTTTAATCTGGTAACAAATTCAGGATATATAATCGGTGTAGAGAAAAAAAATAAAAAATAAAAGTTGATATACATGAGTTATTTTATGCATTCAAATACTATATATTACATAATAACTCTAATAGGCTGGTTCATGATATAAGTTAGAACTAAAACTTTTGCTTACTACAGTGTGAAGCTCCACATCCTACAGTGTCAAGAAAATATATACTACATTGTAAAGCTCTAACATATTATAATGTTTCTAACTAAAATTGGTTCAAACAATTGGTTCTTCCCAATACCCTATAAATAACTTATTGAATATCCTCTTGAATATGAATCAATATGTTACAATAAAACTAAATTGAATGCCCTCTTATAAACACTCCTTATTAAAAATGCCCTCTATTTTTCACTTTTCAAAGCTGTCCTATTATTGTTATTTGTCTTTTAATTTAATTTATTAATTTACATCTTTGTCCCTAGTTCAAAATTAAATCAGAAAAATAAAAAAAACCCTAACTCAAATCTAAAACTCTCTCTCTTTTCCTCCTTCTCTCTCCTATTCTCTTCACCCCTTCTCTCGTCTTTTCCAACCAAAGATCAAAAACAAATCTGAAAGTCTACCACAGCCCACCGCCACCCCTCTCTCTTTGTCGGCGTCTTTTCCTGTTTTACCTCGTGTCTCTCTCCTCTCTGCCTTCTTCTCTCATCTCTTTCTGACGATCAGAGCACCAACCAAATAGCAAAACTTCGAGCGATGGAGGACAAGATTGATGAGGAGATCATGCCATTGGATTGTCTCAATTTCGACAACCTTGAAGTCCTAAGGGAGAGGTGTCTCTAGCAAATGAAGAAGATGGCAGAGAAGCGTAGTTGTTGGATCTCCCTTAGCCATGTTGAATACTCCAATATCTCCTTCAAGAGGGACTTCTTCTCTGTCGTCAAGGCTAGACACAACCGAAATGAAATGATGCCATCGAAACATCTACAGTGGTGCAAAAAGCCTAGAGAGATTTTAGTTTTTGATTTTTTTTCCTTTCTATTTTTTCAAATCTAGATCTGATTTTTTTTGTGTGTATTATTTGATCTAGTTATTGTGTTTGTTGTTTTTGTGTTTTTTGTGTATTTTTTTTATTTGCAGATGTCAGAGACAACTATGGTGCCGTTGGTTGATAACCACGTCGGTATTCACCGGCCGATAACCATGTGGTATTTGCGACAGATAGCAATGAGTATCCACAGTAGTTTCAGGACAAATCTAGTAGTTTTGGTGAGTTTTTGGATATAATCTAGAGAGTTTGGGGACGAAATCTAGCAGTTCTGTTGAAATCCAACAGGTTTTAGGACAAAATCTAACGGGTTCTATTACGCTCCAGCACCTCATGCCAGTGATCAAAGGTAGTTGGCGCTTTTTGTTTCAAAAAAAAATGTTGGAATCTAGTAAATTTTAAATTAGAACCTAATAGATTATAACTTGACACATGCGTCGACAACCAGAGGAGACTGGTTCTTCTTTGTTTCAAAACAAAAAAATATATATTAGAATCTGATAAGTTTCAAGTTGGAACTAGTAAGTTACAATTTGGTATCCCGCTTCGGCAACAGGAGGCGGGTTTTGAAGAGTTCCATGATGGAACCTAATGGGTTTTGAGAAAGAATCTGACAGGTTCTAATTTAGGAAGAAGGATAACTTAGTTAATTTGTTGGGGTGTTAATAAGGTGATGTATTTGGGGCATTTTTGTAAGTTGCTCGTATATTGCTCACTCTTTTCTTTTGTTGTCCCCTTTGGTTTGTATAAAATATTTTTCTTTTTTTTTTTTGATATAAAAGAAAGAGGAATGCCACTTACTTTTGAGTGGGGCTAAGCGTGACTCGAGCCCTCAATCTATGGTTAGAGTGGAGGGACTTACAACCAACTAAACTGTCCTCACTTGTCTAAAAAATATTTTTCAATGGGATAATATTTTTAAGCAAAATATATATAACTATGCTTTAAAGAGAAAAAAAAAAGGGGGGACAAAATATAACTCACACATGCCTATACTAATTTTCTGATTCTATACTCAAGATTTTTTTTTTTTTTTACTTAATCCAGCTTAACACGTCACTTCTTTAATGCTATTAACTTCACACACGCACACAGAAAGAAAATTTTCTCCACTCAAGCCAACCCAACCTAATTAGAACATTTAATTGGATGAAGACGTCAAAAGTGTCAACGTGCATGCTCCCAACGCAATTTACTCCTTTGACTAAAATCATTCAATTTAAGTATTACTAATTAACAAAGGAAACCCTACGCCTACTAGTTATAGTTAATAGATTTTCTAAAGTAATTCAGCAATAATAATAATAATAATATTATTATAACTTTCTATAAAATACATTCTATTACATTGCTCCACAAGCGAACTCTGTTATCCCTTTTTCCTCTTTCGAAAAGGTAAAAAGCCTACTTATCAGCTCAAAGCCATAGTATACAATGAACTGATTTCACTCATCATATATTGTTTTGATATACTATTTTTGATATACTGATGGTGTTTAAGAGAGTAGTTTAAATTATTAGTTTAGGTTTGAGAATTGTAACATATGAGAACTTAATTGTAGCTTTTTATTGTTGCATGTAAGAGCTTTACACTGTTCACAGTTCAAATCATTGGTTTGAACTACTCTTTCAAACACCCTAGCAATGGCAGACGTAGGGTTGGGGGCTGCTGCCCCTACTCACTTTTTGAAAATTAAAATTTGACCCTTTAAATTTATCTTTTATATTATATCTTTACTGAAATTTAATATTTTCATATATGCCCCTGCTGACTTTTAGAGCATCTCTACTGTAATTCCTATAATGTTGTGCCAAAAATATTCTTTAATGCAATGTCATTTCTTATGTCAAATTTGTTATATGCTAAATTTGGTAGCTTTTTATAACCTCAAAATACAATGTATATATATAAATAAATAACAAATAACTCTAGTGAGAATATACTTGTCGTTAGTGCATGTCTCTCAACATTATGTATGACCAAAATCATATCAAAATAAAAAAGATATGCAAAACAAATATTTTTTTTATACGTATCTATAGGGTGTTTGGGAGCTTTGGTTTGAACCAATTTAGTTTAAAAGTACTACTGTAGTATGTAAGAATTTTACACTATAGTTAACTTTTTTATTGACATTATAATATATAATAGCTTTGTATTGTAACAACTAAAAATTTTAGTTAAAACTAAGAATGTCAAACACCCTAATAAAAATCAAACATTTCATGAAAAACCCCTACCGGTAAGTTATTTTTCATAACATAAAACTCTCAATATGTATTTAATAACTCTTCAAAAATATTGTGATGTTATTATTCTTTGTGTACTTCACCGCCTCTACTAAGGTAAAAGGCTGGCTCCGTCACTATAAGATGTATGCATGGTCCTTATATAAATATAAATATATATATATATATAGAAAAACTACATATATATATATATATATATATTGAGAAAAAAGATAAAGCAACACCCACTATATGATGACTAGGTTTCCCATCAAGATAAATTAGACTTTCACTCCCAGTTCTGATCTTGAGATCGTGCATGCCATTAGGTTCCAAATATCACTGCCATAGTTTCCATACATAGTATATATCTCGTGTCCATTTAATTCACATGGCAACTTTTTCTTGTCACATTTGGTATGTGCCTTTGTAATATCATATCATTTAAAATATCACTGCCATAGTTAATATATATCCCTTTTAATTGATGTGTGATATGATATTTTAGTTAAAAGTTAAATAACATTATTAGGGGAACATAAAGAGAGCATAAATAAGAGTACATGACAAAAATCTGTTATGCGTAGGCTTTAAAAAGAGGAAAATAATATTGTGTCGTCTAATATCTATAGGTATTTGGGATCATATTTACATGTACCATATAGCAATCACATAAGAATAAGAAACATAACATGATATTTATCTAATATAACACTAGCATTGTAGAAGGCTCCAATCTTAAATCAATCCTATATTTGATAGGAACAATTGATAATGAATGAATGGCCAATTTTTTCAATTATTTTTTCAATAAGAAACATAACATGATATTTATCTAATATAACTCTAAGCAGTTACAATAAAAAGCTAAAAACTGTTATAATATAAAATTCTTACATATTATAATTTTTAAATCAATATATTTAGTTCTAAACGCTTTTCAAAACCCTATAAATATCATATAATGTTTTACATTTATATATATATATATATATATATATATATATATATATATATATATATATATATACAAGCATAGTCCTCCCAAAACAGTTGACCCTTTATATAAACGTACGCGCACGCACCGTCAAGAAAGAACGCCGCTAAATCATATCGTAACCAAAGAAAAGTAGAAATGTAAATAGAAAATACAGCACAGCTTGATGGATATATCAAATGAAAATTGCAAGCGATCAGAAAACTTTTTCGTGCCTTGTCAAAATAGTTCTTATAAGGAAACCACGAGGAAAGTCATGAGAAATAAGTGGGAAGCAAACTCGGAGACGGCTGTTTGATACAACGCATGGTTTACACATTCTCAATGAGACCAGTCATTTATACAATTTTTTTTAAAGAATTTTAAGGTAAATTTGAAAAATATATATACTTTATCCTGGGAGTTTAATTATCTCAAATAATATACAATCAATCATATTATAATAAATTATAGATCATTTAAAAAAACAGCTAGAACCATCAGTTATAATTGTGAACAATATAAAGCTCTCACATATTGTAATAAAAATAAAAAATTGCTATAACATAAAACTCTTTCATGTTACAGTTTTTAAACTAAAATTGTTGGTTTTAACCGTTCTTTCAAACGGTATATTAATAAAAAATATGTAAAATCTTTTTTTTTTTTTGTGTAGGACCCCCAGTATTTGGAGCCGCATTGGGCCCCGATTAATCTAGAGTTGAGCCGGGTAGAACCCATATTAAAAAAGCTCTCCTAACGCCTGTCTTTTCATTAACAAGGCTTAAACCCGAGGCCTTACTTAAAGAAGAAAAAGAAAAACATGTAAAATCTATTAGATACTATTTTAAACTTTTTAAATAATGCATTATAAGAAGATTGATTAGATAGTATTTGAAACTCTAAAATTAAACAAAGAATTTGAATCTCTTTTGTTACGACATAAATTTTTACCGTAAGATCAAATCTAAATACAGTTTCTAATTAGTTGTCAAAATAAATTAACATTGTAGCGGACTAAATTAAGTCCTATAATATTTTCAAAATTTGATCAAGATCTTTTTGTTGGGTAGAAATTTATTCATCCGTAAGAGAGAGGGGGAGAGAGAGACAGAGGGTCCAATTGGAGCAGGAAGAAAAATCTTCCAATTGACATTAAATGCAATAACATAACGCCACGAACTTAATGTTTTCAACTCTCCTTACAAATTGGTAGGACATATTGTACGGTTGATTAATCTTCAAACCATGACTTTGGACCAATTATTTTGATCTCCTACAATCCTGTAAAACGTTGTTCTTCAAACAATTTGACCAAGGAAGTTGACACGAAATGCATCATCGTTGATTGACCGTAATAGCTACATTCACACATGACACAAAGTAGCGAAAGCATACACATAATATAGGGTGTTTGGCTAGTGATAAGAATTATTGGTGGGAATCGTTTTTACTGTAGCATGTGAGAACTTTATAATATAATAATTTTTTTTTACTATAACATATAAGAGTTTTATACTGTTTATAACTGAGTTTATGGTTCACATTATTTTTAACCAAGCACCCTCGTGGTGGTATGTACGTGCACAAAAGAATATTAAGTAAATGGGACATGAGATCATCTATAAATATGGAGGGTCTAATACGGCGATGTCCTTTTCGTTTCACTTTATACATAGGTGGATGAATATTGAAATGAAAGTATGTTATAGGTTTGGTCCTTTGGACATTTCGAAAGGAGCAAGTAATTAGTGGGTCGGTGAGTTTGGTCATCCTGTACGACTTGGTGTACGGGCATCACGGAAAGCCACTTTGTTTTGGACTAGATATTCTTCTTTAAAAAAGTAAAATATATTGAAAAAAAAAGAAAAGAAAAAGCTCTGGAACATTGTTTTAGGTGTCTCTCTAAAGTGGCGCCCTATAAGCAGGTTCTTGTTATTGTATCTGGCTAAAGTCACACGATTAAGATAAAATTAGAGAGTACATGAAACATACACGGTTCGTTTGTTCAAGATTTAAATTATGATGTTTTGAATATTTAGATTTAAGATAAAAAGTTTAAAAATATGGTTTAAACTAGAATTTAAATTGACATTTAGATATACAAATAATTTTAAGTTTTAAAAAAAATAAAATCTAAAATTGTGTTTGGATATAAATTTAAGAAATATATTGGAACTGAAATGTTAAAAAAGGAGTTTACTAAGTTCGAATCTTTTGAAATCAAGTGTAGGCTAAATTTGAGTTTGGACCATTTTAAGTTTAAATTTAATTTTAAAATTGTCCAACCAAACACCAACGGGTTTAAACTCAGTTAACCTCCTAAACAAACAGGCCCACAATTTTTGATATCGATTTGATAACTAAAAATAGAATCGTATCAGTAGTTTTTTTTTTTTTCAAATCCTACAATATAAATCTCTTTGTTTAAAGGTGTTATAGTCTTGTACACTTTTTATTTTAAGTAGTTTTAATCAAATTTAAGCCTCAAAAGACAAAAACATGCACAGCCAACGTAATGCTTTGTCGTTAAAGAAAAATCATTTCTAGGAAAAAAAGTAAAAATAAAACAAAAGACCAAAAAAAAAAAAAACAAGGTAAAGTAAACTATATTATCTCATTTTCCAGAGCAAAAAACCAATATTATCTCATTTGTTATTTGGGATTTCCATCAAGCTCAACATGGCCACTCCTTCTCACCAATTCTTTTATATGGTGGCCAACTATACCATAATTTTTCCCCTTTTTTCTGTCTTTGGATCCAATGTCATAATCATCAGCCAAAATTAATTACACTTTTTAACATTTGTTTTCTTTTTCTGTCCGTTGAAATCAAGAGCTTTTTATAATTATTTGGAAAAATGGCGATCTTCTGAGTGTCTTATATAATCCTTTTTCTTATCTTCCTACTACATCGTGTTTCTTTATTAGCTAAAAGCTATATAATTCTTGTGGGATAAAGTTAAAAAAATTATAATAATAACACTTATGCATATGGTTGAGAATATTCTGTCGCACAAAAACTTTTCCTCCGATTGTTATAATTTTTATTCTTCTTGCGATGTTTCTTCTTTGGCCTGTGTTCTATTTATTTATTTATTTTTGCTAAGAAGAGGGTTCTATTTTTTTAATGTGAGAATGTGATGTTTTGTCCATGATGTGAATTCCAGATGTTAATTGAAGTTGTAATATTATTTTAAAGTTCTTAGATGACAAAATTAAATGAGAATAATCAAAAACAATTTTTTGTTTGTGTTGTTTCAAGCTTTTCATCCTTAGATAGACTACGGAGAGGCCCTGTTTGTTATTATTTTGAGAATTTTTAAAAATATTTTTGTATGTTTTTTTGAGGTAAAAATTTTAAATACATACTCTCAACACAATTTTCTAAAATTCTCATTTTTAAAACAAAACAATATTCATCCATTTTAAAAATATTATCAAACAAGCTAAATTTGAGGTAGAGACAATGACACTAACTGCATTTATAAATTTATAATGCTTTAGGGTACTATCAGTAGTAATATATATGTATTAGGGACGGTCAAATAGAAAAATGCCTTGATAATGCGTGTGGCTTGTGGAAAGTATACAATCCTTTATTTATTTGTATCAATTTTCAATTCAGAAAATAACTTGATTAATTTTAGGAGATTTATTAGAATCGGTAAGTTACTTGACTTTGAATTTGTCATATGTATTTATATGGAGTGCAACTCAAAGTACATTTTACTAATTGTAAATTCCTTCTCTTTGTTCACAGTCCGTAGGCGTAGACATATTATCGAATAGAGTTAAATTTTCTTCGAAAATTGCAAGAGACATCACTTTTTCAAAAATAAATATAATAAATAGTAGATTTTAAAAATATTCGTAGTAAATATCAAATTTATAGTTTAAATTATTTATTTACCTCTCTGTTTATAGTGTAAATAATTCTTATTTATAAAATAAATGAATTTATGATGTAAATAATGTATTTATCCCCTTGCTAATGTAAATATTTCTTATTTACTTAATAAATAAGTTATTAATATTGTAAATCTAACATTTACTATAAATATTTTCAAAACTTGATATTTATTTCAAAATGTTTCAAAAATCCTACATTTTCCTCATTCTCTCAATTTTATTCTTTTCTTCTATATTTTATTTTGCTTATTTAATTTTCTATAGCTGATATGGTTTCTATCATCCAATTGGGATTATTTAACCATTTCCTCAAGGAAGTTGGCTAATTAAGTGTTGTATTAAAAATTAATTAAAGATATGCTCTTATATATATATATATATGAGCTAAATGCTAAATGGTGTACATATGATAATGAGGCATAGAAATATGACTATAATTAGCATATTATTTATGTTGTTTAAATGAGCTCTATAATGCGACATGTGATCAATGGTCTACATTAATAGACATACATAAATATATATATATATATATATATTTCATATATGAAAAAAGTACATAATATATACGCAAGAAGTGGGGTTATGTAATCAATTAATCGACATCAATTTACTATCTCTTCATTTTTATTTTCTTTTTGTCTCTTCTAATTTTCTCTCTCAAAATAGTCCTTGCTTCTTTTTTCTTATTGTATTATTTATGCAATTATGTTCATGTAAAGTTTTGACATTCTTTTCCCAAAGAGGGATTTAGTTTCTTGAAGTTGTGGTCTTTCTTTGTGGTTTGGTGACCTTTAAATAACATATCGATTTTTAGAAATTAAAAAAAAGAGAGAGAAGAAAGATCCAATCCTTAGATATGTAAGGTTATATCAGTTTTATATATTTTTATATTTTAAACTAATTTTGGCATATCTAATGGATTTTTTTTTGAACTTGAGGATGGAGGAGTTTGAATTTTTTGTTTTTTTATATAGAGTTAAGTGTGTATTTTTTTGTTAGAAAAATCCATTTTATTTTCATATATTTGTAACCTCATAAAACTGTATGCCTCAATCTAGTATGTAGTGTACTTTTTTAACTGGGACCTACTATTTTATTAATAGAAGGATTAAAATCTCATATGATTAAATAGGATTGCTCTTATTGTTATATTATGCTTGCAACTATTAATAGATTATACTTTAAACCGTCATGTTTATTTTAGGTTTTTGTCAGTTTTATATATTTTTCATATTTTGTTCTAATTTAGTCATATTTGACGTTGAGAAACTCATACTACGGTAGGGTACTCTTGCCAAAACCTCTAAACATGAAAACAATTCATTGAAAGTTATATATCAAATCAAGTTGCAAACAAAGACAAAATGATAAAGTTGGTGGTGACAAAAGATTCTGCTGCTACGCGTAGGATGTTCTTCTAGCTTCAACATACACACAGGTACATTGTGGATATAGAAAGAAGAACATTAAAAAAAAGATTAATTTAATAAATGATCATTGAGTTCTACCTTTAGTTTTATTTTAATCCGTGACATTTTACAAATTTCACTTTCATCTTTATTTACAACTTTGTTTTAATTTTGGTCTTTCTAACTTTTAAAATGTTCCATTTTGACCTCTTATTTATTATATTGTTTTATAGGTTGTTTGGCATATTTGTTAGAACTATTGGTTTCAACTAACAAATAATGTAAAACTCTCAACAATTACAATAAAAAATAAAACATTATCTCAGTATAATGCTTTCACATTTTATAATTTTTAAATTAATATTTCAGTGCCAACTGCTCCTTTAAACATTCTAGTGCTTTTTTTTGATATTTTTATTAAAATGATTTAAGGATCAAAAACAAAATAAAGTAATAATTTAAAGACCAAAACAACACAAATAACATTAAAAACAATTGCATACTTGCTTTCTTACGTGTGATCCAAGAAAATTAATGCCAAAAATAAAATAATTAAATAAATAAATAAAAAGGAAAAAGATGAGATGATTTGTAAGGAGTAAAGAGCACATGGGGGTGGTCGTTTAGCAAGGGGCCCACATTGATAAAAATAGGGGGGGAATTGGGCCAATTGGATTGTAATGGTGTCGTTGATGTCTCACGGAGGGGTCGGTGGGGCTTGGTTTGGTACTGCTTTCCAATGCAAGCACCAATCAGGATCCCACTGTACGAAACCACTACGGAATAACTGACAGCTGATGGCAAACCTACCTGTACTCGCCTTGTGGGCCCCATTTCCATTCCTCGAAGCCCTTGTTTTTCATTTTTTTGAAAAAAAAAAAAAGGCCTTCCACTATGCTAAGGTTCTGTTTCGACTGATAAAAGGGTTTTGGAAAAAATAAGTTCGAATTCAAATTTTTGGTTATTGTAGCTCCAAGTTATTATATATTATAATGATTAATAAGGTATTTAGAAATGCGGTAAAAATTATTAGTTAAAACAGTTTTTATTGTAGTATATAAGAGTTCTATATTGTAACAATTTTTTTATTATTATTATAGTATGTGAGAGCTTTACACTGTTTTATAACTTAAAAAATTGTGTGAACCACTTTTACCAAACATAAGGTATAAACTTTTTACATATTATAATCTATTGTTTAAAAATTTCAGTTTTAATCTCATACACTTCCCAACCACCCTATAAATTTTGTTGTTGTTATTATTATTATTATTATTTACAAATTAGATGACTGTATGATAGATCCACTGATATATTACTTTTCAATTTCACCGTAGAAATTCCTAAGGATAAAAATCGAGTAAAATTCTCCAATTGAGTATATAAAAATAAAGACTTTCCAGGATATGAGTCCTTGTCATTGATAGGGTTTTGATTCTGAATGTTTTTATAAATTAGACGATTAAAAATAAATACCTGCTAATAAGTTATTTTTGGGGACATATAATTGAAATCCCCGGCAAAATATGCCCTCGGCTTGTGAGATCAAATTCTAATCATAATACGTTGTGTTTTTATAACCTCATGAAATTCAATTCGGATGTCATAATTTAGTCAGTTTGGAAGATATCGTCACCCTTCTTTGAAGAAATGATTGTTCCATAAGAGAGGTTAATCCAAAAGATAGTAATTTTGATTTTAAAAGCTTTAGCATTGATTGAGAATAATCAATTTTGAGTATATTTGAAAAAAAAAATCGGTTTTCTTTCTTATATTCGACTAGGTACTTTTCATTAAAATAAAATGCATTTTCTATGAAAGGCAGGAAGCATTTCCTTTCCAAAAAACAAAAAAAAAAAGCAAGAAGGTATTTTTGTGCAGTTGATTTGATTAACATGATATTAGGAGTGAATCATGTGAAATTAAAATAAAATACATGGGTGGATTTGTGTGACTGAAAAGACACAAAAAAAAATCTCAACATTTTGAAAAATACAGAGTCAATTTATGCATTTCAATTAAAAAAGGAAGGTTTTTGTTACTGTATAAATTTAAACACGAATATTCGACGATCACTATACCTTTCGTATTCTTCCAAAAAATATATATATTCAATCTAAATTTGTCCCTCAAATCATATTTAATTAAGAGAATAATGCCGCAAGAGATCTCATCGTGGGTTTAGAATTTGTTTGGCAGGATAGTTAGAACCGTTGATCAAAACTGTTTTTATTATAGCATGTGAAAATTTTACACTATAATGATTTTTTTATTTTTATTGTAACATATAAGAGATTTACACTATTTATGACTAAAGAAATAATTGAAAAAGTAATTCATAGCATAACTACCAAACACCCCTTTAAATTAATGAACGGTTACCACATAAAAGTTATATATATATGTATGTATGTATTTATATATATATATATATATATGCAGTTGATTTCTTTTTCATTTTACCAGCCAAAGAATTCTTTTATTAAACTTCCAAGTATATTTTTTTCTCATAAATTTACACACACAAAAAATGCAAAAAAAAGGGGGAAAAAGAAGAAGATGAGGAAGAAGAAGACAAGGTATGGAAGGGTGCCACGGAAGTTATTTTATTATAACAAGCCTCTATAAATAGTAAAATTTAACAAATTTGGAAATGATTTTTTTCATTTCCCCAAAAAAAAAAAAAAAGGAAATGAATTTTTCAAACCTTCTCTCTAAGGGAATCCGGATACTGCAAAGAAGCCTCGTAATACAGATGTTGGTTGGCAATTCAAAGTCAAAATTTTTCTTTTCCGTTTTTTGTTTCTTTAAAATAAGAAATTTCTAGTCAAGCTTACAATTTTGAGGAGAAAGACTTATCACTCGTAGTCTTTAGTGGTGGAGAATAATCATGGACTTCTAGAATTCAAAATATTAAATAATAAAAAGTTATTATTGGATCTTGAAGTTTTCTCATTTCATATATCCTTGGAAGGGCCTATAAGTATCAAACCTAATATTGTATGATTTCGACAAGAAATCTTAAAAGCCTCTTTAATTTGTGGTTCTATTCTCTATAAAATTAAAATATATAATAATATTTCTATGGAAATTCTATATAGAGCCAAAACGTATACATAATCTTCCAATTTTGAATAGTTACTATATATATATAATTAATGTCATTTGGTATTTTTTTTAACAACTCTTGTACTAAAGTCTAGTGTGGATTTATTTCTAAAATATGCTTGCAGCTATTTCGGTACTTATTATTATATTCTCTCTTAGGAACATAATTTTATTGGATTACTTTTCTTGTCATGTTGAAATTTGTATATTTATAAACAAATATTCAACGAAGGCCACAAAATTATATAGGAGGAAACAACCCCAAAGTCTAGCAATGATATAGGTGATGACCATATATGGAGGGGTGGGACATGTTGGGGTAGCTAGCCTTGGGTTTTGGCTTGCAGGAAGGAAATTCTCAGCAGCTTCCAATAAGAAGCCTAACAAAAACGTCACTATTTTAACAAATGTAATTACGGTTACGTGTACTTTTTTTTTCTTGTGATTAATTATGATGGTTTATTAGATAATTCCAAGTTGATCAATGGGAAGAAACTTTACACACACGCACACCTACACACACGACAAAATACCAGTTATTTTTTCATGTTTATCGGCTCAAATCACCTGTTTAATTTTAGTGTTCAAAATGATATCTAGTCAATCATATAATGCCAAATTATTTACAAATTTTGAAATTTTCTTTAATTGACCTTACCATTTTTAGACCCAAAAATTGCACAAATGATATAAATTTCCCTTTTATCTCATATTCATTAATGATAAGTTCTTAGACAACTCTCCATTGGGCGGTGATTTTTTTCTTTTATATATGATTAGTCATGAATTGATGTTATTTTTTACGTAGAATAACTTTAACTCATTTTTCAAGTTTTAAATTATGTAAGAAACGTATATAACCCTAAAATATCAATTAATTATTCAAGTGATTAAAGTATATATATTTCATTTTTTCCTAAAGGATATATGTATGTATATATATATATATATATATATACACACATGATTATACAACCTGCGACTTAAAAGCCATGTTTTTATGCGTAGATTTATAACGCTCGATGAGGTTCATTTTCTTTATATATTGTTTGCTTCTCCTTTATTCCTCATTGTTACTTTCCCAAAGCTGCATGCATCAAAAAGAGTGGTGCTCTGGCCATGGAGTAATCACCAAAGCAAAGGAAAATCCTATAAAAAGAAAGCTCTGTTGATCAGTTTGACTAGAAAGTTTACCTATATTTACATTCAAAAAGAAAGATTTGTATTTCTTCATTTATATTTCGAGTAGTTTTCATTTTGTGCACATATATAAATATTACAATTGAAATTCTTTGTTACGATGTTCTTTTTTTTTTAATACAAAAATTTGAGTTTTTATTTAAATGTGTGAACCAAACCATTTTCATAATTAATACTGTAAAAGGTCAAACACAAGCTATTTACAAGTACAAATCATTAAAAAAAAAAAGATCTCTTGCATATATTTTCACTGTGTCCTTGGCCAAAGTGGGAATTTGTGATAAATAATTGCAAAAAAATAAAATAATATAGAGAAATTATCTATTAATGATTCAATGGGCACACACAATGTACTATAAGTTTTCTTTGCATGATGTCCTGCAGGCACGATTCCCCACGCGGTTTGGAAGGAAACTGTGTACGTGATATATATTATGTGTGCATATATATATATATATATCATGTGTATATATATGTGTATGAATCAGTGAATTATATTGCTTCTGAATGATTGATCAGTTTCAATGACTAGTTCATCCAAGCTGGCACCGTTAGCACATTAATTACAAATACAATATATATAATATATTTAATATTTCTGAATGTGGAAATTTTGGATAAATTTAACTATAAAAAAATGATATTCGAAGTGGTAGACGACATGGGCTTCAGCGGTTCCTAGAATTAAAAATTGAGTACAGGTTGCATATACAGTTGCTTAGTTTATATTATATAATTATTTCAGTTAATTAAGAAACATAAAGAAGGATGTCTCATAAAACAAAAAGAAAACGAAAAAGATGATTATTTTATTAGTTGACGAGGTTCATCAAACACTAGTTTGAATATTATTGGATCAGCAAACATCCTCAAAAACTTAGCCAACCTATCCTTTTTTTCGATATTATGTTTCTTTTCTTTTCTTTTCTTTTCTTTTTCCTTTTCATGGTCATCAATTGAGAAGTTCTATTTTGATATTAAAAAATGAATAATGTTACAGCCATATGGCAATATATACATATATACATATCGTGTGTATAAATGATTACTGAGCCCTTTTAATATGGCAATAACACATATATGTGTGTATAAATTATTAGTGAGCTCATTATTAAACATTTTCCATGTGAACATTAAAATTCATATTAATACTTTACAATTTTTATTCTTACATTATAAATATGTATATATTTCCTATCAAAAAATAAATGTATATATTTTAATTTGATTTATAGAATATATACATCAACTAATTTTTATAATGGCTAATTGAATGACTTGGAATTGTTAGTGTGAAAGCAATAAATTTTATCGCCAAATTAAATAAAAAACGATAGGATATCATGTTTCAGTGTGTGTATATATATATATAATTCACGGGTCAACTTTCCTAACAAATCATAAGAACTCTTACTTATTTTAGAGACACTGGACCGACTAATTAAAATTATTAATAGATTAGGCATTCGACGTATCAAGCATAGTTTAGTGATGATATGTCTCAATGAGGAAATTCAACCCCCCATAAAATAACACCTTTCACATGTAATAGACATTAATCAATTCTCAATCCATATTAATTAATGTGCACTATATAAAAACTGGACTTTTAATTATAATAATTTTTAGCAAAACTTTAGTCACAACATTTAGTCAAAAACTTTAGTTTAATTTTTGTTGTGACTAAAACTTTTAGCCATAGAATTTTTAGTTATTTTTAGTCACAGAAACATTTTGTGATTAAAAACAAAAAACTATTGTGACTAAAAGTCCAGTTTTTATAGTGGTGGAGTTCCTCTACAGCAAAAAAAAAAAAAAAAAAAGTAGTTGTTTGAAAAATTAATTAAAACCAAATTAATTTGAACTCAATAAGTATAAAGCTCGCTATTGATATAGTGTACAGCTCTCTATTACTACAGTAATATGAACTATTTGGTTCCCAAATATCCAAAAACCTCGTTTAACGATCAAGTAGATTAGGCATCCCACTTTTCAACTGTATATATATGGTCTAGTCTAGTGATGATATTCCAAAATGAATGTTGAAAATCATCCCCATAAAATTCACAACACTCTATAACACAAGGGGACATTAAACCAACTCAATCCATATTAAATTAAGCCTAATCTTGAAGTTGGACCAATAAAATTCAATTTGTAAGTAGATTAGGCATTTCACCTTTCAAGCATAATCTAATGAAGTTTCCAAATTAATGTGGAAAATCACCCTAATACTGGGCGGTACCAAATATTAATATCCGGTCTAGTTTTAACTGTAGTACATAATAGTCCCATACCGTAATTGCTTGCTGCTAGCTAGTCAATAGTCATGGTCCATCCTAGACTAGATCTATGCCTGTTCAAGTCTCAACCACATCTTGCCCACTACAAGAAAATATCTTTATTGATTTAATTCCCCAATATATAACGGAAAACTCAAAAAGAGCCTTCAAATTAAACTCATACCTAACTGTCCTTTATATATGCTCACGACTCATATATACATAATTCACTAATAAATATAACAAAAATAGAAAAAAGGAAAAAAAAATCTCCAACTTAGGGTGTTTGGAAGCATTAGTTAGAACCAATGGTTTCATTCAATTTTGGTTGAAAACACTATAACAAACGAGAGTTGTACACTATAGTATATTTGTTCTTGATAATATGATGTGTGAGAGCTATACATTATGCCGATCAAAAATTTTGATTCTAACTTATATTGCTAACACCTCCGTTATATTAAGTTCTTACTTCATGTTTAGAATAGCCAAATTCCTGCACTAACAATTTATCATGCGTCATGTGATCAGCTGATTAATCCTTTTTAAAGGTCACAAATATATAATAATGTTACGTAAACTTTTCTTTTTCCATTCTTTTGAGAACTCCTCTATGTAAAGAACTCATATATAAACCTTTAACTAATAAAGTGAAAAAGAAGCCACTAACCTAATTAAAATAACTAGGAATGAGCACTAAATCGATCAAACTGATCAAACCGACCAAACCAAGCCAAATCAAAATAAATACAAATTAAATTAATTACAAATCAGTTTAGTTTGGTTTCAAATTTGAAAAAACCGATTAAATTGGCTTGGTTTTGTGATTTTACTCCTAAAAAAAAACAAACCAAATCGAATCAACCCAATTCATATCTATATGAATTTTTATTAATTATATATGTTTCTAAAAATATAATTAATTATTTTATTATATACTTTTGAAAAAAAAAGAATGTTCTTTAAAATTCAAATATTGTTCTTATAAAAATAAATAAATAAATAATCATAACATTGTAACCCTAGATATTTTATTATAAATAGTAATTTGGCTAACATGAACCTGACCTACAGTACTACAGGTTGTTGTACACCCTTTATTTTATTGGAAACTTAGTTCTTGCGTTATTAATATTTATAATTGAGAAATAGATTATTGTTCATCATATTAAAATTTTGTTTTAATTATTGTTAAGAAAATGTTTATAAATGTTAGTTCAAACCGATTAAAAAAACCAAATCAAACCAATTACAATTGGTTTGGTTTGGATTGATTTTGATTCCTTGAATTGTTTGGTTTGGTTTGAAAATCTCCAAACCAATATATAATTGGTTTGGTTTGTGGTTTGTTTAAAATAAGCGGTTTGGTTTGATTGTCCACCCCTAAAAATAATTGGTTAATTATATATGTATGGATGTATGTATGTATAAGTTTGAAGCGCATGTATGCTTCATATCTGAATTAAGCACATTTCCTGCTTTAAGTCTCTTTCTCTCTTCTTTTCCTTTCCTTCTCAAGTCACCCTAACCAATATTCTAACATCTATTTAACTTGGGAACATAATTTAAACTAATGTTTTGAAATTTAAATTTTGTGAAGAAAACACTGTAATAATTAGTTTGGACCTAAAATATTATAACAATTCAGATTTTGTAAAAAAAAAAAAACCTTATAATAGAATTAGTTTAAATCAAACTTTTTATTTCGAATCATATTCTCAAACAGGCTCTTCCTTCTCCACAACCAAGAAACCTATACCTCACGGATCCATCTGAATCAAGGCAAGCACACAATTTAAAGTTGTCAACCTCTCTGCTAACCGTTCCACTAAGCAATATGCTCTTTCAAAATTTTTAAACCAGACGTATTTCCCCAAATTTGCATTTTTTTTTTGGGTCTTGTTTTGTGTCTAGTCTTGCTTAACAAGTTGTCTCTTGTGTAATATAGACATTCCAAGGAGTAACACTCATGATATAGTGTGTGTGTGTGTGTCACCGTCCTTCCGCAATGTATATATCTAAATGTAGACTCAATTCACATTTGCATGTTCCTAATTTTATTTTATCTACATCTTTGCTTCTTTGAAGTGTGCTCCTTTTAATTTAGAAGCATGCCAATTACCCGAAGTGTTATTCTTTCTAGTTAGTGGGTGCTCTAAAATTCTTCCTCCTCCACAAAAGCATGCCAATTATCCGAAGTGTTATTCTTTCTAGTTAGTAGGTGCTCTAAAATTCTTCCTCCTCCACAAAACCCATGTTCCTAAAGATTCCTAAAACTTTCACATGTTAAATAAAATCTCGTGAAATTAATGATAAAATCAAGAGAAAAAAATCCAAAGGTTCCATCTTTGCTTGAATTTTACATTAAATAGAATTTCAAGCGCCTACCTATTGGATAAGATGACCGACTTACCAGAAGAAATGTGAAAGCGAGCTCTATTTAGAGCTTTTGATATTCTGCAAAGAAGAACCTTTTCTTTCTTCTTTTTCCCCCTTAGAATCTTTATGTATTATGATATTAACATGTGTAAAAAAAATCAACTGTGAAAAGTTGTATTAGACAAATATCAGAATACTAATTATTTATTTATTTAATTTTTAAATTTAGTGTAATATTGTGTCTTTTTGAATTAAAAAAATGGTTTAAAAGAAATAAGAATGGTTATTTTTTGATTTCGAATTAATTTTTTAATAGTTTGACTTGTGAGTGTTTATTTTGAAAATTTACAACACTAGACATAGTATCGTTTAAAATTAAATATATATTAAACTGTTAAAAAATTAATTTAACAGTTAAAATAATATTTTTTATCTATGAAAAATAAACCAATTTTTATCGTTGTTTAAGTTCTTAAATTATTAAAATGTTTAAAAGAGCAGTTAAAATTAAACATATTAATTTAAAAATTGTGTCAGGTAAAAATTTTATATTATAATAATTTTTTTGTTTTTTGTTATAAGAGTTGTCAGTTGAAATTTTAACCAAGATTTCAAAGAGATTATCGACTGTTTTTTTACACCTACCCTACTCCCTATCATATAATTCTCTTTTTTTCATGCTCTAGTGGAAAAAAAAAAAAAATTCTCTCCTTTCTTGTCTTGAGAATAATTCTCGCCATTCTTTTGTTTGACAAATCTTTCCCAATGTTCACGTAAAAAGAGAGGAACGTGAAAATCACTCTGTCTTATCCTTTAAGAATCAATACCCACACCAAAGAAACGCGCGTGTTCAAGGTAGCACAAGATTTTCCTGGAAGGTGAGGAATACGAGCGAAGAGAAGAGTGAGAGGAGTATAAGAGGGACGCAAAAGTAACACGTGGAAACAGAACAATAATGGAGGAGGGCAAAACTGCGAATAGCCGTTAAAGTGGGGTCGAAATTTAAAAGTCACGGAACTGTACTGCAACGGACTACGGAAAAGAAGAACTGTCCGTACCTCTAATTGCGCTACCATCAAAGGTTAAAACGTTTCTCGCACTTTGCGCCATTCTCTCTCACCACACTTTTTTTTGTCGTTTAGTTCCTGCATCCTATCGAAGACCCTGTTTGCAAACGCCTC
The DNA here is from genome assembly GCA_025403435.1 of Artocarpus heterophyllus. Classification (NCBI taxonomy): domain Eukaryota; kingdom Viridiplantae; phylum Streptophyta; class Magnoliopsida; order Rosales; family Moraceae; genus Artocarpus; species Artocarpus heterophyllus. The sequence continues at coordinate 2,051,820 of CM046346.1, read as the reverse complement.
AAATATATACGAATAAAGGGAAAAAAAAAAAAACAGAATATTCCAACAAAAAAAAGAAACAAAAAGAAGGAAAAAAATTAGAAAAAAGTTTTGCCATAGGTCCCTTCAAGTTTCAAAATTTTTTTGGTGTTTGAGAAGCTAATTTGAACTAACAATTTAAACCTAAAATATTATAATGATTTAAATTTTGTAACAAAAAATACTATAACAAAATTGATTTGTACAAAAATTTTTAGTGCGAACCAAGTTCTCAAATGAGCTTTAAACGTTACACTTGAGTTTTTATTTTGAAAATCACCACTTACGTTCTAAAACTTGCAATTTCAGAGCATCACAAGTCTTATTACTTATTTGTATCGTTAAATGTCCCATGTGCTATTCACGTACCACTTAACCTCATTCTTGTTCGGGAAAAATAAAATCTATGAGAAGTGAGAGAAATTGTAAGTGAGCTTAAAGAAAAAGGTTTTTAGAGTTTTTGTAACTAGGCTATGGTAGAAATTGTGGAGGGTGGCCATGGCGTGTACCACGACGGTGGGAGTAGCGTTAGCATGGGTGATTAAGATGCTTATTAGCTACGTCGATAAGCACCCCGTTGTTTGTGTGTATTATTGAGTGTGTAATTTTTTTCTCACGTCCTCAAATAATTTTTATAAAAAAATAATTTAAGAATTTTTATATGAGAAAAACACTCACGTGGTAAAATTAAGAAGAAAAAAGTATTATTCTAGTACTCGATATCTTTCTGCTATTTCAAGTTTGTACTCTCTATCTGGTTATTCAAAAGATATTATTCGGGCACCTTGAGCTCGTTTCTTGAGCTTAAAAAAATGACAATTTTACCCTTTTCAATATGAAAACTTATCGTAGTAAAAATTTGGAAAATAAAAACCAAACTTGAAATAAAAAATAAAATACTAATATTTTTATTTGAATTGAAATAGAAAAACCTTGATTTCATATCTAAAAATTTTGACACATGATCGTTGACATTTTCATTTTTTTCATTTAATCATTAGGACATCATACAATAAAATCCGATAAATTAATACACGATAAATTGATAATTGCAATAAAATAATAATATTTGTTGCTTCCAGTTTGGGCCAATTGGCTAAATTAATAAATTCGATAAATTTATAAATTAATGCATGACAATAAAACCCTTGAACTGGTAAAACGACACCTGACTCCACCTAAAATGTAAAAAGTTTGAATTCCTCCACCCTTAATTAAAAAAAATAAGAAGAAAAGCCTTGAAGGTGTCTGTATGCCCCATAAACAATATAAACTAATAGATTCGAGTGCTATGGTTTTTCATCGTAATTTGAGTCTTTTGCTTATATATTGTATCTCTTACTGCATCTTGTGTTACGTATTTACTAGTCTGTTTACACTTTTTGTGATGCTTTATCCGCCAATTAACTATTTGTTCTGACAGTTTTCTCTTAATGAAATCCTCCTTTACATAGTAGGCAAGAAAAATGCAAAACAAAAGGTAAAATGGTACACGAAAAATTTCCAAAAAGAATAAAAAATATTCTTTTTATATTCTTTTAATTTAATTAAAAAGGCACATACATATTTGTAAATTAAGAAGGTTAAGGCTCCTCGAAACAAAAAAAAAAAAAAAAAAAAAAGAAGAAGAAGAAGAAGAAGGAAGATTGAGGAGTAACTTTCTCTTCAAACAATTGCTAATATACGAAGAGAACAACATTATTATTATTACTACTACTATTATTATTATTTAATTTGACTAACGTAATATTTTATCCTCAATTTATTTCGACTGAAACACATGTTCTTATGAGTTATCAATCCTCAATTTTATCCTCAGCACGCATTTTTCACGTTAGTTTTAATTTCAAAGTGAACAATGGTATGTTAGAATTGGTTATGAACAATGGAAGGCCTGCAAAGAAGGGGAAAAAAAAGGAAGAAAGAAAAGATTTTACAAATTTGTGCCACATAAACAAGACTAATCAGTGTTTTGTGTGTGTGTATATATATACACGTATACATACTATAAGGTGATAATATTTGGTACACGGACTATATATGACATACATCGGGTTACTTATTTTTACATATATTATATTTTAGGCTTATTTAAACAATATATCTTTGATTTTTTTATCTGATCGAATTTATACCTTCATATTTGATTTAATACACAATTTTATATCTTTTTTTAATCAATCTTCAATTTAAACTTAAGAAATTGCCCCAAAATACCCTCAAATTAAAAAAAATGACTTTAAAATTTTAAAAAACTTTATATTAAGATTTTTACCTTCCAAAATATATAGAATACCTTCATAAATAGGTATTCTTTGTGTTTCTATTTTGGTTTTCTTCTTATTCTTTGAAAGTTTTAATTTTTCTATCTCTTGGGTAAGGATAAATTAGTCATTTTAACGGTTAAAATCAACTATTAACTGAGATAATATATAAATTTAGGTATTAAATCTAATATGAAGGTATACATTTAACGAGATCAAAAATTAAAGATATAGTTTTTAAATTAATCTAAAACAAAAGGTATAGCAAGATAATATCTTTTTTTTTAATTGGCCATCAAATTAAGCCATTTGCATATATGTCTAACCATATTTCTTAGAAAATCACTAGAAAGCTCCGTTAATATAACGAGATTGGAACCTGTCAAGTCCTTCGGGAAATGCTACACTTATGGCAATTTTCTTTAATCACCAATATCGTCCATTACTAATAGTCTTAGATCAAGTGAAAGAAAAGAAATACCTTCGCACATAGTCTGCCTTATACCTTAATCATCTACAAGGGAAAATCATTAATGGTCACTTTTTAATTTGTAATTCCATAATAAAATTTCCAACCTTCAGGATAAGTGACGAATCCAAGATATGAATTTAATAAGGATACACATTAAGACATTTATTAAAAAAGTTTTATATTATGTATGCGTAAATTTCATGTAGGGAAAATTATCTTTTCTAGCAGACAAAAGCTTTTGTTATTATGTGTATTTTAAAATATTATCATTTTAAAGAATAAATTTGTTTTTTAAAATTAGAAAGTCCATGTTAAAAAAGGAATATCGGAAGACTTGTTGCTTGCAAGATAGAGAAAACGAATGTAGGAGATAAAAAATAAAATAAAATAAAATAAAATAGAAGACTCAAACATTCAGTTTATGTGATAATGAAAAAGGCAAAAAAGGTGTGCCGAATGTCAGTCAAAAGAAATGGTGGCAGAAAATAATAATAGAACAAATCGATTTAATTTTTTTAAAAAAGAGAAAGCTCATCAGTTTTGAAGCCTAAATACACTCAGAAAAATACGAGAAAACCTGTATTAATAAGGATACACCTACATACTACATAAAAATTAGTTAAGGATATACCTACATACTACATAAAAATTAGTACATATATATATTTTTTATTTCTTTAAGAGGATATATGGAGATATTTATATTTTATGCCACACTTTTTTGGTGTGCACTGATTTATGCTACATAAAAAAAAAAAAACTATCTAATTAAATGCCACAAAAAAGATGACAATCAATTTAAAAAGACTTATATGCCCTTTTTTTGATATTAGGGTTGTTTTGGAAAGTTTTGAAATTGAGAAAGAGTCATTTTTTATAGAATCTAATTTACGCTTTAGGGGTGTATTTAGTATTATAAATTATAGTTTAATGACGTGACGTGACATTTTTTACAATTATTTTTTAGTGGCATAAATCAATCTAATTTTTATTTTTGTAGCATACGTGTAAAGAGGCCGGACACATGCCCTCACATAGACAAGACTAATTAGTATGTTGTGTATATATATATATATTTGAGTGTGTATATATATACATACACATACTATAGTGTGATAATATTTGGTACCAGGACTATATATGACATTCTTTTCTTTTCTTTTCTTTTTTTTGACTTGGCCTTCAAAGCCATTGGCATATATGTCTAACCGTGTCTCTTTTTGACTTGGCCTTCAAAGCCTTTTGCATTTATGTCTAACCATGTTTCTTAGAAAATCACTAGAAAGCTCCATTAGTATAATGAGGTTGGAACCTGTCAAGTCCCTTCGGGAAATGCTACACTTATGTCAATTATCTTTAATCACCAATATTGTCCGTTACTTATACTCTTATATCAAGTGAAAGAAATGAATTACCTTCGCACATAGTTAGCCTTTTACCTTAATCATCTACATGGGAAAATTATTAATGGTCACTTTTGTAATTCTAGAATAAAATTCCCAACCTTCGAGATTTTTTGTTTTTCCGCTAGGTCAGAGTAATGGGTATTGGCTCTTAATCAATAGGAGGACTCCATCAATTATCAAGTTTCATCTAAACGAGTTTCATATGTGCTCAATTTTAATATGCCGAGATACTTTTTCGTTGTTGGATATGTTTCACCCTTTGAACGACACCAAAATTTACTGATAGATCCAATCTCATTAAAAGTTGTTGTCTTCTATATCGCAGGATCATTTGTTATCCAGTGAATTTGTAATTTTTTAACTAAATTTTAGTGAAATATTACAATTAAAAGAGAAAATACCTAATGATATTACAATGTTTTGATCCGTTAAATTTATATTTTCTTTATAAAATTCAAGTTTTTAATCAAAGTGAATTTGTTATCTAGTGATCCCGTGGTCTTCTATGCCGTGGGATCTTTGTTATCTAGTAAGACCGCGGGATCTTTGTTATCTAGTAAATTTGTAATTTTTTAACAAAATTTTAATGAAATATTACAATTAAAAAGAAATACCTATTGATATTACAATGGTCTGAACCGTTAAATTTATATTATCTTTATAAAATTTAAGTTTTCAATCAAAGTTTTTAAATATATATTGAATATAATTTCAATTACCTGGAAAGTTCTGATAGTTTTTTTCCCCTTCTTTAAAAAAAAAATCAATTAACAACTCTTAAAAAAATTTAAGACAGAAATTGTCCTTTTTATTATTGGAAGGAAATAATTTTCAACTATTCAATCTATAAATGATCATATTAAAAATTGATGATGTGCGATAAAGAACTATCCTCTTCGTAAATTCAATTGATAAGCCATTTAAAAAAGTGGTTATAACCATTAATTACAACTGTGAATAGTATAAAGCTCTCACGTGTTACAATAAAAAGCAAAAAGTTAATACAATATCAAACTTTTACATATTATAGTTGTTTAATCATAATTGTTAGTTTCAATTGTTCTTTCAAATGGCCTATAAAACAACAATTCCAATCCATATTAAAAAATTTAAAAAAATCACCTAAATCAAAGAACAATTCGTTCGTGATGTCCTACTCTGGGAAGTCTATAAGCTATATATTTTTTTGTATAAGACAGTATTATACATCCCAATCGGGCTATGGCCCGGCCCTCTCAGTGAGGTGGGCCCCGCCCGATGGAAAAAAAAAGTTTTCCTTTTGTATATGGCTTTCATGTGAAGTTTGAACGGCACAAGCCAAACAGTGCCTTACGACTAATAAAAAAAAAAAAAAACACAAAAGAAGAATGCCAACATCCTGTTTTACCTGCCCGTGAATGAATGAAGTTGTAGAAGAAACACACGCCAAAACGCAAAAATAAAAAGAAATAAGAAACCAAAAATAGAAAAAACAAAAACAAAAACAAAAAAAAAACCAAAAAAAAAATTAAAAAAAAAAACTGAAAGTCACTAATTGTACCTGCCAAGTACGCCTACCTGTACCTCCCGACCTTTCTCTCATCACAACCTTTCCATGTCTTACACATCTCAATACACCCACACTTACCCTCTCTATATATTCCCCCTTCTCACACCCCCCAAAACCCACTCCCACTCCCACTTCCTTCTCTCTCTAACCCAAAATAATATCCTTTCAATTTAGTCCCTGCCCGTCTCTTTCTCTCTCTAGAAAAAAGAAACAGGAGAATGAAGCAGTTGATCCGACGGCTCTCCCGAGTGGCGGACTCCTCCCAGTACTGCCTCCTCCGCTCTGACACATCCTCGACGACGAGGGGGCGGCGGGCGAGCAGAACGGAGTCGTTCCGCGGCAGATTGCGGCGAAGGGCGGCGGCGGAGACGGCGGCGGTACCGTCGGGGCACGTGCCGTTGTACGTCGGGGAGGAGATGGAGAGGTTCGTGGTGAGCGCGGAGCTGCTCAACCACCCGGTGTTCGTGGAGCTTCTGGAGAAGGTCGGCGCAGGAGTACGGATACGAACAGAAAGGCGCTCTTCGAATCCCCTGTCATGTCCTCCTCTTCGAGCGGCTTCTCGAGGCCCTCCGCCTTGGCCTCCCTCCTCACTCGCCGCTCCTCCGTGACCTCCTCTCCGACCACCATCCCGAGCAGATCCTAATCTCTTGATCGTTATCTTCAATCTTCTTTTTTCTTAATTTGAGAGAGAGATCAGAGATTGTTCTTCTTTTTTTTTTTTGGAACTTTTTGGTTCTGTAAATATACTTCTCGATCGGGAAGATGATAAGGAAGGATTTAGGTTTTTTTTTTTTTTTTTTTTTTTTGGTGTAAAGGAAATTAAAAGATGCTCTCTGTTTACTGAAGCAGCGGTGTTCGAAGAACTTATGTTCATTTTTTTCGCCGTTCAATTTATCTCTTTTTTCCCTTTTTTGTTTGTTTATGTGTAATGGATGGTGTTTGGGAAGTCGGAAAGAATGGGAAAGTGGAGGAAAGTTGCCAATCTCTCCTTCTTTTATTTTAACATGAATTCTCTTTCTCTGTTCGGATCCTGCCTTGTAATGATATGGACAAACAAATCTTCTTCTTTTTTTTTTTTAGTTCAGTCTTTTTTCCAGAATTCTCGACATCCAAAAACTTCGGGCTGCTCTTCTGTGCGTGCTTTTTGTTTCATTTTCTCGGCATCCAAACAAGAAGGGGAAAAGGAAAATCTTTGAAAGTTTGAAATAGGTTTGTAATTTTCTCCGCCGGTGCCGATCTGGGGGAAACTATCGACGGCGACGACGACGACGACGACGACGATTCAGCGTCGCCTCGTTTGAAAGCGAATTTACGGAAATGGGTCTCTGGCGATTCGGACATGGGTCGTATTTCTTTCGTAACGTCTGGTCAGAGCGGTAAATTTGAGTAATCTACGGTGGATCGCTGTCATTTGACCGCGTGACGTGACTCTGGGTGACCGGCGGGGTAAAATTCGTGGTTTTTGTGTTGCAGTGAGGGTAGTTTGGTCATTTGGATTGGGTTGTACGGACTAGCGGGGGATAATGATGGGATTTGCTATCTTGACCGTGGTCGTTGAAGAAGCTCTAGCGTCTGGAAGGAGTGTCAGCCTGTTTAGTTGCTCTTAATTAAAATGTTTTTTAATCATTATAATAATATGGATAAATAAATAATTTTGGGAATTAAATCTAATCAATATTTTGGGAATTATTCTTTTACGGAGAATATTTTGAGAATTCAGGTTTTTAAAGGGGAAAAAATAACCTATTAAAAAGTTTTTGAATCGTGTAACCATGTTGCGAGATCGTATTAAAATTATATATTATACTGAAAAAAATATAGATTTGATGAAATGCAATGAAAATCTAATAAGATAATACTTTTCTATACTATTATAATTTTTTTATGATATTTATTAAATGTTAGAAATCTATATATTTATTGCCAATATTTTTGCTTCTAGGATTCGAAAATTTTTAAGATGATTAAATGTTCATAAAATTGGCAGCATTAATTTTACATATTCGTTCATTTTTAATTTGATATAATGTTAGAAGAGTATAATGGAGAATTTACAGAAGTTTGACAAAACTAAAGGGTTTTCAATGAATAGCGTCAGTAATTGACGGCTAATCTTGTTGAATTACTTCTCATATAAAATTTGAAAAGGTAAAACTATAATACAATCTTAATCCACTCCTTTCGTTTTCAAATTACCGAGGAAAACCTACCAAAATTACTGTGTATGTAATGATGAAAATGTACTATTCCACCAACACTAGTTTCTGTTCAAATTCAAAAAAAAAGAAGAAGAAGAAGATTTTAGAATAGAAAATTGGGAGGTTGGACTAGTATTTTGGCTTTTAATGGTATGTTTTATTATTTTAACTGTAGGATTAGTTTTTAAATGATTTGATTCGTAAATGGTAACATTAAAAATTCACAACACATGACACATAACTGATTTTGATTATAGATTAAATTGTTAAAAATTTAATCCAATAGTTTAAATAATGAAACATACCGATAGTGCCAAAATACATATCGGGTAAGTTCTGCCAAGAAAATTAAGGAAAAGTTTTAAATTAACAAACACGCAGGGTGAAACATAAGGCATAATAAACGAGGCAGTTAATCTGCCAACATCATTGATTTTCAACAAAGTGTTAAAGGAGTAGCCGTACACTCCACAGCCACCAACAACAGAATATATGGCTTTGACACTATTGTGTAAAACTACATTTATCAGATAAAGGCATACAAACATGCACAAATCAAGGTGTCCTTGAACCCCACCTAAAGCAAAAAACCAATATCATGATTAATTCCATAAGCATCTACACCTAATATAAATTAGGTAACCTGTAGGTCTGGACATTATCATGCTTATTCTGACTTAATAGAGTACTAATAATAGTATAATTTTTTTGGCTGTTTGGTTGCTTGGGTAAAATCACATAATTTCATTATAGGTGGTCAATAATTAATTATATATATTAGAAGGGAAATTTTAATATTTTGTAATCATAAATGATCTTCAATCTTTACACAATTAATTAGGTTAATTGGTGTAGTATATATGGTAATTAGTTTTCTTTTCTGCTTTTTTGTTTTTGACTGGATCGCTTGTTATGGTAATTAGTTGAAAAGCTGATTTATGTATGTATCAATAGTTACAATGTATTTATTATAAAAAACAATTAATGTGAGCACAAAGTTGTCAAATTGTTAGAAATGAAAATTTACTTGCACTATAGCACATTGTGTAAACCTATGTTTTGTTTAAGTTTATGTAATTATGTGTATAATATTGTACTTGTATTTATAGAAGAATAACAATTTAAATCGAAGTTATATGTAATAACTTGGAACAACAATAACTAGTTTATGGAAGCATAGATAGATTAATGCGGAAAAGTAATATTGAAAAATATTTGTATAAGTGTATCGTGAAATTGACATAAAAATTAGCTCACTAGCCTAGCCTTCTTTCAATTATATTAAGTTCCAAACATACATGACAAATGATCGACTGTACACGGTCAAAATATATAACTAATCATTTTCAATTTGCTAATCTTCTAAGTGTTTGCTTCCTATTACAATATTTTTAAGAAAAAATTGCAATGTAATCAAATTATGAATTTGAAATCCAACATAATATTTAGAATATCTTAAAATACCCTTAATTAAATATAGAGTAATTATTTTAATGATATCATATTTTATACTATATAATATTATAGTGATCATTTGGGACATCTGTAGAATATTTATAAATTAGAGTCATATTTTAATTTATTAAACATAATTGGATCATTTATCTCATTAACCTATTTTTAACAAACCATAACTAGAGACGATCTGCCCTTAAATATCTAAGCACCAAATTCTAATTAACCGAATCAATATTAACATCTCTAGTACCATATAAGATTACACATCCACAATACATACATACGTATTTATACACACACATAGGTGTGATTTTAATGGTTACGTTTTTAATAAACACTGTTATTATTAGTCCTTTGATAAAATTTTGATGGTTGTAATGAAGTGAATAGTTTACCAAAAAAATATTCTGACAATTAATAAAATTAAGTTTTTATCATACCGCATCATCAATTGTTGTTAAAATATACTCTATAATTAAAAATATAATCGTTACAAAATGTCATATAAAGTAGTTGAGAGAGTTGGGTGGGAGAATTTATAAATATATATGTATAATTATATATCTTTAGAGAAAATGACTTGTGAGTAGGCTAGGCTAACAGTTATGGATATCATTGAAGAAAATTTGATAATCATATATGGACAACAACTAGTGGGAGAATCGTCCTTTCCTTTCGTTTTTGCAATGTTTGTTTCATGACCCCACAGGAGAAATCTTGGCTGAATTTGTGCAAAGACTTTCTGATGATCACATAACACACATCCAAAACTTTGAGGATATATATATATATATATCACACAATTGTAATAGGTATTTCAGTAGTAAATCAAGTAAATGTTCTTACTTGGACCGAACTAAACGTTGTTGTAATGATTATTTTAATAGCGTGAATATGACAGTTATAGTGAATTACTCTAAAAAAAACCAACAACCTGAAAATTTTGTTATAAATTATCGTTTTTTTCTTATCACAATGGGGAATAATAAGGATAAACATATCATTATATGTAATAAAAATATACAGTTACTTTTATAACATAATCAATAACTATAAAGACTATAAAAAACGTAAACATTAAAAACTCCTCTACATATATTTTGTATGTATGTATGTATGCTGATCTTGAAGGAAAAAACCGTTGTGTATAAGCGTAAAGAGTTTAATAGACTTTTCTGCCACAAAGAAGACAAGGCATGGAGAACCGAAATGTGTGAAGCCAAGAAACAACATGATCATCAAAACACATATCAAGATATTACTCATGATGGTTATCATAGTTCCACTAGCTAGTGCCCTGTGGAAGGTGTCACAAAGAAGATCAAATTTGTAACGCCTGTTCTATGCATTTTGTAGAAACGTGAAAAGGAAACATCAACTTTTTCGGACGTCAAATTTAGTTCACTTTTTTTTTTTTCTTGGGGTTATGGCTTTTTTCTCAAATTCAGCTTTGATATTCGTGATGAATGTTTTTTCCTCTTGTTTTGATAAGTCAATTTTTTTTTTAAAAAAAAGAAAAATTTGGCCGAAATTTATGACCAAGTCACTCATGACCGTATTTGTACACTCTACTTAAACGTGCAGCTGAAGTTGTTGACTTACATTTAATTTGTTGGAATATTCGATGACTCACTCTCTTTTTAGGTTTTTTTCTTCGACTCTAATATTAAATATTTTGTACAAAACACCGTTAGGTGCAATCATAGCATGTAGTACATATATGAAAATTAACAAGGATATAATAAAATATGGTTTAGGAACTGATGATCATGTGTATGGTTGTGTCCAGAGTACTAAAAAAAAATTGTGTGTACGGGAAAGAACGATGACTTAGCACCGGAATTAGATCACGGAATTGGTTTATATATTAGTTTTATATATAATATATGATTATATACTTATACAATTATCTGTTCTTAACAAGAGAGTCTTACCAGGAAATTGGAAAGTTCCAAGAATTCTTATACCGATATAGGTTGGTTAATGAATCTTTTTTTTTTTTTTATCAGCAAGTTCATAGAGAGTTGGAGAATATTACAGTATCGTAAAAATGAAAAAAAAAAAAAAAAGGATTTAAATATCCTATTATATTCTTCATTACTTTGCACCGAATACTGCAATGAAGCATTTTTCATTTTTTTCTCCTTGATAAGTGCCAATTTTTACTGCCCACTTAATACGCATGACTTTCAAAAGTGTGTGTGTGTGTGTGTATATGTAAGGAAAGATGTTACAAAATTATTATATAATAATGTTAATAGATGAGATTAGAAGATGACATTGTTAAAATTAATCATTGCACATAATTTTAGGAAAACTTTGAATACTGTCAATTAGAATAATGCGGTGAGTCTCTCACCAGAGCTTAATTATAATATATTCTATCGTTTATTAAAAAAAATGTTAAAAAATCAATTATAAGCTGAAATATAGCAATATTAGCGGTAGGAGAATATTTATATACGCTGTGTACAGCTTTTCTTTTGAAGCCCGGCTATCAAAGTACCTCACGTATATAATATTACCAGCTAGCTGCAAAGGTTAACTACGTATATTTTAAAATTAATGTATAATAACCTAGAAAATTATTAATTATTTATGCCTACATATATATGGTACGATGGGCTGGCTGATTGGCCAATGGAATATTGTTGGAAAATCAGAACATATTATTATGTAATCTGATAGTTCACCAAAAGAAAAAAGTGAGAGACCAAGTTCATGAAGTTAATTGGTCGGTTATGAATGAAGATTCAATTCAATGATTAATCTAAGAATATTAACGTTGTAAAGCTATTAGCTTAATACGCGTACCAGTTTGATGGATAAATAATGTGAGATATAATATCCTTAGTGGCATTTGTTAGGCATTATATTTAGCTTTGGTTGATTAAGGTGTAGTCTATTTTTTGGTCTTATATTATGTATTGAACAAGCAAAATAACAATTTATAGTGAATTTAACAAACTGTCTTGAACCGAAAAAATTGGTTTCAAAATTGTTGCATATAAGAGCTTTATATTATTAAAACTTTTTGCTTTACATTGTTATAACATATGTGATTTTATACTCGTTATTGTTACTAGTGTAAACCAATTGGTTCTAACTGGTTTATTAAACATACTATTAGTCTAAAAACTAAAAGAGGCTTAGAGATATAGTTTCTTACTCGACATTTTTAGTTTGTTCCATCTCAAGATTATAATTTAACAATAATTTAAAAAATTACACGTAATGTATTATATGTAACTGTTGTAAAAATTGAGATATATAACTAGAGCATTTATTCTATTAAGTCTATCTAATAATTTTAAAATTACAAGAATAAATAATAAATATTAATTTACACTAAACTTATATAACAATTATATTATTATACCATGAATTCTACGTGTACAGTCTAAAACGGGTTCATGAAGAACATTAGCCTCTAGATATAAAAGTATACATACATTATCCATAAACATATATATAAATATTATGATAATGGATACTATTTATAATAAAACAAAATGCTATTAAGTCAAGGTACATATATGCACAAAATCAAAACAAAAGATCAAACAAAACTTAAATATATATATAATATATATATATATATATATACACACACACATATGGACTTATTTTTTTTTTTGACATTATTTTTGTTTATTTTCTTTCATAGTTTTAAGAAAATAGTTTAAGGTTCAATAATAAAAGGGTAAAAAGGAAATTTTATGTCATAAAATACAAACTCAAAATATCAAAATTATATTTTTGAAAACTATAAGGTATTATTTTAATATGATGTTTCTTTAAAATACAGATACCAAAATGATAAACTAAAAAAAAGAAAAGAAAAGAAAAGCTAGCTATAATTTGAATACTACGAGTTAGTCAAATGCCCCTAGCTAGCTATAAGAGCTAGCAATAAACAAACAATGTTGATCAAATATTTTTCTTATTATACTATATGTGCAGAAATTTCAATACAACCCATAATAGCTGTTTGGCCTTCAACCAGCAAAAAACCTTGAAATTATCGTACCTAATTTTGTAATTTTTTTTTAATTTTAGGTGTAGGGGCAGCACCATGTTTTGACACACATAGCAATACATGGAGATTATCTTTGCTTCTGAGTTAATAGGCATTGCATCTAATCTACTATCGATGCATATATATGGTGAGTTCACATGTAGATATCATGTCGAACTAACTCAAGATTAATCTCTTTCTGTCTCTATGGGTTCTACAAATTTCAACATTGGGCTGCTCTTCTTACCAAAGACATTTCTGTTAAAGTCTAAAGTAAACAAATAACTAACTAAACTATATTTTATTTAGATTGATTATGATCTTACTTAACATATATTATATATATACAAGCACGAGTCACTTTCGCTCATCCGAAAATGTGAATGTATATAACTTGATACGATATTTATTCTTAAATGTTTTCCATGTAATGTATTTTGATTAGTAGTGCTAGCTGTATATAAAAATTGTACAATGCATTGAATCCGTAATTTTTATCCAAATTGGTAGAACCAATCTTGAACAATTTTAATTAATTGAATTATTAATGAAAATTAATGACCATAACTTCACAATTCAGAGCTAGCCGTCCAAATCCTTATATTATTTCGTTTAATAATTAGTGAAAGCTCCAACAATTTTCCCTCAAAAAAATCTTAAAAATTAACAATATAATCAAACCTAAAATTAATAATTGGGATCACCTTCATCACATTATAAGCTAACGTACTCCGATACGTTCAAATTAATTTGGACAAGAAAATAAGCTGAGAATCAACCTTATCTTTGCTTAACCTATATATAATTATTAGTGTTTATCGAAATTTTAAGTACTTTGCTAAAATCTCAATTCTATACATGACGGATAAGCAAAAATATACGTATATATATAGACTTGTTTTAATAGTTACGTTTCTAATTGTCACATTTCTAATAAAAGTATATATTAATATTAATGATGTAGCATGATAAGAATTCAGTCTTATAAATTATTATCAATTTTGTTTAGTCAATTATTTACTTTGTTACAACCATTATATTTTATCAAATGACTTATAATAATAATAACCATTAAAAACATAAACATAAAATCCATACCCATATATATAATTGCCTGCTATATATGTCTATCATCATCGTCTCGGTTCAACCAAATAAAAGATTTGACCATGTCATATACATAATTCTCACAACTTGACGGGGAAAGGAAAGAAGTGTGAACCAAGAATTGCTTTGCGGCCAAAAGATAAGGCTCTTGGAAAAAAGTTGCAGCCAATTATTTAAGATCAAGATCATGAATATCAATGGTGGTTATATTTCTTTGTAATATAAGATAATATTATATATATCTCTGCAAATGAATGGCCGATATGCTGGTAGCTATATGTCGATGACAATGCCTCTAAGAGTTACACAAAGGTCAAGTTGATCAAATTGAGGCGTGACAATATAATATACACCACTAGAGCTTGCGTTTTATGGTCTTGCTCTGTTAAGTTAATCTTGATGATTAATTTCATAACGAGACTTTAATATCTATAGCGATAGAGCTAGAAATCTTTGGTAGTGAGGGCTAAAAATTAAGAATTTTAAGGACTATAAGATTTACTTTTAAATTTTTAATGGGGGCTATGTGTATAAAAATAAAACATAATATTTATATTCATATATAAAAGATTTTTAAAAATAAAAAATTTAAGTCGGGGCTGGGCCTTAAGTGGCTCCGTGCATAATATCCGTGGAATATATTGAAGTTGGAATGGCTTTTATAATTTTTCTAGATACTTATCTTTTTATACGTTCTGTTTTAGATTAATTCAAAACTTTACTTTCAGTTTTCAATCTCATCAAATATTATCTTTAGATTTAATTTAATACACAAATCTATACCTTAATTTTGTAATAGTTGAATTTGACTTTTAAAATGACCAAATTATTGTTAAGTGGAAAAGAAAAAAATTAAAACTTTCAAAAAATAAGAAAAAACAAAAACAAAATAAAAACACATAAAACATCTAGTTTGGAGGGCATTCTATACATTTTTTACGTAAAAAACCTAAGTATAAATTTTTTAAAGTTCTCTTATTTTTCAATTTGAGGGTATTTTCAATAATTTCTTAGGTTGAAATTGAAGACTGATTAGGAAAAGGTATAAATTTGTATATTAGATCTAATCTAAAAATATAGATTCGATGAGATTGAAAACTAAAAATATAATGTTTGAATAAACCTAGAATATAGAGTATAAAAAGTAAATAACCCCTTTTTTTGTTCTTCAACATAATTGCTTACTTGTTTTTTCTTTTCTTTTTTAATTATTTTTTAAGAAATCTATTAATTTATTCTTTCTTTAATTGGCCCTTTAAATATTTTTTTCTCTATGTTTAAACATTTTTTTCACATAGTGTGCTAAGATATAATTTTCTCAAATATGATCCTAATAAATACTTCAACAAATCGTAATATTGAAATAAGTTTTTCTTAAACATTTTATGTAATTTTTTAAGTATTTTTATTATTTTAGTACCCAATATTTTATCAAAACACCATATCGGTACCCTGTTATTTAAAAAATACAAAAAAAGTTTTCTTATTTTTAAAAAATATCATTCTGACACCCTAAATTTATGTTTTTAAGCATGAAATATTTTTAGCTTACCTTTTATTAATAAATGTCGAATTAATTTCGTAACACTAAAAAAATAAATACAAAAAAAATAAACATAAAAGCAAACAAATATGGTTTGTTTTATGAGTTTTTTTCTAATCTTTTGTTTCGGTTTTTTTTTTAAATAGTTTTACAAACATAATTTAGGGTTTATCAATAAAAATGTAAGTTGAAAATTTCACGATATAAGGTACCAAAACGATAGTAACATTTTTTTATTCTCATATTTGTTGTCTAGTGTTTCGACGACAACACAATGCATCTTTTATACATCTTTTACTTCAACCACAAATACTTAGCACTTGTTTACTTGGTCTTTTGTAATTATAAGAATACTTTTTTTCCCCTAAATATACCCCCCCACAAAAATGATTCTCAATTTTTTCTAATCCTCTTTTTATGAAAAAATAGCCCTTGTACTTTTTTGTTCTTCAACATAATTCCTTGCCTGCTTTTTTGTAATTTTTAAATATCTGTGACGAATATATTATTTTATTTAATTTTCTCTTTAAATAATTTTTCTCAAATATGTATCTAAATTAAACTTTTTTTTTTTAGGTTTTACTCTAAGATATTATTCTCAAATATGGCCTTAATCAATACTTTTTTTTACGTAATCGCCACTGTGGTATAATCTTTCTCAAATATATATTAGTCATTTATAATCTTATATTTATTGTTTACGTGATTTAATCAAAACGCAATACCTCTTCTATTTTAAACTTTAGAGATATAAGACATGCTTATATACTTGCCTGCTTTATTTTAAACTCTTATTCGTAAACACTTTTCCTAGCTGCCACTACTGCAATAATTTCTCAAATTTGTGAATTATTAAAACTTATAACTATACCTTATTTCAATAAAAATACTATATGTTCCATTAAGTGAAGATTCTTATATCATGAGTGTACTATATGTGTGTGTGTGTAAAATATATATGTTTGGATGAGTCAAGAAAAAATTATTATCATGGAATGGGAAGTACGATGAGAACACATGATGGTAGCATGGAAATGTAAGAGCAACTTGGCACATGGTAGCTGGGCTTCTAGCACTTGCAGCCACGTTTAGTCCCACATATACATCGGACTCCACGAACTTTTAGTCCATCTAATATAATTATATAAATATAAATATAAATTTTTGTTCTTTTGGGTAATCATGAATTTCGAAAAGCCCAAGGTATTTTTGCTCTACTCATATGATATAAGAATCTTCACTTAATGGAACATGATAAGGAGTCAGAATCCGAGAAGAAGACCCGGCGCCTTACTTTGCAATTTTATGCAAAAGCATGTGAGTTTAGATACGATTCACATGCATGCCTGATCTTAATCATATGCATATTATATATATATATATATATATATTTTATGTAGCAGTTTCACATCAATATCAGTTGTGATCACATTTAACTTATTTATTAAGGAATCAGTTGATCAGAAGATCCTCTCTACAACCCAGATTAGCTCATTGTTATTTTCAAACTTCGGTTCAAATATATAACTGTATACATACATACATACATACATATACATATATATATATATGTATATGTATGTAATATGGGGCCGTTAGCCGTCCAATCTTCATATGACTCGTTCATTCATAGTTTAAAAATGTGCTTGTTAATTTACTCTTGCATCTCATAATATTTTAAGATTAAATTTTGATGGACAACTTACCTCATTCACATATCCTATATTTTGTCTAATTTCAAAATTAGGTTGTTTTGACAACTCTTTTACCTCAAGTATATTAAGGAACATGTTTTGAACATTTTTAAACATTAATTGTACTACAAAAAAGCCTAGATTAGAGACAGATGTAACTTTCAAATGTCTCAATTTTCAAGCTTGGATTATGCACTATGATCCAGCTAGCTAGACTTTGAAATAAAGCATCTTTAAAATTCTACTTGAAGAGAAAAACAAAAAAGAGCTACATATATGAGCAAAAATCACATATAATCTGTAATGTTTAGGCAGCAGCTCCAACAGGCACTGCTCCCTTGAGCCTGGAAGATCCATATAGAGTTTCTTCGAACCGAATAATCTCGTTTTTGGATCCGTAAGCAACTTGAGTTCTGTCATCAAGACTCTCAATCACCTTGTCTAGCACAGACTGATGGCCATCACTACTGAACCCTCCTGCCTTCTCAATCAAGAAACCAAGTGGGGCCACCTCAAACAACAGCCTTAGCTTGGCCTTTGCAGATGGGGATAACACATTGGTGAAAATGCCCTTCTCTTTCACAATGATCTGCAGTGGATTTTCAATATTACTTATAAACATTTGAAATGTATGGTTAATAATGTACCCTAATTCAAATGCCTCCGGACTTTGAAAAGCGTCCGTTTACCCCTGAACTATACACTCCTTCCGTCTATAATATTAACAAACCGATGACATGATATTGCTTATAATTTTCATAAATATACGCGAATTATTGATCTGGGTGTTTTGAATGATTTTATATAATCTAGGGGATGAAATGAACTTTTTCGAAATTTGAGGGCATATCGACCTGTAATACATAATTTAGTGTCAAACAATGACAAACAGAGATATGGAAAGAGGCAAATTGAAGAGACCTGGTTAACGTCTGGAACCATTCCTCCAGTGTATCTCAAAGTGTACTTCTCTTTCACATAGTAATCAATAAGCTGTTATGTGAGAAATTAATGAAAAAGTAGTTAATAAATCAGCACATAATTGAAATTAATTGATCTTGAAAATGATAGCAAAGTAAAAGGACAAAGCTCAAAGATGATCACCTTGTGGTATTCTGGATTATCAAAAGTGGCTCTCAAGTTCCCAGGAGAGAAAAGCTTTCCTTCACCTATTTCTGTTGTCTCCTTCACATGTTGCCATTTCCCTGTTCAAAAAAAGCAAGAAAATTTGTGCACATTTTTAGTCACCAATTTTCTAACTAATTTTGCCATGGCAACAAGAAAATCAGTTCAAGAATAGTGAATTTTCTAATCAGACTAGGGAATACAATCATATGTATTGATCATTAAGCAAACCTTCATCCAAAAGAAGGAATTCATGCGTCCCGGGAATGTCTTTGAGAGCAAGAACATATGTAGTTCTAGGGCCATAAATCCCCATGGCAGCTGCAACTTGGTCTCTTCCTGTTACTCCGGTCAATTTATCTCCTGGCCACACTCCGAAAATCGTCCCCACGGTGAAATTTGTGTCGACAATGCTAGAACCATCGAGCGGATCAAAAGCCACACTAAATCCACCTGTTCATGTTTGACATACTTTTCAATTACTTTTTTTTTTTTACTAACAATATAAAGATCAAGATTAACAAATACTCATATGAGATGTTATAGTTTCAGACCTTCAACTGGGCCCCCCATGTCTTGGAGTTCAGGAACTTCCTCAGAACAAGCATACTTGCAGAAGTGTGAGTACCTTAAGGCCTGTAAGTATAAATGAATTAATGAAATGACAAGGAACATACTAATAAACCGTTTGGCTCATAGACGTAAACAGAAAGTTTGAATAGAAATTCAAACTTTTGTTAGAAAAAACATTTTAGCAAAAAAGTTAAAACTGTTGCTCAAACCGATAAACCAAACAGGGGCTAAATAGCTTACATTGATTGAACTTAAATTGCATTTCTTACAAAGATCAACTTTATTTTCAGTAGAGTACATACAAAACAGAGCTGATCATAATGCTCTGTGAGCTTGGAAAACAAAAACTAATTAAAATGAATAATGCAAATATAATATCTGTTTGTGTACACTATAGGTACATAAACCACTTGAAAATGGTTTTTGCTTTTCATACACAAATAAGCAAGGTCTTTAGAAGTCCTTGAAAGAACATAATTTGGTTTGTGTTTTCCTCTATGAATAAGCATAAAACTTGTTACTAATACTAATTTTTTTTTGCTTGAGCTTTTATTTACAATAATTTAAGGCAAGCTTAACTGACCTCAAAAAGAAGCTTGTTTGCAAGCATGTCAACAGCAAGCTGCTCATCTCCAAAGGAATTGACACATGCTGTTCCACCACAAGAAGCTGTTCTCACTTTAAAGGAAATGGTCCTCAAAGCTTCTCCCATTGAATTCAGCAATGCCCTCAGTCCCTTATCTGGGGTCGCCTTTATAAGGAACTCTTCCTATAATCACATTTTTTTTTTCTCATTAGTGTTAACTACTTTTCTTTTTTTGGTTCAGAACTGATCATGGCATTACAAGCAATAAAATGGTTTTCTACTTGTCCTTACCAAGCTTTCACCAATCTCGCATTTCGTCACTGGCAAAGAGTTCTTCGACTTAGAAACCTTTAGAGATGATCTTGACACTGTTCGTAATGATTCCCCGAACAGCGAGCTCGATTTCAGAATCTGTGCCATGAATTTAGCTTGTCATTATTAAAGCAAATAAAACTCAATTAGATTGAATAAAACCATAACACAAGTAAAGCAATAAGTGGAACTAGAACGTTCACTATTTCTTTTATGAATGCGGTAATCCTTTTTTTCTCCCAAGTGTTCAAATGTTGCTTGCTACTCTAAGCCGTTTCCAAACTCTAAATATTAATCAAAAAATTGCCCACCATGTATATATTGAAACTAAGACTAACATAAGATTTATACTATGCTCAAGTAGCTATAATTGTTGTTAATAATAATAATATTACCATAACAAAACTAAAGCAATAAGAGGAACTAGCAAGTTCACTATTCTTTCATGAATGCCATAATCCCATATTTTTCTAGCAAGTTCACTAATCTTTCACGAATGCCATAATCCCATATTTTTCTATTCTAGCCATTTCCAAACTCTAAATATTAATCAGAAAATTGCCCACCACGTATATGGTAAGGCTAAAAATAGCAAAACGGTTTATAATGTGTTCAAGTAACTACTACCGTGTTTAGGAACTCAGTTCGAACAATTATTATAATATTATTACCTTGGAGTTGAAAGATGGAGAAATAGATGAAGGAGACACAAGGGACATGGAATGCTGAGACGAGATATTAGGAAGGAAAGCTCCATGAGTGTAGCAAGCGATACTTGTCTCCATATTGAAATATTGTTGAAAATTGTGTTGTTCAAATTTAACAAAAAGACCAAGCGAGAAAGAGCTTTGATTTTCTTTCAAAAGCTCTATAATTTGCTAAGCTTGTACTACTATCGTAGTAAAGTTTTGTAAAGTATTACTGATTATGGGGCACGGAGAGTACTTGGAAGGAGTGCTATAGTAGATAAGTGTTTTGCCACGTGGCACATTCTGAGATAGATAGATAGGCTGAGAATTAATTAGCTTCACTCGTATATGTGTGGCTCAACTATGGTCCTATGAAAATAAGATAATGATATATTTGCCCCTCTCCAATGATGAGATATGCTTATGAAATCATCTCTCTTTAGAGGAGATGATGATATTCGGTTGGAAATTCGTTATTTTGCTTCATAGGGATGTGTGTTGGATTCTTATTTGGCTAAATAATGATATATATATATATATAAATATATATATATGAGAATGAATGCTGTATACGTATTGTTAGGGTGGTGCATAATTTATCATTGCAAGAGTATTTTTGGGGCACCAAGTATTACACGCAGAACCGGTCGTGAAAGATAAAATTCTAACTTTAGAGTTTAACAATGGTGTTTGCAATATCAATAGGGTCAAAGAACTGAAAACTTTTCCATTGTCAATTTATATTACTTTTTTTTTTTAGTTTTATGAACAGAAAGTTACCTGTTACATTCAATGAGAACACAGTTTATCACCAAAACCAAAAAAGAACCCAGAAAACACATTGATGCATTACGATGACATGGCGCGAGGAATAAATTATGCAAGTTTATCAAAATTTTTATAGCCAAAAAAAAAAAAATCAGTTATGAAGGACCAAGATAGAATTTAGAATGGAGATAGAATTTAAAGATGAGTATAGAATTAAAAGATTAAAATATAATTACCGGAAGAGAAAATACAGAATGAGAACTCAAGAATTATCAATCATGAACTCTCAGAACAGAAAATAACAACCACTAATGTATTTATATACCCTAGAGTGCTAAATCCTACTCTAATAACGAGACAAACATAAACAAATTTGAAATATTTAAGGTATGTAATCCTAATCCTAAAATAAATGAAAATATTAACATTAATCACGGGCACTTTCCTTAGATTTGGCAATTTTGTTTTTCCTCTTTTGTTGCTTATATTCTTCGTATAACTGTAAGAATAATGTTGCATGATCCAACTCACTATTCAACCTTTGGTTCTCCTTAATGTCACGAAAAAGCATGAAATGCGCCAAGAGTTTCTTTCTTAAACTGTCTTCATCAATAGAAGTTGTGTCTAGAGAGTGTTCGGCTCGCGAAAGAACACTTCCTTTTTTCCTCTTGCTGTTAGATTGCTTGAGATCATTTGGCAGGTTTAGCAATTCCCGCTGGAGCGACATGTCCTTGAAAGCTTGTATCCGGGAAACGTTGGAGAGGTAAACTTGGTTATGAGCAATGTTCATGCTCGAAATACTAGAAGCCATGGTCGAGATGGTCGGATGATAATGCTTCGAAAGAAGATTAAGTTCCCAAAGGAAGGAAGAAAGAGCACCGCTTAAATTGGGGTCTGAAGCATATGGCCGAAATTTCTACACAAAATGTGCATAAAAGAGAAGAGTTAGAGAGTGTTTTTTGCATAAGAGCTAGTTTGTTTGATGGCAACTTCATGAAGCAAATGCCAAATCAGAATTGAATAGACATGACACCATGTTGAGAAGTTCATATGGAACTAAATGAACATTGGATCGTTTCAGAAGCCTATTCTCTGAACCGTAAGATTGTCGTGGTCCAATGAAATATAATGCACAACCATTTAAGAGGGATGGGAAGAGAGAGAGAGAGAAGGGTAGATACATCAAGCAAATAATAAATAGCAACAGATCATTGAATCGATGCACAATTGTATAACAAGAGCTTACCACAACTGAACCGGAAACTGAGCCACCTCCAGCATCATTTTCCAACAAATTTCGACACTTGACATTCTTCTGAAGAAGATGCTTCAGAGCGACCAAGGCTGCAAACGTTCGAAAGAAACTCTTAAATAACAACGAATCTATAAGGGACGTTTCACCCCCCAAAAAAAAAAAGAAAAGAAAAAAAACCTACCAGCTGTCGACTCTGCAGAGCCAAAGCATAATGATAAAGTGGCCAGACGTTTTACAAACGCAGCAGCCTTTTGCATGTCGTGTTGTCTATCTTCGCACAGCATGATCTTCAAAGCTTCGGCTAACAATTCTCCTTGATCTCTGTGAAACGAAAAAATTAATGCCAAATACATGAAATTATAACAAAATGCACCTAATTCATAAGACAAACGCTAGGGAGCAAAGCAAATATTAATAATGCATGAGGAATTATAACCCAACAAATAAGGGGAGCTATAAGACATATGCTTTTGCACAATCAGGGTTCATATCACCAAGCATCACGCAGAGCACGTATTCAGAACATTTGTTTTCAAAGCATTAACAGGTAGATTATGTTCCTAAGCACAGATCTTGGAGTGAAAAAGCGTTAGAACTGACCTTCCAGGCATGTACTCGAGGATAACATTGTACAGTTGAACAAAGAAGTCCTGCAGATCAACATTCAAGGCATCAAGGTTGCTCCTCATTACTTTACAAGCAACAATGCAGCACTGGAGGTGCTCGGATATGGTCATTTTCTTCCCAGAAGTGTTTTCTGAAGTACTACCACCGGCAGCAAGGTTTCGTAGATGGCTTATGAGATCGCCCATAAAATCCAAGTCAATAAGATGCGAAAACTTCCCTAAACCTCTCAGACAGGGAGCAAGCAAAGGGTGGGAACCACATGCAACAGCATTTTCTTCAGAGCTGAGCAACAAAACAAGATAAAATAACCATTTAGTCTAAAGTGTCGATGGAAATTTGAAATCCTTGGAAACAAACCACCCAAAGGGAAACGAAATACACTCTGGTGTCTTGCGAACCAGACAAGCAATTTCACAGAGAAATGCTAAAAATTAGATATATAGCTGATCTCAAACAACAATGGCAAAGATTCAACTATCCATGATCCAGATTGTAGATCTCTAGTTGTTCAATTCTGAACAGGATAACAGATTAGCAAAATACATACAAAAAAGCTCATTCTGGGTTATGTGATTTACAAATACAATTAATAAAACTCAAAACTAAACTAAAATGGGAATAGAAAAACAGATAAATATGTGTGGGCGTGTTGTGCTAAAAATATGTCCCTGAAGTGTTCAAAAAAAAGGTCGGAGTCGTCAACATCACGACAAGGTTTTAGTCTGCAGAAAAGCAACTGCTGAAATTTGATACTGGTCAACCGAGAAGCAAATGAAACAACTATATCAGCTCAACAACCAAAAGTCATGGATTTAATCAAGTTTTATGATTTATGTTTAATTTTTCTGCTAGGAATTTCGTCTACAAAAAACAACCTTGACTGGTTGAACATGAAAGACTAGGAAAAGTTATTAAAAGAAAAAAATCATAGTGATAATGCAGAGGTCACATGGATATACTCTGTGAACGTGTCCAATCTAAATCTCCTATCCGATATGTTTATTGTGTACAAGTGTTCTGAACCTAAAATACTACGCAAGACTTTGCATTCCTAATCAGTGTACCACAATGTGTGTTCAACTAACCATACGCGTAAGGTATAAAAGACTCGGGTTAGTAGAATCACAAAATCCATATCACAAGAGCAAACCTGGCAGCTACCGGTTGCACAGTATGCTTTAAAATGCGAAAATATGTCTCAAATACAGCAGAAAGTGTCTCTGACTGCATCCTTCTCTGCTCTACAACATCAGGGGTAAAAGCCAGAGACTTGTAATCAGCTTCCACCTAGTACAACATCACAATGTTTACCGTTAGTATAACAAATCAGGAACAAAAAACTGAAAGAAACCAGCAAATAAATTAGATGCAAAAATACCTCCTCTTTCATTTTTAACATCAACTCTCGCTTACTTTTTTTCCTGTCATTTTCTGGCAATTTACTTGGCTCCTCGACATTCTTTCTTTTCTTGTTTCTTTTATTTTTAACTTTATTTTTCTCATCAGTTTTTTCAGACGTTCCAAGATCTTCAGCAAATGACAAATGCAAGAAAACCTGAGAGAAAGCATTGCAAACAATAACGTGTTGCATTGAAGAAATCCAACATTTAGGGAGGAAAAAAATCTAAAAAGTATACCAGCGTCATATAATCTGGTACCCAAAAAATAAGGAGTGTAGCTTATGGCAGATAACAAGATAGGAACTTATCCTTACAAAAGAGGTTTTGAAGCCACTAGTCACAGTTTCTCCAAGTTCTCTATTTTATTTTTGTTTTGAAAAGCAAAAAGCTCTTATATGAAAAGTTCTTTTTTTTTTTAGAATATAACATATATAAACAGTTGTTAGCATAGGTTTCCGCCCAAAAAAAAGGAGTTTTCCACAATAGATTGATTTAAGTTGGAGCAAAGGTATTGATGGCAGTCGGAGTGCTTCTCATACCTCAATGGTATCAGGATGCAATTGGCAATTATGGGCTTTCACATGATCAGCAATTAATCGAACAGCCTCCACTGTGGCTTCACCACCATGTTTACCCTCATTTGCAAAAATTGACCTTATTGTAGAGCAACAGTCTCCTGTTAAAGTAGACACTTAACCTCAGCATTTCCATTGAACATAAATGAATTCAACCATAAACTGGCATCATATAAGGAAAAATATAGAATGACAAAACAGCTCGAATGGTTTCTCATTGTTAAAGCAAGTTAAGCATGGAATCGTGAGGAATGTTATTCCAAAATTTGCAAACTTTAGTATGTTGACACCAACTGGAACATTTGTAATGTTCCTAACCTTTGAAAGGCATCTTGTCAAATTCTTAAAAGTTTGAGGTAAAAAGAATATCAAACCACAGAACCTTACTATGTCATCTGGGGAGCTTATGTTTCTGACAATGACACCTAACAAGCTCTCCCGGAAGTTAAAATGGGGAGCTGCATCGAGCAAAGTACAAATACAGCGGATGGCCACATGTTGGAATGATGACTGTTTTTCAAGAGCTGCAAGCTTCTGCAAGTATGCCTGTTGAACATGTATTAAAGATACAAATGAATTTTAATTTATCATAATCACCTTACAAGTAATGCGTATTTTCACAAGGATAGCACTAGCTGTTGCTGTTCCCCAATTTATGGCTCTACCAACAATCAAAATTGACCAACCACAAGGAACTTTTATATGGATTGGTTGTTCAGCTATGATCCAGTACTTGGTTCCAAGGGAATCAGTTTATCCATTCAGACCACAAACAAACCCAGTAAGCATCTGGGACAGAAACAAGCAATAAAGCTAACAAACTCCAAATTCTTAACTTAAAAACCCCAACAAAATCCAACAATAAAGCCCAACCCCAAACTTTCTGTTATTGTGAGGCAAAATCTTCACATGACTGTAGAAGCTAGAATATGAGAAATTGTGCTGGACTTAAAAAACAAATAGCATATAAAATAGACAATACACTCCAGCTTTTGTCCAATAACAGTTGCACGGGAAAACAAAGGAAGAAAAAAAGAAAACAAATGAAAAGGACCAACCTTGTATGAAGATAGAAGTGTTGATTCATAAAACCGCATCTTTTTAACATCCTTAGAGACTTTCATCTGCAGCTCCTTCTCAGTAGGAAGCCTGATCCGGTACCTGCAAGACATGTGAAAAGAGTGAATATTAAAACAACAATATCGAGCATCACAAGGGGGCAAATAAATAAAACAAAATTGCAAAAAAAAAAAAAAAAGGCACACTGTGCTTGCAAGACTCATACCCAGGGATAATATCTTAAAAAACAGCCAACAATGATAGAAGTCCAAGTTTGACGATTGCATGATCATTGTCTTTACAAATTTGTAAGAAATCCTTGAGAGACTTAACATTAGACTCTGGATCAGAAAGCAGCGCAATTCCAAGCTCTGCAATCTTCCTCTTCTTATCTTCAAACGCTCCTTCAGCTGTGATATCTTTTTTCACCTCAGCCTAAACAAAAAGGGAATAAATAACTATGGGACTAACAAAACCAAAATTCAAGATAAGGTAATCTATTCCAGTCAAAGAAAGTTAAAATATTGTGCATCTAGACGCTTATCTTATAACCACTGCAAAAGTATCACAATACATAGTTTCCAAAAACAAATTTAATAAATCTATTCAACAAGAATGTCCAAATCCTTCATGTATCTTGATTGTTTTTCATTATTGAATTCATGCTCTATTACTTAATCAACTGAACAAGTGCCAAGCAACAAAAACTAAGGTTTGATTCATATAGGAGGAAAAAGTGGGAGGATTTTTGGTCAGAAAATTAGTGGATGGATTTTAATACTTGTTGTTGTTTGATAGGAGGGATTAGAGAAGGGAAATGAATTGAGTGAGGGATTTAAAATCCTCCACAAGACTCCAATTCTTTTTGCTTTCCAATGTTAGAAGAACTGGAGGAGGAAATCCATACCAAATACAATAAGATAAAGGTCTTGCCCTTCCTCTTCATTATTATCCCCTAGGTTATATACCTTTCCTTCCTTCTTTCCCTCTTAACCAAACACAGCCTAGAAATAAAATAAGAACCGCAAAGGAAACAAAACAAAAGAAGAACCTCCAAAAAGATCATACCAGCACAGCTGCTTGTGGGGTTTGTTCCACGTCAGTCTTAGCCAAATCCTTCCATTACTTCTTTGCCTCTTTCTTACTTTTTTTAAGCTTTGCCCTCCTTTCTGCCTTTGTCCGCTTAACAACGCTTTGATCGACTGTACCTTCCTTATCATCCCCACCAGTTTCCCCTCCTCCACCAAGACTGGTTTCGGATGGCTTCTTTGTAACCATAACACACAGCAAGAACAAGAATCCCCATATTAGAACTTGACACAATGTGTAAATCCAAGAAAAGACAACAGTTTGTGGGTGAGAAAGAGTGAGATGAGAGCAAAAAGAAACCTGTTCCGTAAACAAGTTCGCCATCCAATGTTTTCACGGGAAGAGCGTCCACAGGATCCACTTCAAGCTTGTTTTCCTCTTGTTCTTTCTGCAGTTTTTTCTTCTCCAACCGCTTCTCATACAAAGCTTTCAAAGCATCTTCTTTCACATCAGCAACGCGAGTTACATGCCTTTGTACCGAAAGAGAAAGCCGATCAGAAACATTGTAATAAGAAAAAAAAAATCAAAAGTCAGAAGAAGAAATGACATAAAAAGCAAGAGATACATAGACTTTACAGTCCAAATACCGAAATACACATCTACAAAAGCAGCTAATTAAGAAGACCTCTAAACAGTAAATCAAAAGAACCTAAACATAAATTGCTCAAAGCGCGGAACAGAACCTTGGGCTGATACGTCTTCAAACAAACATAGAACTTCTTGGACATACCCGTAAAATGCCATTGATTGTCATTCAGATTAAATTTTTAATGTTAACAAATTCCAATCTTTTTAAAACCCCAATAACATTTCTTTTTAACTTGGTCCTAAACACATTAAAAAACTTCCCTAAACAAAGTCCAACAAGTATAATTGTCCACAAATTTATGAAAATAAATGAAGTCTGTAGCTCCTCAAGCTCAAAATTCCAAAATCTCCCAAAATTACACTTTATCTCACCTATATACTACTTAAACAAGTTTGCCACAATCAAAAATCCTTTTTTTTAAACAACAAATACCCATTTCTAGCCTTCTAGGGCCAAGTTGACAAATTAGAAAAAGCCTAAGAAAATAATCAACAAAAAAAAAACTAATTTGGGCTGTATCCAAAAAGCGAAAACCAAATCATAATTCTTGACACAGAAACCATAAACTAAATAAACACAAAATTATGCCATAGTAAAACCAGCTAAGATTATATAATCAGATAAACAGGGATTAAATAAAAAGATGCTAACTTTGTGATGGATTGGGTATCCAAGCGAGAGACGAAGCCGGCGTAGTTCCGGTTCTCGTCGACGAACTGCAAGTCGTCGTCGGAGACTTCGATTTCGCCGTCGGAGATCTCCGGCGGTAGGACCAACGGAAGAATGATCTTCTGCTTCTGGCCCTTTTTCGTCCTCATCCTCGCGCTCACTGCCACTGCTCGTCTTTGGTTGCGCTTTCGGTTAGGGTTTTTGCGGCGCTTTTTAGAGGGTTTAAGCGAGCGCAGAGGAAAGTTTGCAAAAGGTGCCATAAGAAATGGTTTATTACGAGTTGGCCTCGCCTTTTTGCCGCAATGTTCAAATTAGTCCTTCTTTCGTTGAGGTAGGGCAGAGGATTAAAAAAACATTAATTACAAAAATTCCCGTTTAATATATTTTATTTATAACAATACGCCCCCCGATGTCATTTTTTCCCCAATATATGAAATAGCAACGAAAATGCTCTATATATTATAATTTTCAACACAAATAAGTTTGGTTCTGTTTTTGAAATATTCTCTTATTTTCAAAAAAAAATAAAAATAAAAATGATTTTAAAAACATGCCTGGTTAAAATTTTAAACCCACGCATCTCAAAAAACATGTCTAAAAGACATCCCTTTAAACTACCTATTTCAGAAAACAAAACAAAAAAAAAAAAAACAAACATGTTTTCAACTTTTCAAAACAGGTTAGCCACTTCACTTAAAAAAAAGAAAAAATTATAATATGTGTCTCAATTATTATTATAAAATTAAAATTTAACACAATATTTAAAATATTTTAAAAATATTTTTAATGATATAGTAATTATCTTAATGATATTATAGATTGTATTATATAATTACATATAAATAATTTTAATAATATCATTACGAGACATTTGTAAAATTTTTATAAATTAGAGTCATATTATAATTCAATAAACGTAATTGGACTAATTATCTCATTAATTCAAAAAAATAAAAACTGATTAATTATCAAAACAGCAGGCCTCTGGATCCAACCCCTTCCCAACGCTGGGAAGTCACAACAAGAGGGTCATTCCCATAGCCTCACTGTAGTGGCCGTTCGCGACAGGCTGGTGGCTCCGTCGATCTCCATGTTGCGTGGGCCGTCGATCTCCATGAAAGGGCAGTCAAGCTTGGGGCTGGCTCCGTCACCGTCATCGATCTCCACATGAGCCATTGATCCTCACAAGAAGGCTGCCAAGCGTGGGGCTGGCTCTGTTGCCATCGATCTCTGCGTGGGTCGTCGATCTCCCGTGGGCCGTCGTCGTGACTCGTTGGAGCAGAGGAAGAAGAAATGAAGAGAAATCTTCCTTCGTTTTTTACACATTTGTTTTGTTAATAATAATAATAAATTATTAATTAGCATATTAAAAGTGTTTTTAATGGGTTTATTTATATTAATAATTTTTTATTAAAAAATATTTGTATTTAAAAACATAATATTATATACAGCCATACACAATTTTAAAAATAGTCTTTAACATCTAAATATTTTCATTTTCAGATATTTTTAAAAATAAAAAAAAAATGAAAACACCATTAAAGAGGGGGCCAAAGTTATAAAAATACTTTTATATTATGTATCATATGTAAATTTCTATTAAAATCTCAATAACATGAGTTTTCTATTGATATATCATAAATCCAAAGGAATTAATAATGCATTTTGAAGGTTGAATTTAATAATGCATTTTGAAGGTTGAATTTAATAATGCATTTTGAAGGTTGATAAGCATATTATTATAAGGACTATAGTTGAGGAAAAACCTATTATAATTAAACTAAAAAATATATATATAATCTAGAAAGGGGAAAGAATGTATTAAGGATTAAAAAAAGGGACTCTAAACCTATTAAAGGAGCAGTGAACTCAACTAGATGTTCAAACCAAGCAAAGGGTTAGATATCCTAATGAGCATAGGCTTGATGTCAAAATCCTTTCATCTATAAAAAGACCAATTGGTTGTTTGGTTTATAGATTTAAACCGACTGTTTGAATAAAAATTCACATTTTTGTAGGAAAAATAACATAGAAAAAAAGTATAACATAGCAAAAAGTTTTAAACTATGATTGAACTTATGAAATAAATTTGTGTGAGCATGTGCCATTATGTTTTTATTTATCATCTCTCTTTTCTTTATTTTCTTACCAAAAAAATCCATTTTTTCCTACTAATCTTTCCATTAGTTTCATAACCAAGCATATTAATAATTTTTTTTCATAACCAAGCATATTAGTAATTTAAGTAAGCAATTAAATGTGCTTTTGTTATTATCGTTTTTTTCTAAATTCAGTGAATTCCTTTAGATTTTGAATATTCTAAACTCATTTTGTTTCTAATAAATATTGTCATTTTGTATAATGCCACAAATTTAAAAGGGAGAATGAGAAAAATAGCAGATTTTTAAATTTTTTAAAATAAATATTAGGTTTTGAAAATATTTATACTAAATAATAAATTTACAATATAAATAATTTATTTACCATATAAATAAGCATTATTATTATAAACAAGAAGGTAAATAAATTATTTACAACTTAACTCTATTTATTGTATAAATAAGAATTATTTATACTATAAATACATAGGTAAATAAATTATTTTTACCATAAAATTGCTACTTATTATAAATATTTTCAATACTTGCTAACTACTAGTTACTGCAGTTGGTTTTGAAAAAGTGAGATTTACTACAATTTTTTGTTTAAGAATCTTGTTGTTTGTAAGAAAATTTGTCGTTGTGAAACATAAATTGTCGTTTCCGTCGACCTTGTCAAAACCAAAATTTATTGTCGTTTGTAAAATTTCCTACTGTATTGTCGTTTATTTGCATTGTTGCCGTTCATCGGAGGTTGTAACGTGACGTTATAAACATGTCGTATATGGGAGATCTTGCCGTTCTCTGTGTGCTTTCCTCTATATAAGAATGTGACTAATGTCATTCCAAAGAGCTACGTCGTTTGACAGGGATTCTGTCGTTTTTGTTGCTTTTAAGTTATTATCGTTTTAAGCTTTTTGTCGTATGAAGATTACATTGTTGTTTTCTGTTGCAAATTACTCTAAAGTCAATATATAGGTTGTCGTATGGGCCCTAAAACCATCGTTTTTCTGTGATGTACTCATAATCTAAGATGTCGTCAAGTTATCGTTTATAAGGTTTATTGTCGCATGAAAATGATGTTGTCGTTTCTTTGTGTTTGAAGACGTTGGTTGCTTGCTCTTTTATTAGTTGCCTTTTTCACCTTTGAATTAGAGGGATGCCATTTCAAAAGAGTTGGTGGTCAAACACATCACTTTTGTGGACATTTATTATTAAAGGGGTGATTCGGAGAATAGTCGAAAGTCATAGGGTTTCAATTGTTTACGTTATTATAATGTAAAACAAAAGTAAGGTATAATCTAAAATTTTTATATGTTACAGTATTTAAAGTTTAAACTCACATTTTCGATACTTTTTTTAAACACTTTTTTAATTATGTAGCTAATATAAGGTATTTGGGAGCATAACTTTAAACTAATGATTCGAACTAATTTTAGTTAAAATTACTTTTTTTTGACACTGTAATTTACTTATCTTGATACCATAACAGATAAAATTCTACATTATAACAACAAAAAAATTAATTTTAACTCACATTATTAAGCACCACAATAGCTGACGAATTTGCAGAACCAACAAAAGTAAAAAAAAAAAAAGTAAAAATAAGTACTTCAACCTTGATGCAAACTAACTGTACATTTCATGCCTTTGAAATTCAAACAGTTGTTTTGGGGTTTACCAAATGCAAACTAATATAAGGTGTTTGGGAGCATAACTTTAAACTAATAATTCGAACTAATTTTAGTTAAAATTACTTTTTTTTGACACTGTAATTTACTTATCTTGATACCATAACAGATAAAAATTTTATATTATAACAACAAAAAAATTAATTTTAACTCACATTATTAAGCACCACAATAGCTGACGAATTTGCCGAACCAACAAAAGTAAAAAAAAAAAAAAAAGTACTTCAACCTTGATGCAAACTAACTGTACATTTCATGCCTTTGAAATTCAAACAGTTGTTTTGGGGTTTACCAATTTCCCATCATTTCGCAAACCTTTTCACACTTTTTTACACCTTGTACCCACACGTGCACATTTTTACAAAAGGCTGGCAAAGCCCAACAGAGAAGATATACATGACTTTTGCAGAAACTTCAATGGTCCCCTTTCCATTTATTGCTGTTTTTATGCTTTAGATAACTTTCCAATCATGGTGTGAAACATATATATATATAGATATATATATATTATAGCTTAGGAGTCATCAAATCTAATTCCAAAGTGTGTCATTAATGCGAGAAGCCTATTTAGTTGAGCCAATCAAAGACCCGATGGATATTGATAGAGACAAGACTAGTTAACAGTGGAAATTAGGGCAATGCGTGTTTTCATCAAGTGTTTGGGTCAACATGCTTATATGACACGATATGGTCAGTTTAAACACAATCACAACAACACGATTGATATTCATGTCAGGAACCACACACATAAAATACGCATAACACAAGTAACACGACATGAAATGCAACTATGTTCATTAAACAGGCTGTGAAAAGTTAGCATGATAAAAACCTTTTTATGACATGATTATAATCCAATTGATAGAAAAATTAAAATTTGTATTTAGAATTTAAAAATGATATTTATTGACTACAAAAATAAATCGTAGATACATAAATCAAGCGTATAATAACAATAACATATAATGTTCAAATGTAAGTAGTTACCAAAAACACAAAAATACCTAAACGCAAAACATATAAAAGATATTACTAAGCATGTAAACATGTTAAACGTGTTAAATGAATTGACAAGATTAATACAACTCGTTTATTTTTGTGTTATTCATATCAACTCACTTTCTTTGGTACAACAGTAGTACCGAAACATCTTACACGTGGAAGCCGATTATGTTGGACAGCTTGTACGCAAGCTGTGTGATATGACAGCCTTGCAGAAGAAGAAGGCTACACATGGGGACGCCCTTGGGTTTTCGTCACTTTTCTTTGCCTGAAGCAGTCAATGTTGTAGGTTATTTGTGTATTGGTCTTTTGATGAAATTAGAACATCTTTAGGTGTAAAGTTGTCATTTGAGATGGAGCTTATACTAAATTCAACGTTAAGGGAATTGAAAGGAGAGAGGGGGTAACGATCAGGCTACCCAAGGTAAAAGCAATGTGATCTTGAAATTTTTAGTAATAGAAAAAATACTGCAAGTGTTAGTATACTGCAGAAATGAGCTAGTGTAGTTTGCATACATTAATAGGTCTGGCTGTATCATGTAGGTGTTGCAAGTTCGAATGCTGCAATGATGTTCACAGATATTTTACAGGTCTAGTATAAGCCACAGAAAGTGGTCGTGGTGAAGCAGTCCTCTTCTATTGACATCCGAAGTAGAGAATTCCATGACGCGTTAAAACATTCGAAAATTGAGTCATACATTGGACTACTGCTGATGCTTTTTGTCATAATTTTGTTAGCGATATCACCAATTAAATTACTCAGAAAGAGGAATTTATCTAAATTGGTGATTGGCATGCAATACGAAAATAAAAGATGGTAAAGTACGTTCTTTACTTGTAGAGTAAAATACCAGGAATTGTTTAGGTCTAAAAGAAATGAACAAGTTATCCAAACATAAATTTAGATTAGATATTTTGTTTAAATTAATACTTTAGCTGCACATTCAAACGTTAATTCGAATTACTATTTTAACCATACAATTCAATTTTTTCTGTTCAAACTAAAAATTTCAAATTAACATAATTCAAACCGACGAGCTAAGTAAGAGAATAGAGAACATTATAAACCATTCCGACATCCTATTAGTTGACGTCTGCCTCGAGCCTCAAACAACATATTATTTTCCTACTATGTAATAATGAAATATACAACCACAACCAATCCTAATGAAAAAAAAAGGAAAAAAAAAACAATAAGTTCACTTAGAGAACCAATTGCTATGCAACAAATGTTGCAGATTGTTATTATTACAAATTATTAAACGACAAGATATTTGTGAAAATGATCACATATTTCAACTAAGTACTTGATACTAATGCTGATTCAAAAAATATATATATATTGGATATATATGGTCTTTATGATGATTAGATTAACCTAGTGTATGAATTGAGTTGACCTGAATTGTAATATGAGTTGTCATTTAAACGCGTAGATAAATTGTACTTTAAATCATAAATAAAATCTGGTTCTATATATGAATATAGAATGCTGAAACAAAAATTTTTAAAAATTTAGGTGGTGCTTGATATGTCGATTATAGACACATAGGTTCAAGTTAAACTATGCTTGATAAACAAAATAAAGCAAAAGTTTAAAACGACGAGTATGGTTTAGAATAGACAAAACCTTAAGTTTTGAGAACTTTGCCCCTCCCCTCAAAAAAAAAAAAAAAAAACACTCGTGGTTTAAACGGTTTAAACCCATTTGGTTTATGAGTTCGAACCATTTTCTACAATATTTTCTCTTATAAAAATTTAAATTTTCTTTTAAGCTTTCCGTTCAAACCTATAAACCAAATAGACAATAAATTGCCTAAATCCATGATCTAATTTCCTTATAATTCTTATATCATTTAAGTACCAATTCTATGATATGATTTTTATTCTCTTTAGACTTTTATATTTTAAAAATTAGTTCGAAACTACTATTCAAACAACATAACAGGTTTAAACCCACTATTTTAAACCACAAACAAGGTTAAAAACTACACCATTTTGAACCAGTACATCAAATAAACTCTCATTGTTTAATAACAAATGTTACAAAAACACATTGTTCATAAAAGAATTACCTAGATTATATGGATCTAGATTTGTTCATTTTGTGCTTGGGATGCATAGGAAAAAGAATGTTCCCAGTCCGAATTCAAACAAAAAAGTTACGTATTTTTAAATTTACGCACATAACAAATGAGAATTGTGTTGTCAATTTGTTCACTTGTTCTACAATGCTTCGAATTTAGTCTTCTAGACATCATATATCATATTACATTTAACAAAGCCACATAGTCTTGTCAAAAAGTTGGTGTAATAATTACACTGAGGGAGAAACTGGACAACCAGTACAGCAAGTAGAATATATACACGGTTACCTCTATATGAATTTGAGCACTGGTACATGGCCAGAGCGGGGTGGCCTGGGCCTTTCACAGAAGTTTTTCTATAAATTTACATCATTGAATATAATCTCGACGTTTCAAACAAAGCATAGTTTAAAAGCTACAAAAACAAGGTAACGGACAATAGATATATCCAATAAAAATATGATTCAATTTTTATTTATCTCGTGTTATTTTTGTATCGAGTATTATGTTATACTTAAAATCGTTGACATTTTTGAAAATATAGAATAAAGTTTTAATTTTAGAAAATGAGAATATTTTGAGCTTAGAAAGGAAAATTTTGCACTCAGAACACACATTCAGTTCTATCATTTCCCATAAAATTAAAAAAAGGTCGAAGAAAAATAGTGTAAGGTGGTCATTTAATATAGTATTCATTTCCTTTAATAGAAAATTAATAATATACTAAAGATAAGAGAGAATTGATATTCCATTTCCTCATTCTCTATATTATATGGGGCTTATAAAACTCTCATTACTACTTTTATAAGAAAACACATTATTTAAAAGGAAAGAGAAATATCACTCCTTACTTTCCCTTTCCCTTTGATACAAAGTAAAATGCTCTTAATTCTTAATTCACAATGTTTTTTCACTTGTTTTTCTATTTTTAATCCGTTAGGATTTAGGCATGACTTAGTTGTTCCTTTAGTGTTTCTATGCGTACTATACACAAGGACGAAGCCATCCAAGGGTGGGAGGCAATCTCTGAACCTTTTTTTTTTTTTTTGAAAAAAAATTGCATACAAAATTTGTACAAAACTTGTGTTTTGCCCCTCCTAAACTTGTGTTTCCAATCACCCACGCCCCTAACAAATTTTTTTAATGATAATTAATAAGGTTGAATTCTTATTGTATCACATCATAATTGTTGTTAAAATATACTATTATAGGAAATGTAACTATTAAAACCAAGTATACATATATATATATATGTAAATATATTTGAGGGTCTTTTTCCGATGGGTATTACCATTGATTGTGCACGCTTTCAAATCATATATCTAGTTAAAATTAGTTTTTCAACAAATCTAATAGCTGTAAGTTGCTTTCTTCATACATACGAAAGAGATCTTTGATATATATATATATATCAAAATATAACGTGTGCGCGTGTGTGTAATTATGTATCGTGTGCGTACACACATTTTAGGCTGCATGGTATCATGTACAACTTGGAGAGCCTAAACCACGCATTTTTTTGGGGAAAAATTGGTCTAAAATATGTCAATGTCGTTTTCATGCACAGTGATTGCCTTACTCATACAGTGCTCAATGATATTTTGAAGGAGATAATGACGAATTTACGTGTGGTTCATATCAAAGTACTTTGAGCACGTAACTGCAGTTTGGCCCTACCTTTTAATTTTCTTCGTTTTAGAGCTGTAATCAATATTGATGTTGTATTAAAAGGTTTTCAGTGCAATTTAAAACCAAATATCAGTAGTTGAAGGAGATCGAGCCCAATTCATAGCAAATTAGAATATGATTTATTTTGGAATAGTGGATTAATTAATTAGGCATCATTCATGATTAATTAAGTTTTGTTTGTAACTTATTGGCTTGATATTCTCTTTATAACCTTGTAGGATCCTATGATTGTATTCAAAGCATGTTGCAAACGAAAAATCAAAAATAATAAATACAAGGACAAAAAGATTAACCAAGATGATGAGCAAATTTGAAAATAGAGTTCGCATAAAAAGATTTTGGTTCAAACTAATTTTATTACGGTATTTAAACTTTTAGTTCTAAAATATGTTCTCAAAATATACTCGATGTACTTCTTAAATTTCCACTACAATGAACTAAACAATTAGTAGAATTTCATTCCATTTAAGCGTTTTATATATTTATGTCCACATATATATTATATATTTATATATATATATCTATATTTGAATATTAATTTGTACTTTTGTGTGCTAAGTGCAAGACGGTAGAAGAGAGTACATGAATATGTTATATATAACTGGCGGCTAGCGAATGGGGGCTTTGACTTCAATTCCATCTCAATATATCATATATCATGTGCATATAGATATAAATATATATTACGTGTAATATATAATCTACAAGCATTTGTCTATGCCTTTTCTTTTACATTAAAGAAATTTGTCGTGTTCAACAAGCCAAAACTAACGTGGGAAACTCAATGGTCCCGTGAAGCATTTATTGTTATTTAACCTTGCATTGGACCTTTCAACTTCTGCATTAAATTGCACCTTTTAATTGAATCATAAATTCTACGCGTCTCATAAATGTTTACAGGTTTATTTGGTTGAACTGCTCTTAATTAATGATGCTGCTGACCAACACAAAAAACCATTCAAATTGCAAATGGCTCTTCCTAAATGCCCTGAGGTTAATCTTAATAATCTCTGGTAGATTTTTTTTTAATGGGAATTTAGATAATATCGTTAATTGTGGAAAGGTCCCAAAAACAGAACTAGCCAAAATTCAAGCCAAAAATATC
Source organism: Artocarpus heterophyllus (assembly GCA_025403435.1). Lineage (NCBI taxonomy): Eukaryota > Viridiplantae > Streptophyta > Magnoliopsida > Rosales > Moraceae > Artocarpus > Artocarpus heterophyllus. The sequence continues at coordinate 2,013,104 of CM046346.1, read as the reverse complement.
AACCTAAAACAATATAACAATTTAAAATTTTGTGAGAAAAAAGAATATAACAAAATTGGTTTAAAGTGTTGAACCAAAATTTTTTAATTTGATCCATGTTCTTAAATATCTCTAAATATATATTTGTTTGGACACAAGACTAATTCTAATCCCAAAATTTTTATACCAGTTTAATTACATAACAATTTTATTATTAATTGACATGACAATAGAAAATAATAACTCGTCACATGACACTTACATTGATACAAGATGTGACATCATAATTGATGCATCAGCATTATTCTTTTAATATATGTAAATCGGGGCTAAAAGATTATATATATAAATATATAAATATATATATATGTATATGCATGCATGCATTGTCACTGACATGATTGATTACTAGTCATTGTAAGAATACGTGTTAGAGAAATCAAAATATTTATTAAAAGCTAAAAGTCTCATAAAAAAGTTAAAAATAGAATTACTTATATATAGAATTCTTTGCGCGTAGAATGTAGATAAGTATTACTAGTACTAGAATCAGAAACCAAAAGAAATAATGATATTTGTTAAAAGTTAAAAGTTTCGCACTGAAAATTTTGAAAGTAATAAAAATGGAATTGTTTTACACAGAATTATTTGTATGTAGATAAGTACTACCAGCATACCATACGTGACCGTTAAGATATCTGGTCGTATACGATCTCCAGGCAAACTGATAGTGATATAATAATTTTATAAGATTACTACTTGTTGAATATGTGGATTTGACATACCCTCAAGATAATTTGTCATTAAATCCTTGGAAACATTCATATAAAATTTATTGAGAAAATTATCCCTTGCTCTTCAAATCTACTATTTTTTATTTCTTGACTCGAATATAATTTCCTTCAAATTTCCCCAACATTAGCAAGGAAGACATTTATTTATTTATTTATTTATTTATTTACATCATAGACTTATAATTGTTAGTACTGATACCAAATAACGTTGGTGTGAATATAAGATTTCCTAAACCTAATTTTTTATTAAGTTTTAACTCGTGTATGTATGTTGATCAAGATCACACCAGAAGGACTACGCTACATTTGGTTTGATATTAATGGTAAAACATGCCCAAAGGAGAAAAGACAGAGACTTAAAAAGTAGGCAGGAAGTAGCCTAAAACATTAATTATAATAAATAGAAAATTCAACTTAAAGCTGCTGAAATTGTCAAATTAATTGGGCAAGCCGGATTGGGTGGATATTCTTTTGGCATTCTAATCTGACTCCAAATTATCCTCCTTCCTATAGCTGTTCAAAAAGGATGTTGACATATATATATATATATATATATATTGCATTGCGTTAAGGAGATTAATTATAAATGAAAAATGCTTGAGTTACAAAATTGTGATGGAAAGCGTAATTTGTAATTTGTAATTTGTTTTTACCATTTTCTTGTCCCTTTCACATTTAGTGAGAACGTACCTGCAATATACATTTAGTATCAATATATATGCATGTATATAAATATATATATGTGTATATATACGTATATTATAAAATCATCAAAAAAACACACCGTTGTGCATTTAGTTCTCATATCTATTTGCATGAAACAACGCTTCTCTCCATTAATTCTTAGTGAAGTATTAATTATTTCAATAACTTAATAACTATAGACAGAAATTGGATATTGCTACAACCTCACTTCATTTAAGTGCATGTTTAAAAATATAATGATACAAAATACATATTCGTTGCAAAAACAAAATGAAGCTAATGAAGAGGCGCATATATATTGTACTTCTTCTCGGCAGATGCATATGCATGATATCTACTTTATATATATTACACGTCCCAACTTTTAATTTTAGTTGGTAGGCTAATGTTTCGAAAAGATGGTTTGGGAAATGAGTGAACCAAAAAATCTTGATTCAAACTAGGTTTGCTACAATGTTTTCTCTCATAAAATTTAAATTGTTACAATACAAACTTAGTTTTTTATTGACGAGAACATAAATGACGTGTTTAAAAAGAAAATTCAAATCAAGAGCAAGCAAAAAGAAAATTAAGCAGCCTAAGATAAGATCTCATTTTATAACTTTCCTCCAACGAACTCTAACATTGTAGAACGATTTCTTCTCCGCCAGATAATTGTTCAATTTCTTAGTCAAAAGTAGCAAGATTTGTCAATTATTCAAAGAACCCAAAGAAGCAATTTCTGCCCTTTTTTGAGCAATATATACATATATGTGATTATTGACTATTGGTGCATATTCGCTTTAAGACTTTGATTCTTAAAAAGTCCTCATCCATTATATCCTCCTGAGATTGTCTATTCATTTCATTTCATTTATTTAATTATTTATTTTTACCTTGGATACGTTGTGCATGCATTTCAATGTGCTTGCACTCGAAGACATTGTTCTACCCAAGGAGGAACAGAATTGTCGGAACCAAACTTTCTTCATTCTGGGCAGATTTCTCAAGTGATGAAGGAGCATCTAATTGTTGAGTTATCCAAAACTGTCTCCTTTGCTTTGCGGTCCACATCATTGTTTTGAACAACCACATTTATGATTGCCACTTGATTGCTTGAAGTTTTAGAACATCGGCTTTTTTCGGTTGAGCATCAGCATGAACTGCCGTCACAAAATCTTTCTCGATTGAATATAAATTGACATGTTTTAACATTTACTCTTCGCGATAAAATAGATTGCCACACAAAGATTCTGTTTTATGCACTTGTTTGTTGCGATCAGGATTGTTTCTATTTAAAAAAAATGATCTTCTATTTTAACCATATAAGAGAATATAAAGGATCTTGGTCAAATTCATGTCCACCAACATTTTGGCAAAATTACCAACCTCGCCGACTCGTGTGGCACGATCAAATTTTAGAACAGTGCCTATGCCTATAACAATGTTTGTAAAAATTTGAGGATCCCAATATTCCAATCGAAATTCATAAAACTGGACCTAAAATTTTGCATTAAAATGGATCTTAATTTGGATTGAAGTCTTGAGTCAGTGGTTGCAGCAGCAAAACTTCAAATTTCACCTTATGTTCCCACAAAACATGCCTTATCACGATCCCCATATAGCTTGGAAAAATGGATGTTATATAACAGCATTTTCCTGAGGAAATAAACCTCCAAGGAGATCAAAATTTTTTCATAGTTCCTAAAGGCGTGATTTAAACTAAGAGACTGAGTCTTCCAAAAAAAAATTTTGAAGACGTGTTTTTATAAACTTTCTCATTAATCATGATTTTAATGGCATGTTTTTCTTTAAAGGGCAATAACTATCTGGTGTTATTGAAGTCAACACTAACGCATAGGATAAAGAGGCCGATCAGTATTCAAATTTGGATCGTCCAATTATAATCATGTATTGATAATTCACTCAAACATTAATTTCTGCCTAAACTATCTAGTCAAAATGTTTATTTATTCATCTATTTTCTAAAAAAATTTAAAATATATGCACCTATTTACGTATGGATGATGTTTTTTAAGTAAATGAAAAGATGGAAACTAAGATTAGAGATACTTATTTTTGTGTGCATAGTCCATTTACGTGTTCATTTAAATAAGAGTTATTGCCTGAAACTTTAGGGTCTCCTTTCCTTTGCCCCTATAAACTTTAAAAATCACAACTTTATCCTCCTGCACATTTAAAACTTCCTCACTTTGTCCCTTAAATTATAAAAATTATCATTTTGCCCTCGAACTTTCAAAACTCTTTATTTTAGTCTAGTAAATTTCTAATTTTTCATTCAAATAGATGGAATTGAACTCACATGATTCGCACATGGGCACTTGTAAGGGCAAAAATATAATTTTATCACTCCTAAGTTTTATTTCACGTTTACACTCATATTTGATGCCCTTTTTTATCTGAACTCTCATTTAGGAAGGGTTTGTCTGTAGATTTCTTTACATTTTTAAGGCATAACTCATTTAATAAGTCTATATTGTTCGCCAAAATCTGAATTTAAATATTAAAAATATTAGTCACGTATTAAATATGGGGAGATATCAACGAACAATATCAAAAAGAAACATGTATACAGCCCTTCTTAAATGAGAGCATAAAAAAAAGGTTAAATGAGAATTAAGCTTGATATAGATCCTGAGGATAGTAAAATCTATTTTTTGCCCTCACAGGTGATCTACGTGCAAATCATGTGGGCTTAAATTTATCTATTTGAATAGAAAATTAGATAATAAATGACAAAATAAGGAGTTTTGAAACAAAGGCAAAATAGTGATTTAAAAAATTCAATGGACAAAGTGAGGTGTTTTGAATTTTTAGGGGGTAAAGTGGTGATTTTTAAAGTTTAGGGAGTAAAGTGAGAGAGACTATAAAGTTTAGAGGTCATTTGTGTTGATAACTCTTAAAATAAACAGTGGCAGAATCAGAATTTTTTTTTTAGTGGACTACTAAATAGACAATTAAAAATAGACTTCTATTGAATTAATATATAATTATATATTTTAATGATTGAGTGGGCATAATCATAATTTTTTTATGAAATAGAGACACAAGAACATATTTAAATTATTTTGTAAGGACACAACAATATATTTCAATTATTTCTTAGGAGCACAACAACATTTTTTAATTATTCTCTCGGGATGCGGTTGTAATTTTTTAAAAAATAAAAATATAACTAAAATTTTAAACTATAAAAGGGGTAAAAGATTAAATTTCAAAAATAAGCAAGGACAAAATAAGAGTAAAAGTTAAAATTAAAAAAAAAAAAAAGTGGAAACCATCACTACGTAGCTTCGCCAGTGATAATAAAACAAACAGAACATATACATCTAAGTTTTAGTTAGAATTTAGAAACTTCTGATTTGTTTAAAAATATAGTTTGTTCTTTTTATGACCTTGAAACATACGATATTGACCCAATAAATGGTTGAAAACGGTATTTACCTAAATTTGATCAAACGCTACAACCTATGGTGTACAATTTGTGGAGCTCATCATTTTACCCTTCTATTCAAAGTCATTTCATTAGTATATCTATAACACTAAAGTAATTAAAAACCAAATCGAAAACGATCTATATTTTTCTATGCGTCTTTAAAGTTGCTTACCTACTTCTACTAGTTAGTAAAGAGATCCATTAACTATTCTTAGCTTACATGGCAAAAGCATCATGAATTTAGTCCTTTTTTTAAGAAACTTTTCAGTAAATGACAGTTTGATGTAAGAATAAAACCTTCAACAAAGACTGGTATCGCTGTACAAACAAAATTGCGTTCAAAAGAAAAGAAGCGTGCTAGAAATTTGAGAACGGGAGAACTTCAATACAACAAGAGTGAGCCAATATAAGTGCTCTTATTAAACCCCCTCTATAATCCAGTTTAGCTTTCAATAATCATGAGTTTAGTTTTTGTCTTGACAACGTATATATTATTAATGTTCTCCAATTTTCACTAATTAATTTCATGCCTAAATGTTGCTTTGACATAATACCTAACCTTGCATTTAAGAGAAACTAGCTACTTTTATACATAAAGAGATGATGTCATCCATGCATGTATTTTTATATATATGTATGTATGTATGAATGAATGAATGTATATATTTGAAGTCTATTCACGTACATTAATACCCAATTGATCCACACACTATACAGCAACAGTATAATGATTTAGAAATTCCAATAATTTATTAGTTTTGAAAACAAATTCAAAAAGCTTTGTCAATCCAAGAGAAGGAAACAAATTATAACAATTCAAATTAAAAATATGTATAGTATTTATATTCATTTTTCTCCAGTAATTGTTAGTGTAATTTGTTTAATTTGTTCCTTTATAACTTAAAACAAATGCCTCCCTATAAAGTGATCAAACTTGTTTTTGGCTATTTTAATGCGATATTTGAGACAACGGTTAAAATTAAAAATATTAATTTAAAAATTATAATATTTAAAAAATTTATATTATAATATTTTTTTTATTTTTTACTATAATTATTGAGAGTTATACTCTTTTTAACCGTTGGAACCAAGATGTTAGGGAGAAACTTACTCTCATTGATAGTGACTGGTTAATATTCTAAGGAAAATGCTTTTGTCCCAATGAAACATTAATATATATACAAGGTGAACATAAAATTGTGTGTTTACCTCTTTTATCTACGTGGGACTTTTCTTTTTCTTCTTCTATTGTTTCTTTAAATTGAAAAATGAAATATAAAAAATCTATGTGGGAGTTACGTGAGTTCTACGTACGTACGAGTGTCAAAATAAGTGTCGTTATATATTATAATTATGCACATGAATCTAAGCTGGTCTTTCGGTAGAAGTTGCGCTCGTGAGTATTCAATTTCAGACATTTATTACGTGGGATCCACACTCAATCAATTGGATATAAACTTGTGCTCGTCGCAAGTGTCTTCAGTCCTTTTCCTTCTTTCTTTCTTTTTTATTTTTTGGTGAAATTCAGTCCTTTTATTTATTTATTTATTTATTGATTTCCTTTTTATATATATATATTTTTTAGTTTTTGGTCATGGCCAGCAAGAAGTGTGGCTAGCAATTATGTCACGGTATCCAACATGAAGAATTAAAGGGCGGTCTTTATTTTCTTTCAGAAAAAAAAAAGGTCCTTGTTTATTTATTTATTGCTAGCTTTATCCATAAAATTACTGATTTCTATTATTTCTCAGTAGATATTCTGCAAAACAATTACGGCATTTAAATGCTCTCTCTCTCTCTCACTCTCTCTTAAAGTACTCTAACAATTGTAATAATGCATTGCTCGAAAAATATCAAATAAAGGCTATTGTGTTGGTAAGAATATTAAATTGAATTTAATGAAGGAAGAATGTAGTTTTTTTTTTTTTTTTTGACTTAGAATGCCCAATTAGCACATTACAACGAGCCAATAATAATCCAATATTTATAGGATCCTGTTTTATTTATCTATATATATATAATATTTATGAACTTAAATAAAATATTGGAACTCTACATTTTTAATAGAATCACGATAAATTTATCGTTAACTATACTCGCAATTATATTTCGTATATTATTTGGCCACCTGTGCCAGCTTTTTCAGATTTCACAAAAAGCAAATTTTAATGATTATGTGCATTCTCTAGTTACAAGATTCATGCGTTTCAGAAAGATGTGTGGCTTTCAATCCCAAAAGGACCCCGTTTTGTTTATATATATATATATATATATTAATATTTGCACATTTAAGATAAATGATTCGAGGCTTACATTTTTTTAACAATGACATGGATTTACCAATAAACTATATTTCATATATTCTTTGGCCACATGTAAAATGCTCATATGCCTGCTTTTTTAAATTTAACAAAAAGGCAAATTTTATTGATTATGTCCATTCTCTAGTTACAAGATTCATATGTTCCAGAAAGTTGGTGCAGTTCAATCCTGAAAATTTTTATTTTATAAAATATAATATATCCTAGAAAAACTTGGGGGAAATAATGACATTAATAAACCCAAGAGAGTTTTGAATTAAACCAGGAAAAGGGCAGACAAAATATATTCGTTGAAAAAAAATGTTTTTTTATGAACACACATATATATATAATATTAAATATGTACAGTCAAGAATAAAGAAAAAAAAAACATTAAACTCTTATAAGAAGGTAGGTAGGCAAAACTTTAAAGACTATGATAATATTTAATTCTCATTTAATGGCTGTTAGGTATATTAATGAATTGGTCTAGTAAATGGCCATAATTAGATCCATGCAGCAACCATTAAGCACATCATCAGTTTGACAAAGTGTAGTTGAATGCTCTTTTCAAACATTTATAGGCACAACCAATTTTTGGACATCACTTTCTCCATTTTTATAATCCATACCAAAAAGTCCCTAGAGATGACAAAAACCAGTACATGCCCTACCATGTGATCACATAGGGCATTCAAAAATTAGCCCTTTTTCTTAAAACACTAAAAAAAATAATAATTTCAAAAGGGTCTAGAATAAAGATCACATTCACATATTAAATAGGGTTTCCCTATTGTGCATGAAAATGCAAAAAAAAAAAAAAAAGGTAATAATTCCAAAGGGGTCTTGAATAAAGATCACATTCAAAGATTAAATGGGGTTTCCCTAATTTTGCATGGAAATGCATTCTTTTTCAAATATTCCATTAACCTATATTTTTGTTACCTTACTTTAATTTTTCGTTCCTTTTTAATTTGTTTCAGTCTGGTCAGGATCTGCAAAGGTTATATGTAGCAGAATAATCACAGATGACAAGAAAGAGGAAGCTATATTTATTGTGGTTTAAATGTGTATCATACACAATTGTCACCTAACATGAATTTGTCTTGCACTTGAATTTATAACATGGTTTTCTCGAGTTTGTAGCTTAAGATCCAAGCATGCCCAACAAAGAAATTATGAAGGGCCGCAATTGTAGGTTTATAATTAATTCTATTAAAAAAAATGAGAATTCCGTGGAAGAGTATAAAAAAATCCTGCCATTAGAGTCAAATTATCAGTTAACAGTTTTGAACCCTCAAACCTTACTTAAGTTTCCTTAAATTATTATATTTTTTCTAGCCTAATATTATTCATATGCAATACTTTTGCACATAATTCTAAAAAAAATAATTTTTTTACCAATGCTGAAGCCTTGGGGCTGTTTAGTTTTATTTTTGAGAAGTTTTTTCTTATTCTCAAAAACACAAAACAAAAATAAAAACAAAAAATTATTTGGTTAAATTTTTTACAAAACACAAAACAAAAACATTTTTAAAAACTCCACCGAAGACCCCAAAAATGAAAACAAAAAAAAGTTGTTTTCTAAATTTTCACTTCACCCTCTCTCATTCCCCCCCTCGGTATTCCTGTGCAACCCACGACAGCTCTCGCTGGCAAACTGGCCGTAGTCCCAGCTACACCCAGCCACCCTCCTCCCGCCAGAGGGTCTTGATGCCGCCCAAAATGGACTCCTGTCGAATCTCTTTGGCCGTCAGAATCCGAGCTTGGACTGCGGCTTGCCATGGCTTCGTACTGCCAAAATCACCACGGCCAAAACTGCGAGCTCCACCCATCGAGCTTCTGCAAGAAGGATCTCCTCAACGTTGTAGATCGCGAGCATGTCTTCGTCTCGTAGCCACCCAACTGCAGCAGACGCAACCCACGACCCAATGACCGGAGCCTTCGGGCCCTCCCCTGTCAATCCCCCAATCTCACCCTCCCCCAGCTCCGACGTCGCAGCCCTGCTCCCCCATTCCTCCGGCGTCGCCCTCCCTCTCAGCCGACGTCGGTGCTGCAACGAAGGAAGAGGAAGGCTTCTTCCTGTTTTGTTGTAATTGTTTTTTAATAAAAAATTAATTTCTTAGTTCTTATGGATATTATTAATCAATTTAAACATCAATGATTAGTTTTATAAGTAAATTTGGTTTTTTTATTAATAAATTTATTATTTAAAAATATTTTATTTTTAAAAACACACCATAATTTACAACTAAACATAATTTTAAAAACAGTTGTGTTATATTTTTGAAACATTTTTATTTTAAATTTTTTAAAAATAAAAATCAAAATAAAAACACTACCAAACGGGCGTTTGTTTCTTGTAGAGCTCGGCCGAGCCTAGTCCACCAGCTTGAAGCGAACTATCTCTTTCCTTGAAGTATTTGATATGAAAAACGGGTTTTATATATATTTTTTATTTGAAATTTTGAATAATCTTTTCTGTTTTTGGAAGTAGCTGCCCTCGATAATTACAGAGCATCCTTACAACTCTATCAAGAATGGAGACTATTCCAATTAAAGATTAGGTTTGAAGTCAATAATTGCTTGAGTGGCTTTAGATTCTGAAACTGATTGTGTTTCTAGAGGCTCCAGAAAATTTCAAAAGGAGAAACAAGAAGAATTACAATGGATACCCAAAAAAAAGCTAGGAGATATTGGGACTCTTATAGGGCTTTTTTTTGTTGGCTCATCAAAATAGTTTTATCATAAGAATTTCTTCCCCTGGTTAATCACTTATAATGAAAAACTTTATGCCTTCCCTTTGAGTTGATATGGAATGATTTTTCTCTCAAGTTTTCCTAAGAGTCAAGTTCTATTTAAATTTGTACAAAAACAAATTAAATGCTCTACTTTGGGTGTGTTTTCTAGTGAGTTATTCTTTGAACTGTTGTAAAGGAAATGACCAAAAGTGGCATTGCATAAACTACCATAAGAATCAATTAGACCATAAAAATAAAAAGTTAATAATTGGTCTTTACTTCAGTCTAAGACCAACAACCAAAGAATTTCATTATAATAGAATCACAATCTAAAATTTTCAATTGTATTTCACTTTCTGATCATGGACAGACCAACTGCTTGACCTTGCAATATTTCAAATTAAAATTTAAAGCAGGAAGGAGCAATAATAAAGCATGAAACTTCCATCAATTATGCTTGAAAAGAGTAATGGAATACATAACGGCCCCTTTCTTCTTCTTCTTCTTTTTTTTTCACTGAAAAAATGTACATATACTATTCTATTACTAAGAAATCTATTTCTTTTCCCTCTTAGAGAAAAACATCTACCTTTTTTTTTTTTTTTTTGAAAGGATCTACTTGTGATGATCATCTATCATATACAAAACTTATACCAAGCATAAAAAGTAAAAATTCTAAATTCTCCCCTTCTCCATTTTTTTCTTCAAATTGTCATGTTGAGGTCAATCCGCGGTTTCTTCATCAAGGGCAAGGGGATAACAGTGTTGCACCTTGGGCATTTCGGGTTGTTCTTCATTATCAAAACATAAGACAAGCAGCCAGGGCAGCCAGCTGCAAATGGGGATGAGAACATCCTTTCATCATGACATTCCTCCTCTTGTGCTTCCTTCATCGACGAAGACGACGACGAGTAGGATGGCGAAGACGCTGATTTCCAAAGCGACGGAGAGCGCCTCTTTGCCGCGGGCTCCTTTTCCGCCCGCTCGAGGGCGGATTTTACCTTATCTAGGGTGCACACACTTTGGTAGCTTGGTGAGGTTGAGAGTGGTGGCGATGAGGATGAGGGGTGTGACACTAGTTTCAATTCTAGACTGGTGTCATCAAAAAGGTTCAATTGGTGGGATGAGTGTTGCGAGGCAGGGAAATTTAGGTCTTGGAGTTTTGGCACTGTTGGATTGGTTTGGTTGAACTTATAATTATGGTCGGGATAAGAATTTGTGGCACTGCATTTTTGTAGGTACACTTTTCCTGACTGCAATAAAAAGGCAAAAAAAAAAAAAACAAAAGAAACAAAGAAAAAAAAAGGGTGAGTACAATATGCCTATTATGCAAATCCAAACCCAACTCTATCAGAAGACGAAGTGTTTGAATCTTCCTTCCGAGTTCAAAAGAATACGTGTGTAGTATATACCAAAAGTAAATGAATAAGCAAATCAAGGTATTTAATTAATATGATTAAAAATTAATCAAATGTATGAAATGAGGACAAACATTAAAGAATGTACTGCGGGATTAGAAGTCGTAGAGAGCATTAAAGATCAGCAATTAAAAATAAATTTTGGGTTTGCACGTATAACTGATTAAAAATAATACAAATTACAGACTATTTTCCATGTTTAGTAATAACTGATTGTCAAATGCATAAATTAATGATTTGTACGTAAGTAAAGACTGTTCATTGAATCCTCTCTTAAAGATATCCCAAAAGAGAAAAAAATATGAACTGCAAGAAAAGCAGGGGACAAATGGAAAGAAACATGAAAAGTCGTAAATTTTTTTTTTTTTTTTTTTGGCTGTTATGTTGAAACCCATTAGCTCAAACAGCCAAAAATATTATAGTCTGCATCAGAAATTATTCAAAATCTGCAAAAGAAAGAAGACCAGATTTTCTCTTTTCATTTTTTGGCCGAATTATGGATATAGCAGTAGTAATTCCCGAGAAACAAACAGACCCAGATGAGAAAATCAACCAACCTTCAAGTCCAAGCGCTTTTCCCAGCCGCTGGGGACCTGCGAATCGAGGTCTAATTCTTGGGCATCGCTGACGAGCTTGGAAGAAGAAGAAGAAGGAGAAGGAGAAGGAGAAGAGGAGGACCCACCGAGCAAGTCCCGAGTAATCAGAGCCGTTGATTTCTCGGCTGAGGAAGAATCATTTCCCATCGTCGTCTTTCCATGTTGATCGTCCTTGTATCCGCGCAGAACCCGAACCAGAGAGCTCACGTCAGCAGCCATGTTTGGAGCGAGTTCTCCTCCAAAGTTTTCCTCTTCCTTCTGCTCCAGAGAGAGAGAGAGAAGAGAGAAAAGAAATGAAATCTTTGTGAGATTGAATGGAGCCTATACATGGTAGTAAATATAGCCCCCCATGGCAAGCACATTTTGTTTTTATATCTATATATATATATATATATTATAGAAAAATGATTTTTATGTTATTAAATATTATTTAATATTTTTTTGAAATCCAAAATGAATTTATTTGCATTAATTGGTTAAAAAATTTTATTAATTGGGGACATTCAATGTTGGGCTGGTGTTATTTATCGAGAGGAGTTGTGGGGGAGAGGGAGGAGAATTCAATAAAAGGAGGCACCTAAAGTTATGGCGACATTAAATGCTTTTGGAAGAATACTAATAGTGATGGAAATTGTTTTTTGCCGTCTAATTAGGAGTTTTGCATTTCACTTTCCACCTCTTGAGATTTGTTATTTGTACTTGTACCATTCAATCACTTTCGGTAGTTTTATTTATTTTTGGTGAATGGCTTTTGGCTAGATGTACATGTACATTGTTTGAATTATAGTCTTTGTAATCTTGAGTGAGCCCATTCCACCTCCTTTTCTTCTTTTTTTTTTTTTTTTTTAATTCTATGGTAAGTGTTTAAAAAGAATACCCCTCCAGAGAGCATGGTTTTAAATTGCTAAGTGTTCATTAAGTTTGGATAAATTGTCATGGTTTTGTTAATCTAAGAGACAATAGGACTGGTGGCATTATATGATTGATATTTATGGCTTTAAATATCATGTCAATTTACCAGTTCATCTGAAACTTTAAAGGCCTTTTGGGAATTTTGTAGGGATATCCGTCCAATTCAATCCTACTAATTTTTAAAAATAGACATTAAATCTAATTAAAGATCAGTTTTTAGAAATTCATCCAATCTAATCTGATGGTACCGTGTCATCCAATCCAATCCAATTCAATCTGATTAAGATCGGTTTAGATTGGATTGGTCCAATCGGTTTTCAACTTAATGTTTGACCGATTAATATTACATTTTTAGGACAGTTTAACTACAATTGAAAGAGAAAGAGCAAAAATTAACATCTATAAATCCAAATACATATATAATTTCAAAATTAGAAACTTCAAAATTGATTGAACATCCAACACTTCAAAGAAAATAAAGACTTTCAATTAGTGTGTATAAATACATGGAAAGATAATAGACATTTCAATTTTAGACCATTAGTAGAAATACACTTATATTTGTTATTTTTTATAGGTAATATAAGTAGAGATTGGATTTGATTAGATGAGATGTTTTGAAAGTAAAATGAACATCCAATCTAATCTATGTTGGTTTTAAAGAATTGGCATCCAATCCAATCCAAATAAGGTTGGTTATCTGTCAAGAATAGATTGGATTGGATCAGTCGGTTTGGTCGGTTGAGTCGATTCAATAAACATATTTAAAATTTTGATTTCAACCATAAATTTTTATTCAAGTCAAATTACTATAATGTTTTATTTCACAAAATTTAAATTACTATAATATTTTTGGTTCAAATCCTTAGTTGAAACTTACTTCCTAAAATGAATTGTGACTTTCATAAAATTTTAGAAACCTTTATAAGATCAAGCCTAACAAGGAATAACTTAATTTTTTAAAAAAAAATTTCTGCCGCAATACTGGTTAAAATTTTTTCAAATACGCGTTGTTTAGTTTTTTACTTTATATGCTAGACTAGAATAAGAAAATATGGCAATAGTTTTCCCAATTACAATCAAATAGGATTAAAGTCATAGTCAATAACAAATGCTCTTCATTTAAGTTAACAAATGTTCGTTTTTATGTTGCTACTTTTTTCCTTTTTTAATCACCAGTTAAAAAGCACACACAACCGTATAAATGTATTAAGTATGTTAACAAAAGAAAATAAAAAATAAAAAACCATAAAATAAAAAAAGTTTTGAACCTACAAAAAAAAATGTTTCTTGGAGGAAAAAAGGTTTCAGGCAGTTAAAAAGAAAAAAAACATTTGGAAAACAAGGAAAACAACGTTTCGCAAAAAAACAAAAAAAAAAAACATTTCAAGTTTCGAATGTGCTGAAAACACCACGTGAAATTTATTCTCACTATATATATATGTTAAATGATTTATTGTCATTTCAAAGTTTGTTATTGTTTTTTTTCTTTTTTTTTTTATAGTATTTATAAAGTGTTGTGAAGCATTAGTGTAAAACAATTGATTAAAAATACTATAATATATGAGAGTTTTACACTATAATATACTCTTGCTTCACGGTGGATTATGTAAGAACAAAACTGATTTTGCCAAACAAAGATACTGCCATTTCTGAACTCACTGTTGTTTTTCAAGTTACTGTCGTTTTTTTCCTTGTTTCTCCTATTAATTTCTCTTTCGTTTCGTGTTTGTTTGTTGTCGTTTTGGCCGTCAAAGACTAATATTGACAGCCCGTGAGTTTCTTGGCCTTTGAATAATTGTTTGTTTCTTAATGTTTTTGACACAATTACAAAAAAAACAAAAAACAAAATTCTGTCGTTTTTTACGCCCTCTGTATACAACCTGTAACGGCCACCGGTCCATATTTTCCTCGTAGTACTTAAAGTTGTCAATAATTCATTAATAGATATAGTTTATCAACGTCATAGTTTTTAAAACACTTATTAATAAAAAATTATAATTTATAAATTGTCATATAAATTGAAAATAGAGTCGGTATTCTTACTTATTTTTCTTGCTTCATATTTTACCACCTAATTTTGCTCCTTTTGAATATAAAATTTAACTTTTCGTCGAGTAAGGTTGACAATTCGAGTCCACGGGTCAAGTTCGGGTCAGTTAAGCCCTTATATAAACAGCCAACACGTCAACGCGAACCCGACCCGTGACCCGACGGGTAAAAAAAAACACCAACCCGGACACGACCTGATGTGTAGACGGGTTGACCCGACCCAACCCGTACAACATGCCAATATGTTACTTTGTGCATGTTCATGTTAACACGACACACTGACCTGCTAAACCCGATAGACCTGCAACACGATAGACCCACCAATAAGCCTATAAAATAAACAATAACCCAACAAAACAAAACCATCAAAAAAGTTAACAAAACTTTGTATAATTTTAACAAAAACAAATATGCTAGAAATTAGAATCATGTCAAGTTGTATATACAACAAATGTTAGACTAATTTGACACATTAAAATTAATTTCAGGTTATATGAGTTACATCAAGGTCACACGAATTCAATTTCGATTACATGGGTTGATTAACAATTTTCAGGTTAATTTTTAGGTCAACCTTATTTTGACACATTTTTGACGGGTTATTTCGGGTTGACCCGAACCCAACCCGTTTTTTGTGCGAGTCAGACGGGTTCGACTCAATTCCAACCCGAGGCCTATTTTCTCAACCCTAACCCGCATTTTCCGTGTCGAGTTTGTGTCACGTTATCGTGTCGTGACCCAAATTGCCGACTTTATCGTCGTGAGTTGTAGGCTAGCTTTGAGTAGATTTTTCTTTTGGCACGAGTAATATTACATTTTTTTTCCCTTCACAAAATGTTTTTTTTAGTATAATTTATCACCGCAAGTTCACCTTTTCAGGTGGGCTAGATGTTCAGCTTATGTATTTGTTTTCATTTCGTCTTCTTCCTCTTTCAATTTAGTAGAAGAACTTCTTACTGCAGTAAATTTGTGTAAAAGCAAATTATATTGTGTGGCTTATCACGTAACTGACAATTTAGCGGGAATTGTCAAGCTTCTCTTCCGACATTCAGAGATCAATGTGTGCCTGTATAGAAATCATATCTCTTAGAAGATCTCGTAAATTTTTTGATTTATTTCAAAAACTTTTCATTTGGTTCCATTTTTCAAAAGTTCTTGCCATTTTTGGAAACTCAAAAAATGAAAACCAATTTAAGAATATATTTGATTAAGTTTTAGAACAAAATAAAAACAAAAACATTTTTCAAAACTCTAAAATTTTGTGTGGAAACTGAAAACAAATTTTAATTGTTTTCATTTTTTTTTTCCTTCTTTCTTCGACCAACTCAGAACTCCCCTCCCCTACCCCCCTCCTCCTTTGCCAAACCCTCACCAGCGACCCACCCAGCTCCTCCTGCCACCGCCTCCTCATCAGACCAGCAACCCACCCATCCCCTCCTCCCATCGGCCCTAACATCGGCACTACAGCACTGGCCTTTTTCCGACGGGAGGTAGCTTGTGATGGGCGGAAGCTTGCAACAGGCATCTCGCAAAGGGCAGTCGATCTCCGTGAAAGGGTTGTCGATGTGAGAGGGCCATCGATCTCCACAGGGGTAGGGCTAGGATCGTTGGAATGGGATGGGTTGGTCGCGGTGGTGTTGGGCTGGGCCGATCGGGGTGGGGTAGGGCTAGGCAGTTGGGGGCTGTCGGTAGTTGTCGTTGATGGGGCTGGGCAATGGAGGGTGGCGGGCTGAGCAGAGGATTGGTTTTTTAAGGGATTTTTTTATTCTAATTAATTCATTAATTAGTGTTATTTAGATTAACTTTGGTTTTATTTATATTAATAATTCTTTATTAAAAAAATGTTGTTGTTTATAAAAAAAACATACTACAATATATAGCCAAACACAATTTCAAAAACTGTTCTAGCATATATTTTAAAACATTTTCATTTTCAGATTTTTTCAAAAAAAGCCAAAATAAATACACTACCAAATGGAAATCTTATATAAATATCGGTATAGCAGGATTGTTTGATTTGAGATTTACAAGTCAAACCGCAACTTACCTTTGGACTATTGACAAAAAAAAAAAAACTCTCCAATTTAAATTTAAATTTATGGTTCAAAATAAATTCAAATTAGTCCTTTAAACAATCAATTCAAACACTAATTAAAACTATAATTTGTGGTAAAAACTAATTTGTAGTTTAAACTTTGTAGTTCAAATGTAGTTCAAACAGAGACTCCAAAAGGGTACAGCAATCTAAATAGAAACCCAAAATGATTGAATAGTTGAAAAAGATCATAAGAAATTAAAGAGATCGAGCATTAGAAAAGTTTCTTATACATATGCTATTAATGTAATAGTATTAAATGCATAGAATTAACGACATTAAAGGAGAAAAAGAACTATCCATGTTGAATGCTACTAAAATGCTGGCATTGTTAGCATATATATGTATATATATAAAATCTATTCGTACAAAATGTTTAAGCATATTAATTGAGTATCTAAATGGTATATATTGAAAAGCAAAAGAGTGTAGCGGCAAGATCAAAGTTTCACAATAAATGAATTTAAATCATGCATTAACCATTTCATAGATGATTTATTGTGCATTTTATTTGGTTGTAGTAATTGATTTTAATATCATTGTTCTTGTATTCCACGGAAAGTCACAAGTATTAATGACCAACAATAAAGATTTCAATGCAAACATTTAATGTACAGAGAAACTTCTTGAGATGACCAAAACCATGACGCTATGTCTATGCTGCCCGGCGGAAAAGAGAAAGTAAATTTATGAAAGGTAAGAAGACAATTCAAGGTAGGAAAATGAATCACATGATATAATATTCAATAAATTTTGTACTCTAGAAAGTTGCAAAAAACTATTTTGAAACAGACTTATAGTTGTCAAGAAGTGTAATACATTGATTGTGTGTGTATTGCTAGAATTTTTTTTCTATGTGGTATTGTAGTTGATCCCGCTGTTATTGGTTTTTCGCTACTGATGTTAAAAAAAAAAGGGTCTGTGTATTAAAATTAATAACATAATTTTGTAATTTTACATTTCTTGTTAACCAATTTAGATCTCATAGGAGGATTTTACAATTTTCGCCACTAAACATTCACATCCCCCTTTTGGAAGGTAGATACACTAAAGATTCAACCTATTAATTTATGACTTTGTCCATGTGTGACATTCAATAATAAAATTCATTTCCTTTCTAAAAACTAATATTCACATTCCTAAGGAAATGAAGGGGTTGGTTTGCCTATAATGTGCATATCATTTACATAAATATTCATTTTGTTCTAGTTTTCCCCGCTAGAAGATCGACCATTCATTGCAATATTTGTTTTTATACATTCTGGTAAGATAAAGCCTGCATTTATTGATGGAGACATAACTCATAAGAGATTAAATATTGTTGTTATTAGTCATTTTACATGGTTTTCTTATAATCAAGTCATTGCTTTTCACTCATTTACTTCTCTCTTGCTTAGGAGACATTGCATTAGGTTTAGAGGTACATAAATTTTGATGTTGATCTTCTTCTGCCCATTCATTTCAGTGATTAAAAAAACAAAAAAAAACGGTTTGTGGTTGACCAACCTTATAATACAAAATAGGGATCTTCTAGTCAAGTTAGGGTAGGACGGTTTACAAATCATGGTCCTAATTTTCTAAAACTCATATGGTGTTTGGAAGAGTAGTGGTTTGAACTCTAAACAGTATAAAGCTCTCACATGCTACAATAAAAAGTTATAGTAAAAAGTTCTAACTTGTTACCATTCTCGAACCAAAAATGATGGTTTAAACTACTCTCTTAGACACCCTATTACTCGTTGAAACGGTTACCAATTGACCTCGAGAGTTTAGTTGTAACGCCCCAATATAGGGGTTAACAGTTTTTAATGAATTAAAATAAAAATCAGAAATAAAAGTAAAACCTCAAAAATAAAGTTTCCCAAGGCTTAAATAAAAATTCTTAAATCAAAAATATAAATATAAATCACAATTAAACCACAGTTTAATGTAGCACTTAAATTTAATAATATAAACTGTCCTCGTCATCGTTTCAACCCTTAAAGCATTTTAATACAGTCACAAAAAGTAACAATTGATGCTTACATTATCATGAAGAACATTCTTAGCAATTAAAGCAGTCTCAATGTAATATAGCTACATAGCTTTCTCAATTATTTTGCTCGTAGCTGCCTCACACTTAGTGAGTCCTGAAAATATAAAAATATAAGGGAATGAGTGACAATATGCTTAGTAGGGAAAACCATTACTCACCTCTAGGTTTTTATCATTTCCACATTAAAACCTACATGGTTAGTTAACACTCATCATTATCCATATTATAAGATTTATTATTATCATATGCCATGGATACTATAGTTAATCATTATCGAGTTTCATACATATACATATATACAAATATTACAGTTTTTCATTATTTCTAGGTATCCACATTCAACATAATATCACTCAACTCGGCGAAACCCAAATGGGTGCACTTGGCCACCCTTCAAACATTCCAAGGGTGTTCCGGTGAGGGGACTTTAAACCCCAAGTTCTCACCAAGTCGATTCCTGTACAGTGTGTTCTAGGACTTTCGATTCAATGGAGCATCATCACCTCCCCTATTTTACCTTTTAGGGTATTCGTACCCAAGGACGTAACCGCCGCCTTCTTCACATCTCACAATTTCTCTATATTTAATCGTTATTTATAGAGTCAGTTTTCTTAACCATACTTCTCAATTTACAACAACATGTGTCAAATCATTATGTTCCTCGCTGCATATTATAGAACGAGTTCCACATCATCATATTATAGATATTATCATATACATATCTTGTAACATACACAACCAAATTTTAATTTATCAAAACCTCACAAAAGATGAGTAATAGAATCCCTACCTTCCAAGCTTATCAACAATCTTTTAATCCTAAAATCAATTAACGTTAGCTCTACACTCCATTAATCTTAAGGCGTGCATAAGGACAATTAAAACTAAAGCACAACATACAACCACATTCATAAATAAATTATGTGTAAATCCATCTTACTAGTGTGCCATTAAAGCTTTTATGCAAATATCTTTTAAATACCACAGTAAACAATTTTTGTCTTAACACAATATAAAATGTATACGAGTAATTTACATGTTTTGGTCCTTAATAAGATTCATCAATCACTTAGGATAATATTGGAAAGGTTGCAAGACATTAAGGAATTAGGTGGTGAGTAAAGATGGGTTTTTGGTTCAGGTTAGCAGCTGGTATACCATAGCAAACTAGCAGTATACTTTTGCAAAAATGATAGGTTCACTATCTACAATCATCACATCGGTTAACAGGTGGTTTACTTAACATAAACGAGCGGTATATGGCCACGGGTAGGTTTACTAGTTTTCAGTCCAAAAATTGAAAAATTCATAGAAAATAAAATACAACTTTGATTTAGGCTCATGATAGCTTGTTAGAAAGCTTAAGATGTCTACTTTTTAAATATTCAAACCAATTTACAAAATTTATTTTCATTTAATCCCAAAATTTTAAGAAAAAGCCACTGCCCATAGAGGTATTACAAAGTTTGACAATATAAATTTTTTGTCTACAACATATACACTTAGACTTTATACATATGCTCCAAAATAGCAGCAAGACATATACTTAGGTTTAAGAACACAAATTTGAGTAATCCTTGAGTATAAAAAAATTTATAAACTAAAGACTAAATTTGTTCATAAGATTCTAACATCAAATTATGGCTAGTTGGAAGCTTAAAATGGCTTTAAAACATGTTCTTTGACTTTGGTATGACTGAAGTTCTTGCTCAAATGGAGGTAATGGTGGGTGCCTTGACAACGTTCTCTAAGTATTTTGCTTCAGCAAAGAAATGAGAAGAAGAGTGTGGGAACCGTGGAAGAAAAATGAAGAAAAGATTAAGTCTTTGAAGAGAAGTGATAGAAGTAATTATGAAGGAGACATGTTGGAGCATATCACGGAGGAAATAAAGAAAAGGAGGGTCAAGAGTAGTTGAGAAGATATCCTCATGTCTTCTCTGGAGACTTTAGCCTAAATAATACTAAAATGATATTTTCAAAATTTATTAGAAGTTTCAAAGCTTTTCAGTAAACATATTAAATAAGTATAGGAGAATTTTAAAAAATTTAAAAATAGATAAAAAATAAATATGGTGAAATGGATTTTAAATGAAACAAATTTTTGATTGGCACACTAAAAATTAATTTAATTACCTTAATACCTGTTAGGAGAATAACAAGTGTCACATTAGTTGATTTGCACTTGTAGAAACAAAAGGGATGCACTCAAGTACAATGCTAGGGTTTTTCCTTTGCAACTCAACTCACTTTGCTTTCTCTAGTGCTTTTTTTTTTTTTTTTTAAGGGAGAGTTGAGTACTTGTCTTTTGATCTTACTAGGCTTATAATACATAAGGGATAGGGATATGTACAAAAATATAAGTCGATTCGTGGAATTTAACTTGATTAAAAATCCGATTGATTGTTGTATTTATTGCCAAGTTGTATCCATATCAATGAGCTGGAAAAAAATTGAAAAAAGAGGTAAAGCAAACAAATGAAGATAGATATTAAATGCTCTCAAATTCTGGTTCACGCTCTCGAACTCTTCAACTTCCTCTTGCCCATTACCCACTACCCATATCAAGTGTTCAAATATTACACCCTTTTCCTTTTTGGGTCTTAACCTATCCCATTAAATAATTTTTCTAAAGAGGACCCATTTAATCATTTTGTTTGTTTATGATATTTTTTTCTTTTTTTTTTTTATGAAAGAACAAATTTAATCATATTCATAGATTTAATTGGGGGAGGGTGAGATAATTGATTATATTCATTGTTTCAATGGTACAAAGATATTTAATGAATTTTATGGCCAAGGGAAATAAAACATATTTTTTTCGAAAAAGAGGACTTGACGCTGATGAAGTTTAGAGGGAGAAAGTTTTGACACGTAAAAGGAAGGCTGACTGTATAATAACTGTATGAATGTGATATCATACCTTGTTTTGACTAAAATATATATTTGAATCGTCTAAGATCTCAAATAATTTTGAACAATCTTTTGAAAGCTTTCGTTCCTCCCTTTATACTTTGCTTTAATTTCGTTATTGTGTTCTCTTTTTCTTCTCCTATATTTATAAGATGTTGTTTAATAAAATCAATTCTAACCAAAATTTTTAGTGAGCTACAATATAAAACTTTATACGCTATAATTTTTTGTTTAAAATTTTCAGTTTTATTCGTACTTTTCAAACGCTCTATTATTTTTTTTGTCCTAAATCGAATTAGTAAAATAGGGGTGGAAATTAGAAGAACCTACAAGGAAAGACGTTGAAGACATTTTGAAGGAATTAAATATTCATTTCCTGTGAAGCTTTTTGTGAAGTTATTATGCGCACGTGAACTTAGAAAATAATAATAAAAAAAAGTTTATGAAAAATTTTATCTTATCTTTTAGTAGAAGCAATAAACTTGACCGTTTTGTTTGTTATAATGGATTATTTGTTATATCCATCTTACCACTTTTACATGATCTACAAATTATATAATATATATATATATATATATATATATATATATTTTTTTTTTTTTTCAGTTGAACGATTTTGGGGTTAGACTTTGCCCTCCAATGAATGCCTCCCACGTGGTGGCAATTGAACAAACCTAGCAGTCAACCGCAAACCTTGCGGTGGATTACACAACGAAGGAAACATTGCTCCACATGAGTTAGCTCAATTCTATCAAGCAAAGCTTTTTTTTTTTTGTTCAATTCATTTCTTTGTTCTCAATTTACCTTGTATTTAGGATACTGAGTTAAACTCATAAATTTTAAACTCTTTATAATGTAAAACTCTCATAGTAAAAATATACTATAATATAAAGCTATTGTATTTTACTATGGTTATATTTATTTTTACAAAACACTAGATACTTTATTCGACTTCCTTCAATCTAAGCTCCAAACTCAACGAGCATGTTTCCTTATATTTGGATTGATTTCTACAGCCTCACACACTAACTTTGAACATGGACACATGGACTCATGGATGTCCCATGAATGCCACAAGAAACCCACTTCTCATGATTAGGTAAATGGGGGTAACCAATGTTTTATATTGTGTTTGAAAAGTAGGTTGAAAACGAAAGTTTAAATTGAAAGTACTATAGCATGTAAGAGCTTTACACTATAATATTTTTTTGTTTTACAAAGTAACGTGTGAGAGCTTTTTATATCGTTTGAATTGAAATCTATAAGTTAAAATTGAGATAGCCAAACACCCTGTTTGTTTGCCTGGTTCTATAAATAGAGTTGGGAACTCTTGCTATAAGGACTTTGTGCTCATTTTTATGTTGTTATTTGTAACTAGTTCCCTGTTAGAGCTTGTTGCTAGTTGTAAGCCTTTTTTTTTTCATAAGAATCTATAACCGACTTGAGCATAGAATGGAACAATGAAAATAAATAACAGTAGTTCAACAACTAATTTCTTAGTTTGTGATTCGTAGTGGGATTTCAATGGTTACAAAGGAAATCACAGCCTCTATTAAAAAAAAAAAGTAAGGTTATAACTGGCCTTTTAAATTAGAATACAACTTCTTTTTTTTTTTTTTTGAGGAAAAATAGGGTGAACTAGTGAACTATTACTTCTAGAGAGTTGAAAATAAAAATAAAAAAAACTATTGTCTTTTGAAAATTTGATCCTATTTTTTCACGATAAAATAGTATAGATGAATAACTAGATTTAAAAAACACATAACCTAATTAACAAAAAAGAAAAGCTTTAGACATACAACACAATTTTATTTTGTATAAAACACTAATATCATTAAAATAATAGCTATATATTTTTACTATTTTAAGATATTTAAATAAAATTGCCACATTTCAGCTCCACTCACAAATTTGTGATATTGAAAAAAAATTCAAAATGATTTATAAATAGAAGAATCAACATCATTATTAATATAATTACTATGTACTTTTATATAAAATGTGAATATTTTAATTGCTATATATTTTCTTGCTGTTCTTAAAATATTTCAAAAAAGTTACTATTGAACTCCTCACTGAACATTTTAGAAGATTAATGGGCTAATTGGGCTAGAATGAAAAAAAAGGAGGAATCAGAAATGGGTTGATTAGCCCAAATATATCTGGGTGAAAGCTAAAACCTGAGCTCTCTTAAGCTGGGCTAAGTCTTCATTTTGGGTCTTCACGCTTCAAAAATTGGGTGGTGTGTTCCATCGCCTATTTTGCTTTTTTTTTATTCATGCCTCTTCTTCTAATTAAAAAGGCTAAAATATTCTTACATAATATTTATTTACCTAATTTTAATCTAAAATACTTATAATCAATAATATTTTTATACTTTTTAAAAATAGTATGTTTCAAACTTTCTCATAATAATTAAAACAAGTGCCAGAGAATTGACATTTCTCAAATTGACCTTGCCTTTCAACATTAGATCATTGCCTTTCATTTTTAAGTAGGTATCTATTTCTCTCTCTCTTTTTAAAACTGTATTTGAAATATTGAACTATATATCTTGTGATGGAGTCATATATGCAACCACACACTTTAAAACTAGATTTTATTCTTGGAGAATTTAAATGAAAATTATAATGATTTTTCCTCTTTTATTATTATTATTATTATTTACTTGAAGTTGCATGAGGTGCTTGTCTTCGATAAACAATCAGCTAATCTATAAAGATGAATCTATTCTAAAATTACTCATTATTATTTTATTTTATCTTTTTCTTGGGAGGTGATTCCTTATTGTTTTGGCCCTTGTTCTGTCATGGAGAAAAAAGAAGACAAAAAGAACAATAGAGGCACACAAAGCAAACATATATATATATATATATATATATATTTATTTATTTCGTGATAAAAAGATAATAGTATAATACCATTTCCCTTTTTTCGTTTTTGAGGGAATATATTGTTTTCTTTTTTGAGTGAAATATCCAACACAAATTTGGAATATCAAGGCAGGGCCATAGGGCCATTACTATTCTCACAATAATCTTTTTCCCCTCAAACACAATTCCACAATTGAAAGATGAGTTTCCGGATGTCCATTGTCCCACTTTCTCTAGTGCACCAAACAAAAAAAAAAATTATAAAAAAAAATAATGAGGATTGCTTTCATATAAAAAAAATATCCAGAGATAGTTGTAAAACGTTAAATTACATTAAAATCATTTTTATATAATAAAATTAAATTAATAAGAAAGTAGAGATTTTTTTTAATATGATATGGAAAGTATTCTAGTATGACACAAATTTAATAACTTGACAAGTATTTAATAAAAATTTGAACCTAATTCTACTAAAATTCTCTAAACAATTTAAGGATCTAGATAAGGAATAAATAATTTAGGTTGTTTTAACCAAAAATAATGCAACGATTTAAATTTCATAAAAAAAACACTATGACAAAAATCAAACCAGAAAAAAACTAGACAAAAGTAAATTGGTGTTTCTAAATGCCTCTTTTAGTTTTTTAGATAATTTCTCTAATAAAAACTAAAATATATACTTATCAATAAATATATATTTTTTAACTATTATATCTATAAAAAAATAATTTTAAAACATGCTATGGGAAGTCTCTTAAAAAGAACCCATTTGTTAAAATATAAATAATGAAATCAACAAAAATAAAAAAATAAAAATAATGAAATGGAGACCACCTCAAAGTCACAAAACCGAGTGGCTACTTAAAATATATATAAAAAATAAGCCTATATAGAGGGATGGAGTTGGCGTTTAATCAACTAGCTTCCATTCTCTGAACTGAGAAAGAGAGAGAAACAATTGCTATAAATAGGAGTCAAATCCCATTTCCATTATTTTTATATTTCGAAAAATCGCACCAAGAACTAAGAAGAAAGCAAGAAGATGCAGATTTTTGTAAAGACCCTAACTGGGAAAACCATTACTCTCGAGGTCGAGAGCAGCGACACCATCGACAATGTCAAGGCTAAGATCCAGGTACAGTTTTTTTTTCCTTTTTTTTTTTAATTTAAAGGTATGAATTTTACTGTTTCAATTTGCGATTGAACTTGTTTGGATGGAAAATCTCTCGTTATTAGACCGATTTTTTTATTATTGAAATTGGATGTTGTGTTAGGGCTTGTAGGGGTTCTATTCCTGTTGATTTTGGCTCTCCGGCTCTGTTTTTTTTTTTTTTTCTGGTTTTGAGTTTTTTAAGGTTTTGGCTTCTGAGAGAGTTTTCTTTAAAGTTTCTTTGGACTTAATCACTGGTTTTTTTTGGGTGTTAATTAAAAAATCGTTATTATTTTCAGGGTTATTGATCTTTTCCTTTGGTTATCTGATTGTTACACGATTTCTCAGTTATGTAACATGACTTGTGTTTGTATAGCTTTCCATGGGTTCTTTTGGGTACTTTTATTTGTATTTTTGTGTACAATTCTGGGTATTTTTCTCTTTTCTTATGGCTCGTTTAATATGTTCTTTGATTTGATTTTTCCTCGTCCTTTATTTGTGTTATTCTATGTGATTCTTGGTTGTTTTGTGCTTTAATTGGATTTGAGGGTAATATTATGAACTCTGTAATGAGTGAATGTGGGGTTTCAGGATAAAGAAGGAATCCCTCCTGATCAGCAGAGGTTGATTTTTGCTGGGAAGCAATTGGAAGATGGGAGGACTCTTGCGGATTACAACATCCAAAAGGAGTCAACACTTCATCTGGTTTTGAGGCTGAGGGGAGGAACCATGATTAAGGTGAAGACTCTCACTGGGAAAGAAATTGAGATTGATATTGAGCCGACTGATACCATCGATAGGATCAAGGAAAGGGTTGAGGAGAAAGAAGGCATTCCTCCAGTGCAACAAAGGTTTACACTTTCTTTTAGTATGGTAGTTAAAATAAAGCTGTTATGTAGCCTAGTTTGCGCACATTTATTTCAAATCGGTTTCTCCTAGCGACATTGTTATGTGTCAACAGTTGAAGTGGTTGATTGGTTGCAACCTGCCTCATTTCTTGTCTATTTTTTTTTTCTGGTTGATGTGGCATGAATTAGATTTTTCTGCCTGTGGAATTATCTTTATTTCTTTTTGAGGGGCGTGGAATTATCTTTAGACTCTCCAAGTTGAGAACTTTGGACAAAATCATGTGGTGGAGTTGTGACTGAGAATCTGAGATGTCGTTTTACCTTAGCCTATCCTCTATCTGATATTGATTATCGTCTTATCTTTTTGTTTTAAGCAAATTATGCACTGCTGAATTTGAATCAAGTAATTAATTTTTGCTGAATTTCAGTGTATGATGCAATACAGTATCAAAAATTCAAAATCTTTAAAGATCTACAGTTTCATTCTGTTTTCTTTTATATTAAATCTTATCAAATGAAAATAGCTTGAAATTGTTCCTCTCGGCCTACATTCTTGTGTACTTTTCTTCACTGGAATGTTTCTAAAGCATGTGCTAATTTTTTTGCGGTTTTCATTTTCCATGTGCTATGGAAGCTTGTTTCCTCTGATTTGTGGTCTTACAAAGTGCTTGTTGTTGTAGTTATATCATGAAGTACCAGGCCTACTGGTCAGTTTTAAATTGTGGTCCATGTTCCTTGTCTCCGTCTTGAGTGTAAATGTGATACTCTTCTTTTATGAGAATGAAAGATCTTACTGGTTTTATCTCTGGTTTGCAGGCTTATCTATGCTGGAAAGCAGCTTGCAGACGACAAAACAGCAAAAGACTACAACATTGAGGGTGGTTCTGTCCTCCATCTGGTGCTTGCTCTTAGGGGCGGTAGTCTCTGAATGCAAATCAACCTCTAGGTTCAAACTGACTCATTCGGGCTTGAATCGGTATTGGCTCTTGATAATTACAGAGTTGCAAGTGCTATGTTGATAAGACCGATATACACAACGTGTTACTATTAACTATATTTGATGTTACTTTTGCCCTTTGGCCCCGTCTGCCGGTTCTTTTAGCTAAGTTGCATTTCTTAGATGTGAATGAGTTTGGTTGCACATGACTCGGAAAATGAATTTTATAAATATCTGATCAATTCCCCCAATCCTGCTTTTATTGTACGTGGATGCTATGTTAGCACAGAAACCTGCGTTTCATTTACTCGTAGTTCGGAGCATCCTCTATTGCATTGCCATGAACTATAGAGTAAATGAAGTGAAAAGGTGGGTATTTTGATTTCTTAACAAATCGAAAAGCCAAAACCGTGTGTGTTTTTTTTCATTGTTGAGAATACTGAAACTCATGCATGGTAATCTTGAGTTTTTCAGTGACAAAGAGGAGGGTAAACGGATAAACGTTGGACATGGGTATATCGGCTTGTTTTAATTGCTTTTCAATTGTCTCTGTAATTGGTCTTGCAACTCCATGTTGGGGGAGTTTGCAATTATACGGTACATTGGCATGTCTGTTTTAATTTTCAACTGGTGCTTTAAAGGCACAACTCCCAATTGCTAAAGAACTACTCTGGCTGTCCATTACGTGTTGATCTCGCGACGGTATTCCGGCTTTGTTTGGTATGAGAGAAAAGAAAAGTAGAAAAAAAAAGGGAGGGAGGGAGGGGGGGGGAGAAGGGGGGAGCTTTTTGTATTGTATGGGTCAATTTTGACGTTAGTCCTTAATCTTTTACAAAAGTATGATTTTAGTCTTTAATATTTTATTTTTAATTTATCAGTCCTTAACTTTTTATTTAGTTGCTAAGAGATTAATTTAATGGTTAAACTGTTAATTTTGAGGACCATTTTATTACTTTTTTGATAACTTTAGAGATGAGTTTGTCACTTTTTTGGTCCAAAATTAACTGTTTGCTTGTTAAATTGGTTCCTCAGCAACCAAAATCAAAGGTTGTGAATTGATAATCAAAAATAAAAAGTTACGGACTAAATGTTTAATTTCATGAAAGGTTGGGGATTGTTAGAGCAATTTACCCTTATTGTATTTAGAGTTAACCCCATATATGGTCCTTGATGTTTATCGACATTCTTATTGTAGCCTCTCACATTTAAAAAGTCCTATTTTGGTATTTAATTTATTACTTTGTTAGTTAAGTTAACAAAAAATCTTTAAAATGTTTCACTTAAGTCCATACATATTTTAATAGAGGGACCAAAAGTAAAATAAAGCAATGGCTTAGGGACCAAAGGTAGACATTTTAAAAGTTTTTCATTAAATATTTAACAAATAACTAGTACAGGAGTTAAAACTGAAACAATATAATAGATTAATATTTAAATTCAAGCGTCATGGATTAAAATAGGACTAAGGGCAAGCCTCAAGGATCATTTGTGGGGGATTAACCCTTGTATTTAATATGGATCACTTTCCTAATCTCTTCATATTGACTATCAAGGATTAAAATTAAGGTTTATTGAAAGACAGTTTCTCACTCAACTTACTCTTTGTATCTTTTT
This sequence comes from Artocarpus heterophyllus, assembly GCA_025403435.1. NCBI lineage: Eukaryota > Viridiplantae > Streptophyta > Magnoliopsida > Rosales > Moraceae > Artocarpus > Artocarpus heterophyllus. The sequence goes on along the minus strand of CM046346.1, from coordinate 1,983,709 downwards.
TCTCTTACCAAACTACAAGTGTTAAAATCATTCTATTAACTCCCTCTCTTTTCGCCCTTCTTTCACATATCTCTCCTAATGTCGGGAAATTCGGGGTTGCTTTTGGTGTCAAAACTACTTTGGACGTAAACCACAGTGGTCAATTTAGGATTATCTTGGGAGTTTCCAAAACTAATTTACACATAAATACAAATAGATACAATCAATTTGTTTGGTTAAAGCTGGCAAAAAATATTTAACACAAACACTGATGTATTGTTTCTCCTCTGCTTCTATTCTTGATAAGAAAAAAAAAAAAAAAAAAAGAGGTTTTCTTTTCTAAGAGCACTACAATCCCAACCAAACTGAGCCGTGATATTGAGGGCAAATCAATGTTGATACTCTATGGTGTTTGTCTGTATGTTTGCATAGATTAATTTCATGTGCTGTCTTATTCTTTTTAATGTCCTTATGGGGCCGTCTTTACTTTCTCTCAAGCAGCCTCAACTCTTGCTTTATATTATACTCTCATTTACTTGACGGTGACATCTAGTAATCAAGTTCTTTATAAGGGTTGTTTTCTTGCCGCCCATGTTTTATCTGTGGTTATTAATTAATTTGCATATTTTTTTTTCCTATGACGAGAAAAATACGTCTGGTATGAGCCCACCCTCTTATAGTTATACGACACAAATAACTTAACTATGTTTATTGAATTAAAATATGACTCTAATTTGTAAATCTTCTATATATGCTACAAAATAATATCATTAAAGTAATTCAAGTGTAATTATATAGTACAAAATATTGTATTATTAAAATAATTACTATGTTATTAAGGACATTTTTAAGATGGTCTGAATATTGTGTTGAATTTTAATACAAAACAACTATTTAGTCATGTATTGTAATTTTTTCCTTTTTAAATTTTAAGCAAGGGCAAGTAGTTGTCTTTTCAGTTTCAAACTGACCTTTATCAAATAACTCTAAGCCACTCTTCCCTTCCAAACCATAATGATCATCCTCCAAAATCAGAACCCCAAGAACTTTTTGTGTTTTGTTTTGTTTTGTTTTTTTTCTTTTCTCTTTCTATAAGTAATATTTGCTCTGTAATTTTTCTTTGAAAGAGATTGTAGTCGAAAATTAAAACACTAAGAGAGCTGCATAATTGTCTAATTTTCACTTAAGAAAGTTCAAGACGTCGGTTCTTGCTGATCTAGCATCCCCCATTAGAATATTTATGCTAATCCAAGCATAAAAAGTGCCTAAATCATCCCTTAATCCTAGGATAATATTTACTTTGTGAAATATAAACAATGGTCTAGATTGCGACCAAAGGTCCTCCACACCGTCTCATTTTGGACAAACAAAAATTGATCATTTGATGTCATTTGTTAAAGATTGATTGAAGATTTGTTTTATCTCTTTTTCTTCATCACTTTTTCTTTTTTCTTTTTAAATAAAAAGATAATAAAAATATTTTCATCTTAATTTTGTGAACCCTAGTGAGCCAACAAGGTAGAAGGTTAGAAGCAAGAAAAAACAAATGCTTCCTTCCATTTTTTTTTTGGTTGGTTGATTGGTTCTTGAACTTAATTTTTTCACAATTATGGTCTCTGGTCATAAAAATTGATAATTTTTAATAAAACGAGTTAAGTGAAACTAATTTAAAATTTAAGGAGCAAATGAGAGTTTTTAAAATTTCGAAGAAAACAAGAGAAGCACATGTGAAAATAATCCATAGCACCAACTGCTACTTCTTGAAACTACAGGGGCTAACCCAGCAGAGGAGATGGGATGGGATTAGGGCCTCGTATGTTTGAATTTTGGGAGGGACAATTGAGGTACACGAATTGCATAACTTAAAAAAAAAAAAAAAAAGAAGTCACTTTTTGAGATGAATTAATAGCACCCAAAAAAAGAAATCAATTTTTTTTTTCTTTTTTATGGATGAGATCATGTATATGCATGCAAGTGGTCAGCCTGTCATGGCCATGCATTTCTCGCCACATGCTAATACATAAGCCGTTCGTAATAGTTAGGCCATGCACCATGCTGTTGCCTCTTGAAACTAATGACACGTGTTGATTAATTGTTGACTCCCAAATATGCTTGAGTTGCAAGATAAATTAATTATTACAATTTAAGATTCAACTCCAATCAAGTCCCTTAGGCAAAATTGTCAAGAGAATATGCTACCCAATTGGAGAATGATCAAGTCAGTTCCTTTGAAGAGCACAATTGCTTGATTCATAGTCCCCATTTTACACTAAAAATGACAGGAATAATGTGACATCTTTGTGATTATCCCAATATAAGTAATAACTATATATCAATCCCTTTTCAAACTAAAACTCTTGCAAGAAAATCCAAGCACTCGTGTATTATCAAGCATAAACATCTCAAAAACAGTTCCACCTTTGTCAACTTGGATATAATGCCACGTGGCTTCATATCCTGCTCCCACGTAAACCACATGTCATGCAGATGTAATAAATATTATTATTTTTTAATCTCCAAATTATTGAAATTATATTTGTTGTTGGAGTCTTCTTGCAGCTCACTGCTTAGACTTTGTCTACTTTGTTTTGGTCATGAAAAGTCTTTAATGGTTAGTGAGGATCTACTAACCTAATGAAAGATATCAAGATTAGGTGCCAAAAGAGTAAAACCCCTTTTAATGTTAGTTTCCCTAACAAAAGACTTGGCCGAAATTAATAATGAGTGGGTTGTCCTTTTGTGTCGTTTTCAAATGGGTGGACTTTTTAGTCTACTAGTATATATGGGATTCCATGGAGCAGGGGCTTGTCATTGAAATTTTAAAAAAAAAATTAGGAAATTGCACTAAATAATATAGTTTCAATTCCTAGGAGGTGTTTGGCAGTGGTGGAAACCACTCAGTTCCCACCACAATCTCAGTTATAAACAGTGTAAAGCTCTCATATGCTACAACAACAATAAAAAAAAAATATGCTACAGTATAAAACTCTCACATGCTACAGTAAAAGTGGTTCTCACCACTGGTTCCCGCCACCCTTCCAAACACCCTATTAATGTAAACAAAAAGCATACTTTTAAAAATATTTAAGTACATAGCATTTTTAAAACCACGTATTTTTTTTAAATATATGAATTTTTAATTTTACTTCCTTTTTTTTCTTCCTCTTTTTCTTTTTATTTTTATTTTTTGTTATCTTAATATTGTTTCATGTTTTTCTTTAAGTTATTTTATATCAAAATAAATTTTGTTTTAATCTAAATATGCTATTTATTTAACATTGTTATATTTTAGTCTATTTATTTTTAATCCACATAAATGTGATCTAATTCTCTCCTTCTTTCTTAAACTTTTAAATACAATTGTGGTCAAATTGCATACGTTTTGGTTAATTATATTCAAAAGGCACTAACTTGGGCCGGTGACCTAAATCATATGACCAATAGTTGTGTCTACATGTTGATTTCTGTTCATAATTCATGCATATAACATAAGATGTAACTCACCAAAATTCCACTTGGCTGAAGTTGCATGATCAATAAAACTAGGAAAAAGAATTATCTGATTGTAATATGATTAAAGCATTTCAAGGCGTATTACACCAATGACATCAGAATCATATCAAAATAAAAAATACATCGCAACTTAATAAAAATGTTTAAACAATGCAGCACATATGCAACCAAAAATTTCTCATTGTATAATTCAAGCTGTTGAATTACACTACTTTCATGATTAATAGTCAAAATCTGGATTATCCCTGAAATTTTAATTCAAACTCAAGTTGATAGGCAATGTTCCAACCCTTCAAAAAAAAAATAATTAAAAAAAAGAGTAGCTAAAGCAATATTCACTTACTTTTACTATATGTGTTTAGTAAATGACATTGTAAAACTCTTACATGTTATAGTATAGAAGCTCTCACATGTTAGAATGTTTGAACTTATTTGAATTCAAACTCATGAATTTGAACTCGTTTATCAAACCAATTTACGCATTTTCCAAAAAAAAAAAAAAACCAATCTCGTGACTTTAAGGCCTAAATCATGTTTTAATTGTTTCCAAGTAGTACTCTCAGCCAAAGCTACAAACAAAATTTTATATTGTAGGAGGATTTTTGAACATTCTCTACTACAAATTTTGTTATGATTCATGAGGTTAATGTATATTATAGGTCAACGCAGACAAAATAGCTATTATTTACCAAAATATCAAAATTTACGAAAAACCTTTTAGATCTTGTATTGCAATTCTATACATAGTAGTTTTATGTATGCTAAAATGCAATAAAATGCCCCCTTAGATCTGCAAAACTGGGCATTCTTCAGTTAAAAAAAAAAAAACAGGTGTTATGATGTAAAATACCATAAGCAAGAAAAAGACACTCACAAAAAAAAAAAAAAAAAAAAAAACCTCCACATTTGAGAGTTCCACCTACATTTTTTTTTCTCTTTGAATTGAGTTCTACCTACATTTTGGAAAAAGTTTAAAATGCTACATTCGTTTTCTTTCCTCGGGAATCTTTTTTTTATCTTTTTCCAAGAATATTTATCCCAAGTCCTATCTAGATCCCAAGTTATGTCAATAATGGTGACACATATGTCTTTTCTCCATCTGTCTAGAGAAAGACAAAAATAGTGGGGGGCTGATTGGTTTGGCTATATATATAAAACTAGTGCTTGTAATTATTTATGATCATACGTATTATTGTCATCATTATTATCTAATTATTTGTTTAGGTTAATTAAATTACCCAAATTAAGTAATATTAAAATAAGGAGTACTACTTTAGTTATTTTTTTGCAAGCCACCACTAAGATAATATGGTTAAGCATAATATTTATACTAATTATTTTAAGGGGAAAAAGGAGAAGTTCTATTCAAAAATTTTCAGCATGATGAAACCAATGATGAAAGGGCATTTGTGTAAATACAGGAGTGTACAATCAGATGAGACACCGTTCTCAGTAAATATAGAATATATATATATATGTTTTGACATGTTCAATATCATGCATACTAACTCACTTGCGTCTATAATACACATATATTCTTTTTTAGGGAAATACTACATATATATATTCTCATAAATGCAAAGTGGGATTTACATTTCAAGAATTAAGAAATAAAATAAACTTATCAGCACTAGTAAATTGTCAACATATCAACATACACTATGTTCACTGTAGGATCTCAAACACCCTAAGGATAGGGAATAGGGATCTTAGAAGTGAACCTTAAAAATGAATGAATCTTACCATTTAGTGCTTGTGTGTCTCATATACAAATCAAATTTACAATTTTACGATTCATGAAAAAGACTTAAAGGTTAAAATTATGTGAAATTTCATTGTCAGCAATCTCCAACCTAATGACATTGAAATATATATTACAATAGATAGTTTTACATAAATCAAAACAAATAAAAGGTTTTTTTTTTTAGTTCTCTCCCACCCCACCCCCCCCAAAAAAAAAAAAAAAAAAAAAACACACACACACACACAATTAATTATTTTTTTTCTTCCTTTTCCAACCATTTTCTTTGGTTCTGTCCAAAATTTTCCTTTTTTTTTCATCCTTATTTTTTTTTAATACTCTTCTCTTTAATTTTTTTCTTTTTTTAATCTTTTTCTTACTTTCTCATTGCATTTTCAGTGCTCCATTTTTTTTTCTTCTCACCTTGATAACTTTTTTTGTTGCTTTCTCCTTAATATGTTGTATACTTCCAGAATCACTTCATGATTTTTTCAATATGTATCAGCAAAATCTTTTAAATTTTTTCTTATTACATACTATTTTACATCTTGTAAAATATTATTTTATTAAGCGTGACCTTCAAAGTTCAGTTTTATTCATTTCTATTTAAGCTTTCTTTGCCTTTGCCATTTTGGTTCCCATATATTTTCCTACTTAATTACATATGTTCTTTTTCCCTAATAGCACTTCCAACAACTATTTGCCTCATAAATGTCATTCTCTAATTTATTTACAAATATTTTCTCCTACATAGATTCCTACTCAATTTTTTTAAGTAACCTTCACAGCTGGCATTTTCTCATAGTACCTCGTAATTAATTTTCTATGTGATTTTTTGATTATATTTTCTCTTAAAAAATATTGCCTTATTCATGTACACATATTAATCCTTTCACTCAATCTCACAAACATTAAACGAAAACATACGTTTTGTTGAAATAAGCTTCTAGTTCCAACTGCTTTTTACTTTTATTTTTTAAAATTATGTTTCTAATAAATTGTATTAAACTTTTTCCTCCCTAATCTACTCTTATTAAAATAATTTTTCTGTATATGTGATTACTTTAACATGTTTTAAGTCGATTTTTTCTCAATTGCAGGCCTCATAAATATTTTTCCTAATTGCTCCTCTTAAAAAAAATTTTCTCGGATTTGTTCATGCCTAAACATTTTTGTCTTACAACTATCTTAAATACTTGTTTATATTTACCCCAAAAAAATACAAAAAATGCACGCGCTGTAGGCATGAAAAAACACCATGAAACTTGTCTAAAATTACAATATTACATTACATTATTAATATATACAACATATATCTTTATTATTTATTGCTTATTGGACGTGTAATAACTGCAATAAATATACATTTTGTACGTATAAAATTTAACATCAAAATAGACAACATGTTTCTTTATTACTTATTGGATGTATAATAACTGCAATTAATATAAATTTTGTATATATACAATTTAACATCAAATGACAACACCCCCACTACCAAAAAAGAAAAAAAAAAACCATGAAACTGGTCTGGAATTATATTATTACATTTCATTATTAATACATGCAACATGCATCTTTATTTCTTATAAAATGTATAATAAGTGTATGGAAATACATTTTGTAAATATCAAAATTAACATATAAATTGGAGTCCTATTTTTGTATGTTAAGGTTAAGCAATTGAAATGATAAAAATTAAAAATAAGTCACCTTAAATTTCTCAAAAATTAAACATAACAAATTATTAAGTAGAGGTTATAACTTAATTATCAAATGTTTATGTCGTAGCCTATAGGACTCAAAAACCTAGAGGGATAGGCTGTTGATATAAAATTAGAGTAAAACAACTGTTCTTTAAAAATTTTAAGCAACTTCTAAATTTACTTGCAGTCATATATGATATCTTTTGTAGCTTCGTATTGATTATATATTTTCACATACTAATATGTATATTATATGATAGGAAACGCAAATCTTTTTTTAATGGGAAAATTCTTTGGGAAGGCATGCCCATAGAGCAAGTTTTGACAGTTACTCGATTAAATTTAAGTAGTGTAATTTATGAATGTCTACATTTTTAAATGCATAATTTTATGTACAATACAACACAAAAATACTCCTACCTATAGGTTAGATTATTAAATGTAACCCAACGAATACAAACTTTCTCTAACAAAGGGAAACTGTAGAATTTTCTTTTAAGAAAATACTATTTATAACTTGACAATATTGCTAATAAACATGATGATAATGTTATAGATATATGTTTGTCAAGTTATAAATAGTATTTTCTTGCTAATAAACATGATGATAATGTTATAGATATATGTTTGGAGACTAAGATTAGGAGCTCCCCAAATTGAATATAAATTTATTTCTGTGGTAGGACATGTATAACGGTACTTTGTGTTTCTCTAAATGTTAAATATTCTAATCAGATGATTACATTAAAAATATTAAAAAATATATAAAAACAAGTTAACAAGTTAACAAAACCTTCAAATATTTAACGAATTAATTTAAAATGATCTCTATTAGTAAAATATTTTTCATATCTTATCAAAGAATTCTCAAAACGATAAGTTATATATAAATTTGTATATATAACTATCGAAAAAAAGTTTGCCAAGACTTAAAAAGTAAAAAGTTGGTTACGAGAAATAAAGGTTTGCCAAGACTTAATAGTAATGATTTGAAGTCATAAAAATGCCTTTTTTCCTTGTAATTTCTTTAAATTAGGAAGACAGAGGAGTTCCTTCAACTTCACCTAAAACCAGACTACTACTGTTCAACCTTCTTGATGATATATATATATATATATACACACACACACATATATACATATATTTATTAGTGAAAGCAATTTATAGGACTAATATAGTGGCGAGATACAGTAGTAGTTTGACACATGTGTAACATTCCCTATATGGATAGGCTTTACAGAAATCTTGGATAGGAAAGAAATGATACTCATGTTCAAGTTACCAGAACTGGAGAATGTAGCACATATTATATTGAGGAAAGGTAGACCAAATGAGGTCTCACATGGTCATAAAATTAATTCGAATACAAGGAAAGGAACTCAAAAGTCTTGTTAATTGAACCATTCACATATCTATTATTTCTTTCTTTCTTTTTTTAAAAAAGGAAAGTCATTAGCGTGCTTTTGTAAATAAATAAAAATTATGCGTGGAATTGAATCTACAATGGTACAATCTCATACCAAATTTAAAGCCTTAACCTCTATGGCCCCATCTTGTAGAACGCCAAAATTCAAATTAATAGCTATTAATATTTGACTTAAGGAGATCTCATGTTCGAGTGCCGTTGAACGCGAAAGAAAATTTTGGAGGTTAAAAAAGGCCAAAAAAGACAATATATATGAGTAATAAATATAAAACTTATAAAAATCTGTTGGCCTGGAAGAGGGCCTACTAAAGGGTTAAGGTGTTACGCCAAAAGTCCTCCTCAACCCACTTTCCTATAGCATTAGACCAAAGTGTCTTAGGATTGAAACATTTATACATATATACAAAAGAAGTAGTGTTTGGATAACCAGTATAATGATAGAGCTAAAAAAAAATAATGATGAGATCATAAACATGACAAATGATGTCATCTATCAATTTTGGTGACACAGCACTGAGGAACGGCTCTGATCTAAGTACCACGTTGACTATGGGAAGCTCACTTGTAGAAGACCAAATCTTCAATTTTGTTGACAAGGACAGGTCCAAAAGTGATAGCCTCAACCACAAAGGGGTGTGAAAAAGTTAAATTAAGAGACTTACTGACTATAGACCGCAAATATCGAATAAATAATTAATTGATAATAGTGGGGATTTTTAGATGTTTTAGAAAATCCCACTGGATTCTGTCTATTTATTGCACCAAAGAGGGTATCCCATTTTCAGGCATGAACCTTGTGCTCTTATGGGAACAAATATTCATCTCTATCCTTTTCTCTCTCCCCTCTTTCTTACATATTGCACCAACATTATAAACGTGAAAGGGGATGAGTAAATGCATATATATATATATGTGTGTGTGTGTGTGTGCGTGTGTGTGTGCATATATTTGTCATGTATTTGAGAGATAAAAAAACAAAAGATCTCTTCTCTTCTAGTATATAAATATAGTACCGAGTGAGTTAGAGAGAGAGAGAGAGAGGAGAGAGAAATGGGGAAAGGAAGAGCACCTTGCTGTGACAAAAGCCAAGTGAAGAGAGGTCCATGGAGCCCTGCAGAGGACTTGAGGCTCATCACTTTCATTCAGAAACATGGCCATGATAACTGGAGGGCTCTCCCTAAGCAAGCAGGTTTGTTAATTTCCTCATCTCTCTCACTATCTAATAATGTGCTTTTTTTTTTTTTTTCATAAGACAATGCTAATGTTCATAATTATATAAAAACATTGACTCAGTCTTTGTTATTATATAGTTTATTCATCAATTACCCAGAAAACAATGCACTATTTATTTAAATGCTGTCCTTGACTTTTTTACCTCAAAGAATTTTGATGTCTCTGGAATATTTATTCATTGTGTCATAGATATAAATTATACTCTAGATTCTGTATTTTCTCACTATGGAGTTATTGTTTAATAGATTGTTCAAATATTAAACGACATTTTAATAATTATATATGTAACTTAAATAAAATCAAGTTAATTTCTTGGCTTTTCCTTTTTTTTGTTATTGTTTGTTGGCTTGGCTATTTCTTCACGCCTTATATACCAAGGTATTGTCAAAAAGCTTTTGACACTTTTTTGTTATGGATCTTTTATTTTTCTCAAATATGGCCAAAGTAGTCACAATATGCCGTGTCTTGTCTGCAATGAATGAAATGTAGTCCCACCAAATGATACATAGTATACTTACTTTTTACCAGAATTTTATTGCCAAAGAATGTATAATTGTTGCACTTTTCAAAGCAAGTTTGAAACGTCTTCTAGAGTAAACTTTTGTGGGCCTCAATTTAAACTCCAAAGTTAGCATAAGTCTGACACTTAATTACCATATTCTTTACTTTCTTCTACTTTAAAGCCTAATATTAATTAATGTATATAATATAGGGATAAAATCAATGTGAGGTTACCAACTTTACATCTTTCCAGAGTTAAAATACTATTTACCGTCGCACATTTAATGCTTTTTGAATTTCGATAGATAAAATTTCTTATATATGGAAAAGTACGTAAGTTTTTAATTTCCCTTTTCATTTAACAACTTTACATATGTGGAGAAAATTCTTCCCAAGGAAATTAATTAAACCATTCATCAGTTGTAAAGTCTCAATCACTTCATTCGATTTTTTATTATTTATTTGTTTTCTCTTATTCATGCTTAAATGAAATGTACTTTTCGGCATTACCGGTGCTAAATACCATGAAACAAAAATCCACGTGTACTTCATTTATAAGAGATTTTCTCTTGTTTATCTAAAAACGAAATGTTTTTTTGGTGTCAAATCCTGTGAAACATAAGTCCACGTGGCATTTTGCTTATACAAGACCTACATTTTTATATTATATTTATTTATTATCTCTTGTTCATACTTAAATTAAATGTACTTTTCGATGCTACTGGTGCCAAATACCGACATAAGTGTACATGTATTTTGTTTACGTGACACTTACGCCCTTATATCTTGTGTTGCTTGGTATCAAAGGGTGCACTAAACAACAATTCTCTATTCAATTAAATTGGCACGTATGGCCACGTTAGAAATATTTTACCAACTTAAAAAGAGAAGGCCAAATTGCGCAGTGGGAACAAACCTCGCACGATCAAAAGTCGCAATGAAAGTTACTTATGGGAGTTTAGTAATTTGCATGGTTACAATACTACTAGAGTGTCCTTTTCAAATTTTTTCAACATCAAGGGACCAAACACTTGCTTTTTATGTGGTCAAATACGCTAAATTGCTGACAACATTTTTCTTTTGCAATTTGATTCTTATTAAGCACAACATAATTAGTAAGAAAATGAAATATACATTTTCTTTTCTTTTTTGTTTTCTTTTTATTGCTTCAAATAAGGTTCAATTTTTGACTTTCTTATTGGGAACACTAAGTTGTCTTCAAGAAAAACATGCCAAAAAATTGCGTTCATAAGATTTGGATTTTTCGATGAACTTGAAACCTTAATTGTGATCCTCATTTTCAATCATGTCAATATTCTTTGTTCACACTAGGTACTTTCTTGTCGTTTTTGGCAGGGTTGTTGAGATGTGGGAAAAGCTGCCGTTTGAGATGGATTAATTACCTCAGGCCTGACGTTAAGCGAGGGAATTTCACTAAAGAGGAAGAAGAAGCCATAATTAAGCTACATGAAACTTTGGGAAACAAGTATGATATCTCATAACATTTGTTATGTACTTAAAATTAATCTTAATCTAAATATATATATATGTGTGTGTATACATATATGTATTTCTTTGTCTTTCTATATGTGCATTAAGTTTGTGACACATAATTATGTAGGTGGTCCAAAATTGCATCACATTTTCCTGGAAGAACGGACAATGAAATCAAGAATATTTGGAACACTCACTTGAAGAAAAGATTGCCCTTGAGCAAAAACTGTGATTCTAGCGGAGATGAATCAAAAGAATCCTCCATAACATCTTCTTCCTCAACTTCATCTAGTTCAAATCCACCTTGTGGAAAACGAGGTCTGGAAATTGCGGAATTTGGTCATCAATCCGACGAAGAATCCGTCCCCACCAAGAGGCCATGCAACAATAATCAGTTGACAATCCACGTTGATCATGATCATGATGTGCAAAAAGAAGTGACAAACCCTATTCCTAATGACCAAATGATCATCACAAGTACTACTACTTCTTCAGCTTCTTCTTATGGTTCAAATGTGTCAAATAATACCATCAATCAAGTTGATCATGTTTCATGGGATGATCATGATCATGATCAAGATGATCAAATGGATAATAATTTACTGTTTGATCACTTCATAGGACCTTATGATATTAGTGACATGTTACAAGAGGTGAACAAGCCGGACATCATGATCCAAGATGATCATAACAAGGCACTTGATCAAACATTCATGGTCCCACTGGAGGCTGATTATGACTTTTGGGACATGTTACTCCAGTCAAATGATCAAGTCCTCCAAGTACTTGATCACAACTCTGCGCCTAATTCTCACAGCTCAAACTTTGGTGAAGAAAACAAGAGGGAGAATAATATTGAAAATTGGGATTGGTTAAGGCACCTGGAAAACGAGCTTGGATTAGAGGAAAGCGACAACCAAATTAAACAGCAAGTACTTTTGGAAGATCATAATCAAAGCCATCAAGTGCAGCAATTTCAAGTCCCAGAAATTTACTTGCACCATGACGTAGTGGAAAAGCCAGAAAAAGAATCTCATCCATGCCTTTACTTTTACTGATTTTATAATTTGCAAAACAAAATTCAGCAGCCATCTGGATTGAATATTATTAATCAAATCATTGATTAATTTTTCCTCTCATGATAGGCCTGTCAATAATTTGTCAAAGGGTTGACGTAATTAAGTGTTAAAGTAGTACTGTTCATCACGATCTCTCATTAGTTAATTAGAGATTATTGACTTTAATTTAGGTTCTTCTCATCTTGATCTTGATGTGATGTATGATGAATAATTTGATTTGATGCATTCTTGCAATTTAAGTGAAATATAAGTTTTATTGAACAATAGCATGGCTTGTCTTGTGACTTGTCCGATGACATTAATTTTTACATATGGTCAAACTTTCACTAGTGGGTTGGTGATACATCCATATATATATATACACACACACACTGAAATTATTCTCAAGTACAATAATATCATTGGTGGTAGATATATATATTTAATGAGTCCCCACTATTCGTAACTTGAAAGTACACAGTGGTTGGTGCTTGACAGTTGGGATATAGCAATCTAGAATTCCCGTAAGGTAAGCCAATCGACGACTCTTTCATTTGTTCATGATGACATTTACGTCGAATGTCCGAGTCAAACAAAGTTGCACATTTAACTCGGACCCCACAAAAGCAGGTGAACCAGTTAGGTGTGTTGGACTATATAAATATTATGAAATAATTTATAAATATTATAAAATATCAAGAAAGGAAACAGATTGGTGTCAAAGTGTGTGAGTTTGTTAATTGACTCTTACCAAACTCAATGAAAAGCTAGTCTTATTTTGCTGCTCTTTCTAATGTAATCAATTTGAATTTGAATTAGCTTTCGTTGTTTTCTACTAAAGGGGCAAAATAAATTGATCGGGTGATCAATGTTATACAAATTAAGCCGACAAATAATCGTGTGTTAGTACACAATATGGTGGGTTAATGAAAAAATGCAAAGATGGAAAAAGAACCGGTTTTTATACCAACATGTAGAAGAATAGGGAGAAAGCATGTAGTTGCCATTAATCCTCAATAAAAGTTTTACTCAATATACACCATAAGATATTAGTCCTACATTATTACTTTCAAGCTTTAACATATATAATCTTCAAAATCTTTGAACATGCATTTTAAAAGGTCTACCTAAAACGTTTATTATTGTATTTAGCTAATATGTGATTCGAGTTTTTACCCTTTACATGTGAGATGATGTTTTTTCTGGAGTTACGAATTTTGAGTTTGCTGGGCTCTGTTACTGCAATGGAATTTGAATTTTCTAAAGACTTGAGTTTCTATGTTAAAGGATCAACCTATTAAGTAGAGTAATTCAATCTCTTATAAGTTAGATGTTAATTATTGTAGTTAGATGATGTGAAATCTTTTTTTTTTTTACCCTTTACAATATAAGAATCTAACTTGCAACTTTTGGCTTTGTAAATGTGTGTTTTTTTTTTTTTTTGTATTTTAAGCTTCTTCTTCTTCTTTTTAATTTTTTCACTTCCTTAAACTATATTCTTTATAAATTCTTTAATTCTTTCATTAGGGTATTGTGATATTTCAAAACAAAGTCGTACACTCTCTGTGATGTCTCAAATTTGTTTTGAGAGCATCTATTGGTTAATATTCAAATATAAAAAAAATTGTGCTATTTATCCATTGTTTTATGAATTTTCAAATACATTAAACATAAAGATAAGGAATCTTTACAGTCGACTTTCCCGAGATTTTATACTTCGGTACTTTTTTGTTGGCTCTGCCCAGATAAACTATGAAAGCCTGGCACTAATTCTCCACTGATGAAGCCATTGTTCTCAGATGCTATATGGATTGCACCGGATCGATAGCCCAAAGGTTAATGAGGAGATCCATCCTCCGAGGTGGGTTCACTTCTAAATTGTAGAATACGACCCTTACAATCAACAACGGTTTCAAAAAATCATCGTGTTAAGTAGAGAAAAACATGCGGGAGGTACACGTAAAATATGAAAACTATTGTGGTAGTAATTGGAAGATTCTATAACGGTTTTTACAAAAAATTGTCATGATAGGTAGCATATTACACCGTTAAAACTATCACGGTGGGCATCATATACATGACGGTTGCCATTGTGAAATTTTAAAAGCCATCGTGAAAGATAATCAACGAACTTTAAAAGCCCGCCCTCATCACAGTCAGTGAAATTTTAAAGCTCTCTCTCTTATATTTGAATTAACACTCAAACTCAACCCTCTCCCTAAACCTAGCCCTTTCTCTCTAAACCTAGCCCCGCCTCTCTCTCTCTCTAACCCTCAAATCCTCTCTCTCTCTACCATGAATGTCGCCATTGATGTCTTTGCATCGACCCAACGTGCCACTGTTAGCCCCGAGGCTTCCACGACCCAGGAGCTCGTCGCCATCCCTCATTTGTAAAGGTTCTTTTCTCCTGGTGTTATTCTCTCGAAGCTCGTCGGCTTCATGACCCTGCAGTCACTGTTAGCCTGTCATTGCCCGTCTAACTGCCATTTGGTAATATTCCATTTCTCTTTTGTTGTTTAGTTTTTTTTTTTAATTTTTAGTTATATAGTTTTAGTTTTAATTATTTATGTTTTGTGCGAATTAATTAGTTTTTGTTGTTTAGTTTTAATTTTAGTTTTAGTTTTAATTACTTTCTATGTATTTGTGTATGTGTTTGTATATGTGATGTATACCACATGTTTGATGAAAATCTTCTACGACCATCATAGCAATTATTTTACATTTTTCGTTGCTCAAAACTCAATAGCAATTATTTAGGGTTTGTATGATTTAATTATTTTTAGTTATATAGTTTGTTAATAAGTTTCATAACTTAGTTTGAGTTTTTTGTTATTTTTGTGATCTTTAGGTTTAGTTTTAGTTTTATAAAACCAATTAGTTTTTGTTTTAAAATTAATTCTATTAATTTGTAATGTTAATTTGTTTTATCTTTGTTAATTAGTTTTGTTATTTAATATCTGATTTGTGGTTAGAATTATTGATGCTCTTTGTTAGTTATGTTAGTATTTGTTATTAAGTTATATGTGCTTGTGTGAACATCCACGTGTGTTTGTGTAAGTTTTTCTATTAATTGTGATCGTTCTTTTATGTTCCCTGTCCCTTTTCATGTTGTTGGTGGATTTCTTTTTCATGTCATTTCTCATTTATCGCTAACTTTTCATGTCACTGTCGCTTTTTCTCATACTATCTTTTATTATTGTTGTTTAAGTTGCTGTCTTATTTACGTTTCATTTTTTAAAACCATGATTAAACCTACTTAAGCTTCTGAACTTCAAAATTTTCTTTGGTCTAGTTTGATCTCTAAATTATTGTAGTTTATTAGTCCACCAATCTACCAATAAAAGAATTATATACCATTTCATCTTTTTATTAATAAAAAATTATAAAAAAGCATTGTTGATAGATTTTACTATGAATCCGTCGAGGACAATTTTTTATTTAACAAAGAGAATGCTATATTATGCGTCATCTATATACATAGATAGACCTATAGATTCATACTTGATATCTTTATATTAATAGTAATAGTAACTAGTGATAGTAACTTATATTGTTGTGTTCTATTTCATTTTCATTTTTATTTTGTTGGTTGTTGGATAAAATCCAATATAATATAGAATTAAGGAAACACAATAAAATCAAGTTTTTGGTTTTCAGTTTTTTTGGCACATAACTATATATTTTGTAATTCATAATTAATAACATACTAATTTGGCAATCAACATGTGACATCTGAGAATTTTTAGTGCATTATAAATGTAATAATTAAGAGATTATGTTAAGTAATTTAAGTATAAATTTTGTGAGCTTAATTTTATGATCGAAAATTTGTTAAATACTTTAAGAACATAAAAAGAGTGTTACAAGAGTTATTATTTTAATCCGACTTTTGTGACAAATATCATAACAAGTGAAAATGAGATTTTTAAGATTAAAAATCATGCCATAATCCTATACAAGATAAAAAGGGTATGAAAATAAGTTAGAACGCTTAATTGTTGCAAAATATATTGCAATAAATGTTAAGACAAAAATACAGTTTAAGGAAAATATTGTATAAAAATAAAAAATTATACAATATTAGAATAATATAGTATAAAGATTATACTGATAAAGTAATACAGGGTAAGAAATTACGCTGATAAAATTATACAGTATGAAAATTTAGTGCAAAAGTAATGTAGTGTAGGAATTAGGTTGTTTAAAATTAAGCAGTATAGAAATTGAACTGTATAAAGTTAAATAGTATAGGCATTATACTATGTGGAGGATATGAATGAGTAAGAAATACTGCGTAAGTTTATGATAATATAAAAAATATACTGACAGTATAAGAAAAATATTGTTAGTATAAATTCAAACTATATAAAATTAAATAGTATAAGAATTATTATACTATGTGGTGGACATAAATAAGTATGAGAGGTTATGGGCCCTTATAAATTGTATAAAAAAGAATACCGGTAGTATGTAAAATATATCGACAATATAAAAATTATCAGTATAAAATTGGACTATGTAAAAAGAAGTGGGATCCACTAATTACACATCGAAGTAGAACATGTGCCACGTCTTCCCCTTGATGGCTGTATTTTATAAGTGGTAGAAAGCAATTGTTTTAATTGTAATTTGGTCCCTTGATTAAATATTTTCGTAATTAAGGGCCTAGGTGATTAGTCCACCAAAGTGCCACCAAGTGTTTTTTTTTTTTTGTAAAATTCATAAACCCTAGCCTAGAAAGTTTATGTTTTTTTTTTTTTTTTTGTTTTAACACAAACCAAGTGTATGTTGTAAATAATGGACTATAGCATGTAAGAAAAACATTGTGGTATGTTTTATTTATGTGTTATATGAATGATAATGACGATGGATGGTAGAAGGACTAAGGTTTAATGATAAAAGGAGAAAACATGACAAACTTTATTATAAACACAAAGTTAAGTATTTAAAATGTTAGATCAAATGATTTTTACTATGGCATGAAAAAAATATTATGGCATAATTTATTTATGTAATAAGTGCTTGATTAAATGATTGGAAAAGTTTAAATGAGATTAAACCTTAGAAAAATCAAGTTAAGATAAGTTAAGGTGCAAAAAAATGTGTTTAATAATATTTTTGAAAGAATTTTATGTTTTGAGGTCCTTAGAGACAGAATTATTCTCTGGGTTCAACATATAATTTATTAGAAACATCAAGCTAGAGAACTTTTGTGGAGAAATTTCGCTCAAATTTCAATCGAAACAAGCCGAAACACATTGATTTCGGTTTTTCCTTTTCAAGAACATCTTGAATATGAAATATTTTGAGAAAAGTTAAAACATAAAAGTTATAGATCTCCTCGAAACGATTTAAAATTATAGATGATTTGCGAAAATTCTATACTAATTTCAAGAATGAATTTTGCAAGATTTTAATCACAAAATTTCATAAAAAGGAAGGTATTATGAAATGTTTTGAATTTGGACTAAGGAACTTCCATAAGTTTTAATCCTTGTGAAAAACTGAATGCTTTGGTATAAAGCAGTAGTCTTTGATTCCAAGGGCAAAAATGTCAAGATTTTTGTATTTCGGGCCAAAACCATAAAACCATATGAAATAAGAATTTTCACTAAGAAATGTTAGGTAGTGAGCAACCATAGGTGTTAAAGTTTTAAAGGATTTAACGTTTTTACTAATAAAGGAAAGAGATGTACGTTAAGGGAGCAAACGTCAGAATTGTTCTATTTTCTCTTTTAAGTTAACTAGTGTGTATGAAATTTCTTAAATAAGCAATAACAATCTTGACCAATCTTTTTATTTTTATTTTAATATTCTTGATTCTTCATGATTTCATCAATCTAGTAACAATCCCTAAAAATTTTCTCCAGACTCTCAGTTAATCTTGATTAGTGACAAATGCTTGAAAAATTATTTTCACACAAAATCCTAACTCAAAAATTCACCAACCTAAGGAATGACATGATCAAATTAATTTCGTTCCTTGTTTTTCAACTGTTGCACACAGCCAAAACACTAATAATTTTCTTTATAGTTTTCAAAGATCTAGTACTAGAATTAACTCATATAATCAACAATAGGACTTAATTAAAATTTGACCTAAGTTAATATTAGATTTGGAAAAGCGTGTGATACAATCTTAAGAGGACTGTTATGTGCCATTCACACTAGATATTTTCCACCTCAAATCAAACTTGGACTAATCACGAGCCAACACTTGGAAATAGGATTGATTCACCTAGGGTTTGGTCTATATCTAATCTTGGAAAGAATTGTTGATGTAAACCTAGCATTTAGAACTAAGTGGACCAAATTTTATTTGACTCATAAAGGGTGTTTAGCGAAATTAGTTTTAAGTAAAACTTCTGATTGCTACAGTGTAAACAGTGATAAAAAAAATAAGTTATAGTGTAAAGTTCTTACATGCTACAGTTTTTAGTTTAAAAGTTTCAGTTTTAATCGTACTTCCCAAACCCCCTAATAGTGTGTTCAGAAAGTATAGTTTGAAGCAAAACTTTTGGTTTAAACACTATAGTATATAAGAACTTTACATCATAGTATATTTTTTCTCAATATTGTAGCATGTGAGAATATTATACTGTTACAACTAAAAGTTTTAGTTTGAACAAAAATTGAGTAGCAATTATAGGATGCTCATTAATAATAAACTTAAAGCATTGTCCACTCATATATCATTACTTATATATGCATTTTCATAATCAGAGCTAGGCTAAAAATCCATACATTTCACCTCCTTGGCTGTTTCTTTTGTTTCACATTATCTCTTAAGTAAATGATATCATAAATAATTAATGAAATTATTTAGTAAATCATGTACTAAACAATCTAGTTTTCTTTATCATCCAAGTACCTATAGTGCTAAAACTGCCACAACCTGCCTTTTTGGATTATGATAAAACTCTTTCTTACTTACTTTTAGGGCAAAAATTTAGAAATTTTTTTTTCTTTGTAATAAATACTGTACATATACTGGTTTAACAACTTTTGAAATGCAAACATATACGTGTATTTACATATCCACCTTTACTTTGTAATACAGTTTATCAAACATTACTTTCAAAATATCTTAAAACACCATACAACAAAAAACATACTTTGGCAGAAACCATACCCAGTCTGCACACATCATCCGTCCGCCAGCTCATCATTACGATTTATTCTGACCTTTTCGTCGGAATACCTACATCATGAAATACTTAGTCAGCCTACGCTCAATAAGTCCCATATAAAATCCACATGCACATTCAATAAAATGCATGATCTCATTATGCTTTCTTATAATCCTTCTTTATTATTATCATTTCTTATCTTTAACTAGGGCCCAAGTGTTCGTACCATTGCGCGCTTAGGTCTACATAACACCATGACCATCCTGTAATCCTTAAGCTCCCCTTGAGTCAAGAGTCGGTACGATACTTTTCTTAACTTTTAGTGATTCGTTTACCAATTCACTTATTATGGTTATCATATCATACATGAAGTGATGATCACATGTTCTACATAACATAAATGCTCTTGTACGACATAGTACACACATGTACAGACTTTATATACATATTGGTACACATTAATATACGCACTGGTATATAGCATAATGTACTCACAGGTACTTAACATAAAACATACACACTGGTACACATTAATATACGCACATGTATATAACATATTGTACTCACAGGTACTTAACATAAAATATACACACTGGTACACATTAATATACGCACAGGTATATAGCATAATGTACTCACAGGTATTTAACATAAAATATACACATTGGTACAGATCATCATATACACTCAGGTATATGTCATTATATACTCTCAGGTATATATATATATTCCATATACTCACAAGTATACTCTTTCATTTTTTTAATAAATACTTATGTCATTGCATACATACAAGTATACACCTTGATATACACACAGGTATACATATAAACATTTTGCACTTTAAGCCTACAATTTCATACTGTAGGTGGGATGAGTACTTATTTGATGCGAATGTCGGACAACTTAACCTCGATTTCCCTTCTCCTAGACTACTCGGATCCTGTTGGCCAATTACAAAGCTATTAGCCAAATTCCACTATGTTTCGATACAGAACATCCGTTAATTAATAAATTGAGTTGCATTACTATATATAACTTTAAAAACTACTGGTTTTTTCTTATTTCTATCTAACTCTACCCTATCGTTTCTAATGAAGGGCGGGAACCTTTCTAGTTGTTTTCTTATCCTATTGGAAACATTTCAAAGCGGTTCAGGTTATTTGGGCAAAAATGACGATTTTGCCCTTCGTGGGTCCACTAAACTACCCGAACTCGATTTCGTTATTCTTATGAGAATTACCACATACTAATTTTAAAATAACACCCTAGTGGGTCAAATCTTTTTATTTCTCAATTATGCCCTATTTTCATAAAACTTTACGGTTTAGTCCCTAAACTGAAAATTTTGACAATTTTGCCCCCAGGACTAAAATTTACTTCTTTGCATCAAAATTTCCTATTTTTCTCAAGGATCATTTTTGCTCAAAGTATCATATTCGAAATCCTTTGAGAAATGACATTTTTGCCCTTTTTAAAATTTTTTCACAATTTTCATAAATTCTTTGAAAAATCAAAGTCTCACAAACGATTCAGTTTTTTGACGAACTGTCTGCAATGCCTAATAGTTTCATCGAGATCTACAACTTTGATGTTTTAACTTTTCCCAAAATCTCACTGTATAGGGGTGTTTTTGGCCATTTTTCAATTCTGCTAAGAGAAACTTTTCCTTTCAATTCAGTCCCTACGGCATGTTTTCAAATATCTGTTTCAAAATTACAATTCTACTCCTGTAGAAACCATTCCATGCCTTAATCAATACATTCTCATGCTCAAACATCACTTTTACAAAGTCAAACATCAAAATTACAAAAATATAACTTTTTTCAAAAATTACCAATTTGCACTAAAAACCAGAGTTTCACAACTTAAACTTACCATTCATCACATATACATGAAATTCCATCAAATACATGCTCAATAACCCACATGGGTTTGAAAGAATAGAAATCAAAATAAAACCCATAAAATTTCAAAACTTTAAAACTTAAAACTTACCAAAATAACACCCTTTTGGTTTCAAGCCTTCAAAATCTCTTTGAACTCCCTCCTAAGCTTCCTTTCCATACAAAAATACCATGGATTAATTTCTCTCTTCAACCCATGAAAAATCCCTTGAAAACTCATTAAAAAGTTTAGGATTTTACCTTAAAACTTGTGAAAAATCCTTGCACTTGCTTGTAAAACTTGTTTGGGGTTATTTTTGCAAAATTTGGGGGCTGAGAAAATTTTTTAGAAGTCTCAACAATGGCTGCCGAAATTTGGAGGAAAGAAAATAAAATAAAAATTGTGATAAACTTGCCATAAAAGCATCATTATCTCATTTGGCGACTCATGGTAACCCATGAGTATACCACCTAGGTGTCACAAGATGATTGGGCCACTTTCTAGACATGTGGCCCAATTGAAAATCAAGGAGTGTCCACTTTATAGAATTAAATATTTATACTGTGTAATTTTTCACCACACAGTATTTTTTCTATATTGTTGTTGATGTTTACCGTTGTCCGGCGTTGGATCAACACCCACGTGCGGCTGCACACGGTCTGACCTCTTCTTGGGCTCGCCACTAGCCAGGAGTGTGCACCTGCAAGAGGGATGCTTCGGAGAAAATAGTGGGGTTAGTCAATAGACAAGGGCTCTCCGATGCTCAAGGCAGGTATTGCTCGGCAGAGGTTGGCAGCTAGTTAGGTGAGAAGAAGTAGTCTCTCTCTAGAATATCATAAATGCATCCTATTTATAAGCCACTACTTGGATCGGGTGTAAAATGGGTTTTGCCCACCACCTCGGTGTCACATTAAGGGGTGTCAGGCAGTAGGTAACAAGTGTCACGCCCATCGCCCAATGGATTGGACTCTATCGAACGATAATGTATCTGCCTTGTGTTGGCCTACAATGGCGAGTAGCAGCTTATTTATGAGTAATGTTGGTCCGACCCGAGCTACCGTATGTCCCGAAGAGGTAGCCTTCTTGGGGCACGGGCCGAGATGCCTGAGAGGCACCTTGGGAAGAAGTATAAAGCATCGGGGGCTGACAGCAAGCTTCCTGGGTCTGCCGAGCTTAATAGCCGACCACCAAAGTTAAGGTCCTCGGTGGTGGCGCCGAGCTTACCCTCAACAACTGTCGTGGTCAAATAGTGTACTTTCTATCTTTAGATTGTATAAAAATATTTAACTTACTTTTTGTTTACTTTTGGAGGCCAATCATAACATTTTTCGTATTTACGTTTTCATTTAGCAGTATACTCATACTGCTTCGGCCTCCCTTTTACCCCTGATTTAGGTTTGGACAACTTCTATGTCATATTTACATTCACATCACCCATTTATTTATATCACAATTTTATAATTAATCGTGATATAAAATTCATTTTATGGATATTATTTACAAATTTTTGAGTAATTAAACTCATAAAATTTGTATTCGACAATATCCAACATTACATCACATTTGCCATAAAATTTACAATCAATGTTGTTTATTCCTACTTTATCGTAATTTTTACAAAAATTACAATTTTTTTAAAAAGTTACATTTTTAAAAGTAAATTCATTAATTAAACCTAATTAAATATTAAGTTTTATTAATGAATATTTTCTCGGTCATTAGAAAAATGAATATCATTAAATTCATTATCTCCATACTAATATTAAGAGTTATATGTTCTATATGAACAACTGCCTATATATAATCTAAATTTAAAAAGAATATCATAAAATTCATTATCAACATACTAATATTAAATGTTATATGCTCTACATGAACAACTGCATATACATAATCCAAAGGGATATTTATATATAGTTTTGAATTTTAATTTATTCGCTATAAACATCACAAAAAATTATATGAAAGTACATAAATTATGATTTATAGAATGAATGATAATCTTTGTTTTGAATAATATGCAAGTTGTAAGAAAATATATATTTTGAGTACCTTCCATTTTCTTTATTGTTTTTTGTTTCATAATCAGTCATATTTGTCTATACATTCTCCACTGTTGTCATTGCGTTTTTGGTGTTGTTTTCTCAATTCTTGTGATTTCTAACACCCTTATTTATCTCTTTTTAGTTCATGTTTTTCATTTGTGATCTTTTTCTGTTTTTTCTTTTGGGTTTTCTCAATTGTTGTTGTTCATGTTTTTCCTTAAGTTGGCTGTCGGTGTAGGTTGTAGTTTTATTCTTATCATCCTCTTTAGTTATCGCTACATTTTGTTTCTTTCTTTTCCCTTTTACTATCGTTCATTTAGTTCATTGTCGTTCTATACTATCTGTTTTGTGCTCGTTTCTAGTTTCTAGTCACTTCATTGACTTTCTCTAATTTTTTGTTGTTCATGCTTTTCTATAAAATAACTGTCATTTTTTCAAATTTTTTTTATCGATATTGTCAGGGCGAAGGCATGTGAGGCCGACTGGGGCTACCGCCCCACCCCTTTTTTAAAATTAAAATTTGACATTTAAAATTTTTTAAATTTTGTTATTATGCTCTCATTGAGATTTAATATTTTCACATATGTCATCATTGACTTTTAGAGCATCCAATGCAATACTATAATAATATGCCAATGCCAAATTTTAATATTTGAGTGTAAAAAAATTCTCTAAATGCCATTTTATGTCAAATTTTTCATATGCTAAATTTGGTGGAAAATTTATGACCAAGTTTGACATATGATAAATTTAATATTTTATCCCTATTGGTTGATACATTATTAAGTTTTTTTTTTAAATCATTATAACAGTGTCACTTTTATAGTATTTTAATAATGGAGTTTTGTTTTTACAACTTTCAATGCTTAATAATTATAACAAAAGGTAGATATAATATTATAAATAACATTATATATTGGAGCACCATATAAAATAACACATTCTATTTTTCATACTTTTTGATGAAAAATATAGTATTACCATTGGCATTTGAATTGGGCTGTTCTTACCTTTTTTATTTTTTTTAATAAACTACTTTACTCACTTTTAACTCATAACCAGTATGTTTTATGATTTCTTATATTTTGGATAATATCATATTTATACAATGCATTTAAACTTTCTTTTGTTAATGTTTATTTGGACTATGAAAAAGACATACATATTCTTGACATTTTGTAATTTTTATTTTTTCCTATTTTGTTTCATTATCAAGGGTGTTTAAATTTGTTTGTGATTAAATAGAGCATTAATTGAAAGAAAAAGGTTAGAGTTGAATACAATTTTGAAATCTAAAAGTATAAATGTAATATGATATGAAATCTAAGGTTTGATTTTTTTATATCTTCAAAATACAAGGTATAAAAATAAAACAAAACCTTATTGTAAGGTACCATTTTCATGACCGTATGTTTACAAACACTATCTAACTAAAATTATATCAAAATAAAAAAAATATTTGCAAAACAAATATTGTTTCTTATAAAATAAAACATTTTATGAAAAAGCTCCCCTTAGAGTGTTTTTTATAACGTAAAGTTCTCGATATATATCTAATAGTTTTTAAAAAATATTATAAAAATAATATACGTCGCCCTAGTAGGGTAAAAGGTTGGCAATGGTTGTTTTTTGTCATTTTCTTGTCATTTTATAACCTTATTATTTTTACCTTATTATATTATTGTCATCTTATTTTTATTCGTTCTTTTCTCATTTTGCTTCCTTTTTTCCTTTAATTTTAGTTTTATGCTTGTCTTTGGCCTTTTATTTTGTTGTCGTTCATCATTTTATTGTCGTTTTCTCATTAGTTGTTGTCAACTTCATTAACCGTCGTTCTAAAAAAAAGGAAAAAAGTCATTAGCTGTCGTTTTCAAGTTTATTGTCTTCTTGTTTTAATCGTTGTACTTTATTTATTATCGTATCTTGTTGTCGTTTTTTAGGTTTTATTATTTCTTTAACTGTAGTCTTCCCTTTGCTGTCGTTTTTTTTTTTTTTCATTTGGCCGTCGTTCAATCATCACTGTGTCGTTTGTTAAGATAGTTGCTACGACGTGTACTGTCTTCAGATAGAAACGACATTGCATTTAGTAGAAAACATCGTGGATTTCTCGTTTCAGGAAAGGACACGTTCTTTTTCTGAGGAAATTGCGTGTAGTTTTCTAAAAAACGACATCATTTTACTTCGTTTAAAAGGCATGGTTTATAGTTCCACAAACGACTCGTCGCTTTTTATTCTCATAAACGACATGTGGTTAAGCAACGAATCCTTAAACGACATGTCGTTTTTTCATAGATACTTTTACATTTATTTTTAAAAAAAGTTTTTTAAAGGTGGGGAAAAAAAAGTTTTCCGTACGACGTTTTCCCAAGCCATTCCGAGACCACTCTCTCCGTTCCAATTCTCACTTCTTCTTTATTCCCTCTCTCTTTTCCTCTCCAATCTCCAAAAATGGTGGAAATCAACGATTGCCCAGAAGAAGCAACCGTCATGGAAGACGATAAAGACGGAGGACAAGAAGGAATAAGAAGCAGAGTGTTCGAGAAGCTTAAGCCGTACTGCTTAGAGCTTCTGGAGCTTCTCCAACACCCAAAGAAACATTCCTCTGCGATCCCTTCGCTTCTTCAATTCCTTAGCCAACCTCCCCCAGATTCTCTTCAGCCCTGTTTTGAGTCAGAACTCTTTTTCTTCCTCGTTAAATTTTGCTTCCTTGCCTTAAAGTCGTGATTTTTGTATGTTTTGATTCTGTTTTATGGTCCATACAATTGAAAATGCATAATTTTTGAAGTGCTTATTTGAATGGGAATCAATTTAAGGTTACCCTTTTAGGGTTAAATTTATATTGTGTTAAAAGTTTTTGATGATCATTATATATTTTTTAGTTGCTTTTACTGTGAAGCTCGTATTTATTTATTATTCTTATTATTGTTTTTTTTTTTTTTATACATTTTGGCTTGTTTAAAATTGACCCTCTTTAGGAAACTGTTTGATTCTTCCTATTTAGTCATTGTCCCATATTTTTACTGGGCTTTGTACAGCCTATGTAGTTGTGCCAAATTTTGAAAATTTGAGCTCAGTATTAATATATATGGCCAAACTTACTTGTACTCTATTCCAAAAAGCAACATTTAATCTGAAATTAAGAATAAAATTTCTCAAGTTTAATGAGTGGGGAAAAAGATTCATTACTTTGTATCTGTTCCTGGGTACCCCAGTGTTTTTCTTTTGGTGTGTCAATTGTATAGTTTTAGGTGTCTACAGTTTGTACGTGTATTTGTTTATATTTGTACGGCTGATTGGTTTATTTATTTATTCATTTATTTATTTTCCAGTTATGCCTTGTTCCCATTGCTGCTTTTACTAGATGCAGCAGTTGCCTCTAGATCCCCGAAGAAGGTTGATTCTGAAGGTAAACTTGAAAGCTGTAATGACTTGAAAGCGCCTCACAAAGTCTGCGATCAAGTGGCAGAAGGTGTGCTGCATTGTCTGGAGGAGCTTCTTATCAAGTGTCATCTAGGATCTGTGGAACAAGTAATCTGATGTGAGATATCGTTTCATGTTGAAAATTCAATTGCTATTTTTTTTGTAGCCTAATAATTTTATCTTAATTAGACAACGACTAAGTAACAAGATATTCTTTGTCGTATAATGCTATTTTCAAGTGGTCTATATTATTCCTCCATCAAGCTGGGTGACGGATAATTTTTTACAAAGAAGAGATCTTTTATCCTGTTTACTGTTGTATACGCCTCTCTTTTTAATATATCTTTGACTTACTGTTCAACTGCATACTTGGCCCTTTATGAGTTGTTTTTGGATTGGTGTACATTTATTCTATCGCCTTTTCAAGACTTTGTTTCATTTCCTTTTTATCAAAAAAGATTGTTTCGTCACAATTTGATTTTCCTGTCATACTCATTCATGTCTAAAGTTAATTACTGTGGTGAGTTTAATCTTAAAACATAGTGTCTGTAGACACAAGTATCATGTGACATTTCATCTTTCATCTTGTAGACTCACTTTATAATCAGTAAGAAGTAGTTCATCTGAAATGTAACGGGTAATAATGTTGATATCCTATTGCAGATGGTTTTAGTCATGAAAAAATTTTCTTACGGGGCTTTACTTTCTCCATCTGATGCTTCAGAAGAGTTCCGTGAAGGAATCATCAAGTGTTTTAGGGCGCTAATTTCGGGTTTGATTCCGTGCTCTGATGAGTCCTGTACGTGTAAACAAACCTTTCATCTGCCTATGCTTTTAGACAGTGGAGATTTGAAAACCATGCCTGTTAGATCTGCAAAGTATGATTCAGAACCAGCCGAATGTTTAGTTGCATTTCTTCAGTCGCAAGCTTGCTCGGCTGCTGTTGGGCATTGGCTATCTCTTCTTCTCCAAGTGGGTGAAATCACTTTAGTTTTAACAATTGGTTGACCTGTAAACTTAAAATTTTTTTTTCGTATTTTGGTATTTACTTGTGTTTTATTCAAAAGGATGCAGACACTGAGGTTGCAGGAGGACATAGAGGCAGCGCAAAGATTCGTATTGAAGCCTTTATGACAATGCGTGTGCTTGTTGCCAAGGTAATGTCTTTGACTGCAAGTAAGCTCTTAACTCTTTGGAGATTTGACGTCACATTTGACAAGGTTTGGAACTTAGAAGCCTTAAAACAATTGAGATGCTAAAACAATAAAAATACTATTCTCGAAGATACAATTTTTTCGGTTGCAAGTTTATGCAAACTTTATTTATGCAGTTCTCTAAGGAAAACTTAGAGTTGTCCAACTTTTTTGAACATCATTGACAGTATCTGGGTCGAGTAAGTAAAACATTAGTTAGTCTCAATTGCACTAGATTTTTCTTGGTACATCAGTGTGAAATTCAGTCTGTTTCGTCCACAACATTGCCGCAGGTCGGTACTGCTGATGCATTAGCTTTCTTTTTACCTGGTGTTGTTAGCCAGTTTGCAAAAGTTTTACGTGCCTCAAAAGCAATGGCTAGTGGAGCTGCGGGGAGTGCCGATGCCATTGACCAAGCACTTAGAGGTTTGGCTGAGTTTCTCATGGTAGTTCTTCATGATGATGCTAATATGCCTAGCCTTGAGACTTCCCTAGATGCTACTGTGGATATTGATTCAAACAATTCTATGTCCACACAAGCATTTATGGAGGAGCTCCGGAACTTGCCTTTTAGGGCTCAGCAAGGTCAAAGCAACACTGTAGCAGAAGAGCATAGAACCGACTTTGGAAAGGGGGTTGGATCTTTGCATGTAAATTGTACAAAAGATTGGATTGAGAAAACTTCAGCTCACGTAGATAAGCTATTGGCTGCAACTTTTCCAGATGTAAAATATATACTTCTTTGATTTTATGCTAGTTATTTCTATGACTTGTCGCGATTCATTCTTTTTCCTGCCCTTTTCTGAATATTTATTGAGTAAATCTCTCAAATGTTTGTCAGATGTGCATTCATCCAGCAAAAAGAGTGCGGCAAGGACTTCTAGTTGCCATTCAGGGTCTGCTATCAAAATGCAGGTGCACGCTGAAAAGGAGCAGATTGATGCTTTTGGCAAGCCAAGAACCAGATAACTTAGTTTCTTTTAAATTGATTTTTTTTCCTTTTTGTAAAAGAAAATATATTCTAACATGATGTGCTCTAGACACCTATATTTCTACTCCATTCAGAGAATATGAGTGCAAGGTTTCTCCCGTGAAAATTGGTCACCAACATATTACTTTTTGATTTACTGTGCCTGCATGCTACATAGATCTTTCCGTTTTTCTATTTATGTTCTCATTTGCATATAAAGATCGCCCTTTAACCTCTCAAAGAAATCATAAGAAGTCCTCTCTTCCCCAAGTATTTATTGTGTGTCTCAACTTGCCTCTGTGCAGGAGTGTTTATGTGCTTTGGTTGTTGATGAATATGAAGAGCTTTCAGCAGCCGCACAGGAGTACCTTGAACGTTCACTCTTGTCTATTGGCAAAAGGCAACTGGAGCAGGATGTTGGAGAGATCTTCAATAGGTTTGTCCTTCATTAGTAACATGTAGCCTCTTGGACTTAATGGGACTGATGAGACTACACTGTGAGAGGAACTTTTACGCCTAAAATAATTACGTTTCTGTGACCAGGCTCGTTGATAGGCTCCCGAAAGTAGTGCTTGGGAGTGAGGAGTCTCTAGCAATTTCACATGCACAGCAGTTGCTCGTTATTATTTATTATTCTGGTCCTCAGTTTTTGGTGGATCACCTCCTTCAGTCTCCTGTGTGCTTTTTTCCCCTTGTTTTTTCCCTTTAATTTGTGATACTGCTTATTTAATTCTCATGTCGGAAAATCCCATAAAACAGCAAAATTGAAGCTTTTGTCAGTGTCCCCTTGAAATGTAGTGAAGAAATGTAAATATCACTAACGTTTCACTTATCTTGTATCAAACTGGCTCTCATTCTTGTTTCCAATCTTTAACAGTCGAAGCTGTATGTAGTAAAATATAGTCTATTTTGACTTAGTTGTTTGTTCTTTCAGCTCAAATAGATAAACTTTTTTTTTACTAAAGTTTTTATTTTGGTTTATATATTAGGTAACAACTGCTCGATTCTTGGAACTGTTTTCCCTTTGTTTGAGTCAAAACTCTGTATTTGCTGGTTCTCTTGACAAGCTTATAAGGGCTTCCTCAGTAGGATACTTTGACTCTGTTGCTGAGCTGAAAGCCTTATCCAATTTGACTAGCGATCCCCTAACCGCAATATCTGCCACCCCTAAAGTCTCGAAGCTTGCGACTGGTCAAGAAAAACATTTGACATTCCCAGAGGAAAACAAACAGCAGAATTTTGAGCTCCCCCGCATGCCTCCTTGGTTTGTTTACGTTGGGAGTCTTAAACTCTACCGAGCTATTGCAGGAATTCTAAGACTAGTGGGTTTATCTCTAATGGCAGGTCATTTCAAGACTTTGAATTCAGTTTTCCTTTTTTGTCTTTTATTTATTTTTTTAATTCGCCCCTAATTTTACTTCCCTTTCTTGCTAGACTTTAGAGGTGGAGTGAATTTGTCGCTTGTTACTGAAATTCCTCTTGGTTACTTGCGCAAGTTGGTTTCTGAAGTTCACACAAAGCAACGTAACAAAGAGAATTGGCAGTCTTGGTATAACAGAAACGGTTCGGGACAGTTGATACGACATGCGAGCACTGCAGTGTGTATTCTAAATGAGATGATATTTGGTATATCGGATCAGTCAATCAATTGTTTTGCAAGGATGTTTCAGAAGTCACAGATGATGGAAAAAGAAGTTCAAGAACCTGATTCACGGTTTGCTGATAGTCAGCCTTGTAAAAGCATGCTTACCAAATTACATTGGAAAGTTTCACGTGAAAAGGATGTGAGGAATCTCATGATAGACTCTGTTGGTAGAATATTTCATGAGTATCTATCTCCTGAAATCTGGGATCTTCCAATGGAAAATAAATACTCTGTTGCAGATCCTGATTATGAAGATGAGGATATCAGTTTACATGTCTTCCGCGACACAGCTATGCTACACCAGGAAATATAAATCTTCCTTCACTATTATATTTCCCTTTTCAGTTATACTGGTAAAAAAATGATCCTAGCTTTGTTTTCCTCCTAACAGGTTGTTATAGAAGGAATAGGTATCATTAATATCTGTCTCGGGGAAGATTTTTCTTCCAGTGGGTTTCTTCATTCATCACTGTATTTGTTGCTTGAGAATCTTATTTCTTTAAACTACCATGTGAGAAGTGCTTCTGATGCAGTTTTACACGTCCTTGCTGCTAAATCTGGACATCCGACGGTAAGATTTTGTTTGTAAAACATGCCCGTGTTTCATGATTCATTAGACACTGACTGTCCTCTTCCAATGGTCTAATAGGTTGGTCACCTAGTATTGGCGAATGCCGATTATGTGATTGATTCGATTTGTCGGCAACTACACCACTTGGATCTTAGCCCTCACGTCCCTAATGTGCTAGCTGCCATGCTTTCCTACATTGGAGTAGCTAATAAGATATTGCCTCTATTAGAAGAACCGGTGTGCCTTCTCTACTTGACATAATAAATGTTTTAAGTTTGCTTTGGTGTTTGTTTGTTGTTTTGACGGAGGATTTGGGGAAGGAAAGTGAACTATGATTTGTACGGGAATCTATAATGCAGATTTATTCAATTGGTAATAAGTTGAATTAAATATGAAATCTCAACATGTGGAAGCTTTTAGGTTGCAATGCTTTCATGGTCTGGTGTATAAAATTTGCAGATGCGTTCTGTCTCACTGGAACTTGAAATTCTTGGCAGGCATCAACACCCTGAATTGACAACTCCCTTTCTGAAGGTCATTTTTATTCCTCATTTATGTACCTTATGAACTAGCATTATTTCAAACATTTTTTTTAAGTTGCTATTAAAACATTTGTTAGGAGCTGTACTAAGGAAATATTAGTTCTCGACCCCATTTTCTTTATTGGACCTGAATATACATTCCTCATTTCTAAATTTTCCAATAGCTTAGATGGATTGAGAACTTATCAAGAATGACGAGTAAAAAGAAGCAGATGAGAGCAAACATTAGAAATTCTTTAGTAAAAAGAAGCAGATGAGAGCAAACACTAGAAATTCTTTCTTTCTGAATGGAGATGAAAACTGTTTCCTAAACATGTAAATTTAGTGTTTAAAAGGCCCTTTAAAAATATTATTTATCCATTTACTTTCAAATTTCTTGAAGCTATTGAAAAACAAAAAATTGTTGCATCCAGTGTCCATTTTCCCTTTGTACTAGTCTTATGTCAAGCAGATGAGTGACTAGATAAACGAGCAAAGTCTGTGTTTAGTTGGTCATAGTCTTGCTTGAGGGCCAGCATCCAATAGAGTATAATCACTTGTGTTGAACAGCTAATTAGTGAGAGCTACCGTTGTAATCAGTGACACGCATTTACGTCCATATGCAACAGTTACTCCTAAATTAATGTGTCTGCAAATATAAAACTATAATCTCATTGTAGAAAATTTTGTTTCTCTAGGCTGTTTCAGAAATTTGCAAGGCATCAAAGCGCGAGGCCAATTTATTGCCTGAACAAGCTGAGTCTTATCTTATACATATCAAGAGAACAATATCTGATATTGAGATGAAGGAAACGACAGAATCCAAACAGCTTTTGGGATCAGATGATAATTCTGACATCGATTTGCCTGACACGCAAGCTGGTGACTATTTTCATCTTTGTATGCTTTTTCAATTGTGGTCTTGCTGCATGGATGTAAATTTGAAGTTTTAGGTCTACAGTCATAGGATATAACTGTGTCAGATTTATGGTGATTGAAAAATTTAGACCTACCAATGAAATGTGAGCTCCGAGTATAACCTTCTTTAATGTAAATATTTATTTCCTGGTAGTTAGCCATTTATGTCACCAAGTTGTTATGAACTCTACCCATCAAACTAACCAAATAGAAAAAAAAGGGTTAAAAGAGAAGAAACAAATTCTTGGTTCCTGCAATTTTGAGATCCTAGGATTATGCTGAAATGGTTCCTGCAAGTTTTTGTCCTATTTTGAAAATAGCTGTCTTTTAAGATCCTAGTATTATGCTGAAATGTTACGGCTGTTCTTATTTTAATGCTGATGTATTTCGTGTAGAGCAATGGGAGAACATCTTATTTAAGTTGAATAACTCGAAGAGATACAGACGTACAGTTGGATCTATTGCTGGTTCTTGTATTGTGGCTGCAACCCCTTTACTAGCTTCGGCGAATCAATCGGCTTGTTTGGTGGCTCTCGATATAGTCGAGGTATTGTGCTAGTTCATTGGAATTAGACTTCTTGGATTCAAAGGTGATGCATGTTAAATTAAATGGGTGCTAATACGGATTCAAAGAATATGATTTGCTTCTAAGATTTGGAACTTGGTATACAAAACATGCTCTAAACAAATCTGATAATAATGTCAAGCAGAACGAAGAGTCGTTGAGGTTCGCCTTGTTTTTTCTTAATTATGACAGGAACTAGATGAGAATCTTTGTTTGCACATTTCTGTTATTTAACTTTTAGTTTGTTTTCTGACGTATTCTCTTTCTGAATATGAAGGAAGGTGTTGCGGCGTTAGCAAAAGTAGAAGAAGCATATAGACATGAGAGACAAACAAAAGAAGCAATTGAAGAAGTGCTTCAGTCGCGTTCATTATATCAGCTTCATGATACATTAGAGGCTGCAGAAGATGGGAGTGACAAAAATAGGTTACTTCCAGCAATGAACAAAATATGGCCCTTTCTGGTTGCGTGTGTTCAACACAAAAACCCCGTGGTGCGTGGTTATTTATGCTTTCCTCACAAAGCATTACTGGATATATGGATTTGTTAGTTAATGTTTTACCAATTTTTAAATTTTGCAAATAGTTGAACTGATATTTGACATAGATGTTTAAGCGTGGCAAGCAATGTAGTGGAAATCTCTGGGGGACTTCTTTTCGCGTCGCTTCCATACCGATGGTGCCCACTTCTGGAAACTCGTGCCTCATCCCCGTTCCAGAGAAAAGCCAAGTTGAAGAAAGAAAGAAAGCCTCTACGACTTCCTTACCGAAGTGTTTCCAGTTCGTCAGAAGACTCATTGGCTGAAGCTTCCAATCTGAAAGTTCAGGTTGCAGTGCTCAACATGATTGCCGATCTGGCGCGGAACAAAAGGAGCTCTTCGGCATTGGAAGTAGTCCTCAAGAAGGTCAGTGGTCTGGTCGTGGGAATAGCTTGTAGTGGTGTTGCAGGGCTTCATGATGCGTCTGTGAATGCCCTCACCGGACTTGCATCTATTGACCCTGACCTTGTCTGGCTTCTTTTAGCTGATGTTTATTACTCCATGAAGAAGACAGATACACCTTCACCACCAACCTCAAGTTTACCAGAGATCTCGCACGTATTGCCCCCAGTGGTGTCACCAAGAGAATACCTCTATGTCCAGTATGGAGGGAAGGCTTATGGTATTGATGTCAACTTTTCCTCTGTCGAGACGGTTTTTAGGAAACTGTATTCCATTGTTTTTCTTCACCAAATATACAGTTAAAACTTCATAGTTCGTTGTACAATTATCATTTTGTGAGCCGTTCTGTTCCTTTTTTATTTGCAAATAATAGCTATTATAGTGAGATGAACTAATGTCCCTATGCTCATTCTTGATCATCCGTGCTGGAGCTTTCATAATCTGCTGAAAGCACAAAAGCTGGGCATTTTAGTTGATCAATATGACATCAACATGACGGCATCTTCAGCACCATCTGCCATTGATGATTGCAAGCTACAGAAACCATTGGACGTCTAAAATCAGTCACATTCTTAGACAGACACTGAAGAATTCAACAGCTAAATCGTTATTTACATACAGCTCTTTAAAAAAAAAAAAAAAAAAGTGAACTCTTGATTGCCAATCCAATCAATCTAATATGAGACAGGTAAAGTACAAAAAAAAGGAGCTAAACTGTACGTTGCATTGTGAACAAAATGTGAAATAGCTCATCCTTGCCGGACTCTTTCACTTGGTGCTGAAAAGAGGCAAGGAGCAGTTCAGTCTGACACGACCTTGAGAACCAGTGAGAACATTAAGGTTTGACATCTTCATCAGTGCTCCTGCAAAGTCGATTCGGAAGGTTGATCCGTCATCCGAAGCATAAGCTCTAACCAATCCTTCAGTCTTCTTAGTGGCCATCAATTGTTGATCGGCAAACAGTAGCCCTCTTCCCGTCAACAGCCTCTGGTAGTAGTGAGTGTCAAAATCTGCCCCAGAAGGCACTGAAGATGATAATTCGTCAAAGGACGGTGTTCCTGAGGAAGACTCACTGGAGTCACTTGAGTCCATGCTTTCAGACAAGCCATTTCTACTAAGAGTGCCATTATCTACTGGGCACCTCAATCTCATCTCATCGAGGAAATCAGGAGCTAAAGTGGGGTCTGGTTGCCCCGTACCGTTGAAGTTGTAGAGGCGATTGTGAATGAATTCACAGCTCATCTTTCCAATATTGTGCCCTCCTTCAGAAATGAAACAAAACCCAGAAAGCAAGTCATGATCAAACGACTAACAATTCCATCTTTTTCCAATTCTGTCTGACATAGAAGATCAAAACCAGTGGACTTAAAATAAAAGTACCTAACAGACTGACAGTCTCTCTTTCATTAAAACCTTTGAGTGCAAACAGATGAAGTATCTGAGGAAGATCATCATCAGGTTTTGGAATCTCAACCAATGCTTCGTCATGATAGGATCTAACGCTGTCTCTTCTACCAGTAAAAACAGGATAGAAGGGTCCACCAGCCTGTGATTCACACACAAAAGGGCATATGAGAGAACCCCAAAAAGAGAGGGGCAAAAAATGACTTGTAAAGAATCAGAATCAGAACAGTAGTACAACTTACGAGGACAATGCCATCTCTTGTTGCAAGAGATAAAATATCAGCGCAAGAAACCACTCCTGGACAGACTCTTTCCAATTCATCCTTAATGAGATCGATTTTGTCGAAACCTCTCAAGGTCTTGTTAGGCACAGCCCGCTTCTCGAGCGAGTGACTTTTGTTCCCAAAACTATCATCCAATAGGATTGAAGCATCACACCCCTAATGAAAGAAACCATTATAATCGGAGGATCAGTAACAATTAAAAAATTTGAACATGAATATAGTTCAAGCACAAAATCTTAAGAAAGCAATCAAGTTTTCCAACCCTAAAATTATAAAAATAAATGATCCAAATTGGAGAATCTTACAATATAGTACTATGAACTACACTTGGCAATTACTGTAATATTAGAAATTCAACACCAAATTAGGAGTTAAAAGAGAGAAAAACCTCCATTTTTCTAAATGAACACAAACAAAAATTCATTGCAAACTAAAAACTTTAGGCAGCAGAATAAAAAATTCACAAAGGAATCAATTCCGAGAATTAAGGCAATTCTTTGACAACTTTTCGTTAACTAAACAAAAAGATCGCACATTTTCAAGATTTGCAAAGCAGAATCATCAAATGAAGGTCCAAGAAAAATCCGCTAAAACCTAAAAAGATCAAGAAAGAGAATCGAAACTTTACATGAACGAAGCAATCATGAAAGAAAAGGCGAAGCAGAGCGGGAGAGACGTCCTTGTTCTTGGAGTAAATCTGCGCCATTGTCGACCTCACAATCTTCTCGGCATCGGGGCACGAGCTCCGATAGTAATCGTAATCGAGGCCTCCGGTTCCGACCAGGTTGCCAGAGAAGGAATCTTTAACGGAGGCCAAGGAGACGAGGAAGGAAGAGTCGAAGTGAAACAAAGACGAAGAAGAAGAGGAAGCAGAAGAAGAGAGAAGGCGGAGGAATTTCTCTGGTTCGGTTCTAGGGTTTGAGGAGGTGATGAGGACGGAGAAGATGGAAATGGCGAGGATTATCCAGCCATTAATCTTCTTGATTAACATCTTTGATCTTTCCACCTAGAGAGAGAGAGTGTAGGAGAGAGAAAGTGGGAGCGCGGGAAATGCAGAACGGATTTGATTAGAGGGAGGGAGGGCTTTATATATTGAGAGAAAAAGACGTAAGGACGGATTTAACCTTATTTGGTTATGGTAAGCTGGGATTTTTAGAAGGGTATTCTTGGGTTTGTGAAATCGGTATCGTTGGACACAGAGGGTGAACAAACGACTTGAGTTTTTTTTTTTTTTTTTTTAAAGAACAAATTCTACGAAACGGCGAAGAAAGGAACAAACGGCGACATCGGAGGCCGGAAATGAAAACAAAAAGAAATGGGAACGAAAGAAAAATGAATAGGAGACGTAATATAAATGGTTTGTCTAGAAACGTTGGTTCAAAAAATGTCAATCTAAATGCTACAATATTAAAATATTTTACATATATTACAATAAAAACGTCTAACTTTTGATTTTATCTACGTCGTTAAACACAGATTAACTTAAAAAATGATAGTATTCACATCTTACAGTAAGTAAGTACGGCAAAGAAAAACGAAAAGACACAATAGAAAACAAAAAAAGAAAAAAATAAAAAAGAAAACGACAACAACATATAAACGACATGAATATATATATACATATATAGACCTTTTCTTTTAAATATAATAAAAGGGTGCGTACTATTTTTTTTTCTAGTCCAAAACGCACAGTTTTGGTGCTCTTTCTTCTGATCTTTTTTCGCTTCTGTTTTTTGATCAAGTCTTCTGTTATCTTTTATAAACAGGTATTTTATTTTTTTTTCTCCTTTCTTAATTTTTTGGTATTTATCTTTTTTTTGGCTTTATTTTTTTCTTTTTAACTATTTCGGTGTTTTACCATAGCCTCTGTTTATATTTTTTTCTCTTTAAAATCTATTTGTCTACCATTATCTCTTACGTTTGGTGCTTTAGCATTTTTTTTACCTTGTTGGTATTTTCACCCTTTTTTCTCTTTCTTTCTTTATTTTTTAGTGTTTTATTTCTTTATTTTTTTTTTCAATTTTGACTCAATTTGCCTACCGCAATCTTAACTCAAATGTTTTCATATATTTTCCTTTTTGGGTTCCTCTTTCATTTTCTTTTCATTTTAACTTTGTCAATCTCTCATACTCCAACATCAACTTTCTTACTAAAATAATCTCTTTCCTTTGTGATCACTTTTTACTTACTTTGCATTAAAGAGAATACAACAAACAACCTAAAAAAAGATAAATAGACGACAATAAAGTTCAAAGCAATAAGCGACATGAAAAGTAAAAACGAAAATAATAAACAAAAACCAACCGAAATACAATTGCTCCTCTAAACGACAGCAAACGACCCCAAAAAATTAAAACGACAATAATTTGGAAAAACCATGGCCACGTAAGAATAAGACAACATAAAAAAATAACCAAGGAAATTTATTTAAAAAAAAAATTGCCATGCAACAACTTGAAAAGACGATAAAAGAATGAAAAAAAAAAGATTAAAAAAAACTTAAAATCGAAAAACGACCTAAAAAATGAGTGAGTCACCGTCAAGTGACAACCAAAGCTGTCGCGTAGCCAGTTGGGCTTAGATGGAAGTTGGGCTTAGACTTCCAAGTCCATCGACGACAAAGTATTATCATAAAACAGACTTTCTATGTTTGGGGAAAATTTTGTCGTCGTTTTTCCCAGTTCTCCTTCTCTGTCTCGAGCAGAGTCTGAAAGTTTCAAATGGGAAGCGATAGAAAAGCAAAGGAGAAGAAGAATCGGAAGAGAAGCTCTTCTTCAGATTCTGAAGGTACCCTGTAATTCTTCTTTCTCTCTCTCTCACTTTTTGTCCTCGAGCTCTAATGAACATGAAATACAGGAAATTATCTTCATTTATTGTATCTTTTTCTTTTTCCTTTTTGGTTTATTCACTGCCTAGCCGAGTTCTTGTTTATGAATGATAGCTAAATTAATTTTGAATTTTGAGCTACAAAGAATGAATTTTTGGTGGTTTTTTTAATTATGCAATTAAATTTTATTTCTTTTTGAGTTCTGCTAACCTAACAGGAATAGGATCCAATTTCAATTACATTTTAAGATTTATGCTTTGAAATTCAGGTTAATTTTTGTGGTTAATTTTTATAATATTTCCCTGCTATGTACGCATGTTCAGCATGTCCCTTTGGAACATTTTTTAGAAAATATTGTTGCAAAAGCAGTTGGAATTAAAAAAAAAAAAAAAAAAAAAAAAGAACCGTTTTTGCCAAACAACCGTCCTGGTTGAAATTGCACTATTAACGTAATTTCATAAATGTGCCCCGAATTCCTAGGGAAAATCAACAATTCGAGGGGCAAGTTGATTTAAAATTTATAATTCAAGGGGTATTTTATGAAATTGCTAATAGTGTAGCGTCATCATTTGTTAGTATTATAGACGGATGGCTGTTTTGAACAATTTTGTATAGTGTAGGGGGTCAATGAGTTCTGTTCAAATATCAGGAACATATTGAATTAGGGTACATAGTTCTGAGAGCATTTATGAAATCAATCTTGTGAAATTTAGAGGAGGGAAGAAGAAAGAGGCGGAAATCTGAAGCTGGGGAAAAGAAAAGCGGAAAGAGTGATAAGAAAGAGAAGGGAAGGGACAAGGACAATAAAACTTCGCATAAACACTCTAAACGCCATTCTGATAAAGGTATATTAATATTCTTCTATGTTTTTCTACCTTTTTTTTAATTTCTTTTTTGGAAAACATTTTGTTTTAGAACTTGCTTGAACTTTGAGATTTTAGAGGGCTTATTGGTGTTATGACTTTGTTGTTTTGTATCAGAGAAGAAATCCAAGGATAAGCACAAAAGTAAACACCGAAAAGGCGATCTCCGCTCGGTAATGTTCCTATGCAATTCTAATATTGTATATTTGAATTTTCTGTTTAATCTTTTCCCATGCTGTGATTTGGATTTCTCCTCTTAAATTCTCTATGAATGATGAAATTTTCTTTGGATATTAAGTGATTTGTGAAAAGAAACGAACTTGACAATGATTTTTTTTAAGAATTAGATTCGTCTAGGCACATTGCTTGTTTGACTCATAAATATTGCTTAGTCATAGACTCGTCAAAGAGTTGCAGCTTATCTTTTGTGTACTTAAATGATTACCCATTATTTGAAAAGAGATGGTTCTCTATGAGACTTAGATATTTGGTTAAGTCGAAAATTAGCTAGGTTTTCTAGTAGTTGGGTATAGTACGGTGTTTTGGTTTGATCATTCTTGTTTATTAATAAGCTGGCGTATTGTGCCTGAGCATTGAGATGAAGACGAAAAAGCTGTGGAAACATGGCTTGTGTGCTTAAGAAAACCGAGTGATTGAACAAACAAAACCGACTGTGGAATCCTTTTTTTTTTTTTTTTTTGATTTTGTTCCTGTCCATTCAAATAAGAACCAGGTTGGTATGATTCAAATTTCCACTTATTCTTTAGAGAGCTGGATTATTAGCATAAACAAATTATTGTTCAAAGAATTAGAAGGTACCAAAATATTTGAAATGTGAAAGCTTTTGTTTCGGAGCATCTTTATCTCAGCATCGTTTGATTAACAATAAGAAATGAGCTTTGAGCAGAAGCAGGGCACACGAGTCATGACTTTGAAATTTTCAAAGGATAGTTTTGAGTGGGGGAATTGTTTGAATTCACTTTGATTTTGTAATGAAAATTTGCATGTCATATTTCAGAAACACGATTTCCAAGAGCTCTCCAGTGATGACTACTTCTTAAAGAATAACGAGTTTGCTACTTGGCTCAAAGAAGAGAAGAGTGTGTTTTTCTCCGACTTGTCATCGGAGTCTGCCCGTGAAATGTTTGCAGATTTTGTCAAGGCTTGGAATGACCAAACACTTCAATCCAAATATTACGAGGGCATTGTGACCGGACCCAGGAGTGCTCATAAGTGGAAAATCAAAGAGTGAAAACATCAGCAGCAGCAACAGCTGTTCATCCCTCCTCCTGTTTTTTTTCTCGCTTTTGTGTCTGTAGTCGTCTTAGGAGTTTGGAATATTAATGTCACAGTTTATGTTGAAGTTTAGAATGTCTAGCTCTTGTAAAAATTCAAGTTTTAACATCGCATTATTGCCTTCCTTAAAATTTTAAAAATCTATTGTCAATTTTAAGATGAGTGATAAAAAAATGTTAAAACTACCAAGTCAAGGAACTAATGAGCTAAAAAATAAAAAGATTTGAATACAAAACTCACATATTGAAAAGCCTAGGGACTGATCGTGCAAAAAAGCAGCATTTCTTCACATATTGTTCATTCATCGTAGACATTTTCATCTCACAGTTCTTTACAAGATATTTTAGAGAAACCATATAAAAACAAATGAAAAAACAAATACATAAAACTAAATAGAAACACACAACTAGATCGGGATTTAAGTGTGCACGAAATTAGTGGCCACCACAAATTGAGATCTAAGTGATAGATGTATAGATATTTTCATTCATGATGAAAATACAGAGAAAGAAAAAAGAAGTTAGTGTTGGGTTTGGTGTCCTAAAAGCTGTGGCATTGTACATATTGTTAATAAATAAATAAAATGACATTTATTATTATTTTGGTTGATTATATGTATTATGAATACATTTATAAACATCAAGAAAATTCCATGATTATTTATGTGACTATAAATTTAGCATATAAGTGTTATTTGCTTTGGGATAAAATTTATAGATAATAATCTAAATAGTCCGTAATAATTAATTAAAGTTTGGGATCTTTAA
The DNA here is from genome assembly GCA_025403435.1 of Artocarpus heterophyllus. Lineage (NCBI taxonomy): Eukaryota > Viridiplantae > Streptophyta > Magnoliopsida > Rosales > Moraceae > Artocarpus > Artocarpus heterophyllus. The sequence continues at coordinate 1,941,812 of CM046346.1, read as the reverse complement.
TTAAAAATTACAAGTACGGTCCAATCTCATCTAAAATGAAATAGTCATTATCCGGACTATTAATGTAGAGACATTGGATTGGAGGTACTTTATATAATGAGATTATATAGGACTGGACCAGATAAATTATGAATCTCTAATAATCATCCGTTACAAATAGAGTATTCAAATTTATCACTATGATGATCATATATTTGACAGTCTTAATCCTGAGTATTTATTAGACTCCTATTTATTACATTATGTTTTTTGACTTGTATGATAAGATTTGTCTTAGCACAGATTATAACTTAGCATCTTGGAAACATAAAGTAATAAATGGCTGGGAATAATATTATACAAATATGGAATCCATTCATTCCCTATGAAAGTTAGAAAAATAGTTCTCTTGAGTAATAATTCAAGGTTTGAACAATAGAGCGCTCGTTCATAATAAGATTATGAATTAATTGTTAATTAGAGAATTATTGGAACTCAAGGATAAAGATGTAATAAGAGAGGTGAACGGAAATTGAACCTAGCTCTTATTATGAACTATTTATGGAGGACTGACTTACATGTAATGATTATATCAATGGACTACTCGTTAATTTTCTTTGAGTAATTTTACTATAATCTCAAGAGTTCAGTTTCAGGTTTTTAGTGGAGTAACACTGAAACTAATAAATTTGGCACATTAATTAAAGAGTTTGATTAAATGTCAAATTTATTGGAGCTTGGGTTATAGGTCCATAGGTCCCCAATACCACATCTGTAACACTATATTGGATTTTGCATAGAATGAATCATACATGTTTAATTTAGAATTTTTGAATTCTAAATTAATTTTTCACACTTGAATTATTAACGTGACACAGAAAAAATGTTCTCTGTGACACATAATGTAAAGTGATAAATGTTATCACATTTAACTGAGCATTAGTTAATTAATTGATTATTGTTAAAATCTATTCTTAAATAAATGTGATTTATTTTTGAATTGAGTTTTATATATATATATGGTTTTGAACCAAATCTTTTTATATATATATATATATATGATTTTATAATATATTAATATATATATTAATATAATATTATAAAAAAAAAGGGAAAGACGTGAACTCAGTTTCACCCTTTCCCTACACACACATATATACATATATGACTGAATGTGTGATTCGGTCAAAAGTCAAAAAGTCAAAAAAAAAAAAAAGGCAAGTTGCTTTCTTTTTCACGGAAACTTTATATATACATATGCATATGTGTGTGAAACCGGATAAGGATCCGGGAAACAAACGGAAAAGAAAAGAAGAAAAAGGAAAGGAAAAGAAAAGGGAAAGAAAAATTACTAATAGCTCAGTTATAAAAAGGGAGAGATAACAGTTATCTCAGTAATTTTTTATTCACATAATTTTTAGAGAGAAAAACTGAGAGTTCTTCTCTAAAGAAAAAAGTCTGCTATCTCATGTGTTGAGTACATAGCAGATTCAGAAAAGTGTGAGGAAAATTCATTCTTGCAGTTTGACGCCCACTCGTCTTTCCATTGGTGTGGAGGCCTGGTTTGGAAGATCGTGGTGTCAAAGAGAAAAGCTAGGATACCCTGATAGTCTTCAAAAGGTTAGTAAAAAAATTCCTAAAGCTTTCTGTAATTAAAATTATATATCTATTCCCGATGAACAAAGTTTTCAGAAAATTTTTGTTTGTCAACGATCCGTTCCTTCCGCTGCGTTTCATGTTTTAATTCCAACAAATGGTATCAGAGCCAGGTTATAGCATATATAATTTTAATTAAACATGATTTTATTTTGATGATATCATGTTTTTGATGCATGTTTGTGGGCACTTTGCATCTTTGTTAATTTTTATTCATGTGATGAATGGTTGTTTAATGAAAGGATTTTTGGTCGTTAATTATATGGTCCTTTTGGATTAATAATTTTATTTTCAGTTTGATTAGATCAATCTGTGTAAACCCATAAAGGGGTATAGGCTTTTTGTAATTTATTATTATTATTTTTTTCTTCTCTCATCTCTTTCACTTGCTACACGTGGAGCGATGAAGAAAAAGATGTCCATTGGATTTTTTGGCCCAGTTGAGAACTGTGGGCCTATCAGATTTCAAAGGTAATCCAGCAAATTGTTGCACAATAAACCACTTGATGAAGACTGCAAAATTGGAGCAGGGAATTATGTATAAATTACAAGAAGACCCCTGTAATTTTATTTTTTTTTATTTTTTGGGTTGTAATTTTAATTATCCAAAAGGATCCGGTCAAAAATTCATTGTTTATTTTCATTTTTATTTTCATGTGATGATTGTGATAACATGTTCATGCATGATAACATGTCATCTAGGAAAGTGCCCACTTATAGTTATTGTAACATGACATGCATACGCTTAGCATATTATTTTTATAAAGGAGTTTATAAAATGATTTAATATGTGTTAGCATTAATTTAATCTTAATTTAATAAGATTAAATTAATTGGGTTGGTTTTATAGAACCTTAATTTATTAATCAACCAAATAATGTGAATTTAGTTTTAACAGTTAAGACTTGGTAATATTCACATTAATTCTAAGTTATCTAATTTTAAATTGTTTAATTTTTGGTAACTTAGACGATTCATAGTAAATTTAGATTTTTAAAAAATCTGGTAATTTATTTGAGTGTAAATAGAATGAGATTCTATTAACACATAATATAATCTAGTAATTAAAAATTGTTTTTATCTACTAGAATTATGAAACATATGATGTTTTATAAGATAAAACACATCTTCTAAAATAATGAGTGGGAGAAGGTAATATGACAATATAACATGTGGTTCCCACTATTAGTACAACACCGTGAGATTTAGGTGGCGCCTCGCGACGCTTTGATTTCGTCCTCCCTACGGAGGGTGTCCATTTAAATCAATATCAAGGTTGGCTTCCTTGAGATAGGATTTTATAATGTATTTCAAAATTGACCTACCCTACGGCGGCAATTTTGAGTTAAGTTGTTAAAATCCAAAATAGTGGGTTACACTCATAAAGACATAATTAAATTGTTAATTATATCTTGACCAAAATAAACGGTTATTAATAAATATAGAAAATATGAGATATTTTGAATATATTTATTAATTGAGAATGTCTCAATTCAATTCATAAATAATTTGACCTACCCTACGGCGGCACTTTATTTATTAAAATTGAATAATCGTGGAATTAGTAAAATATTTTTTGTGTTTTTCATATGCATCATGCATCACGTTTACTATTCCAAAATATATATTTATGATGTTTATGCAACCATTTTAATTTATGCTATTTTATTTATTTATTACAGCAACAATGTCTAATCCAATCATCGCCATTCTCTCAACTGAAAAATTAACCGGAGATAATTTTGTCAAGTGGAAGAGTAATATGAACATTGTACTAATTTGCGAAAGTTACAAGTTTGTCCTAATGGAGGAATGTCCTCCAGAGCCTGCTGCCAATGCTCCTCGTAATGTACGGGAAGCATATGATCGTTGGATTCAGGCAAACAATAAGGCCCGCTGTTTTCTTTTGGCTGGGATGTCTGACGTGCTTAGGATGAAGCACGAAAGCATGGAGACCGCTTATGAAATAATACAGTCTCTGCAAGACATGTTTGGTAAACCTTCTGAAAAGGCACGCCACGAAGCCGTTAAGGCAGTAATAAATGCAAAAATGAAGGCAGGGATTTCGGTCAGAGAACATGTTCTCAACATGGTTAACTATCTCCATGAGGCCGAGGTCAACGGGGCTATGATAGATGAAGCCACACAGGTGGGGATGATTTTAGAAACCCTCTCCCCTGCGTTCCTTCAGTTCAAAAGCAACTATTTCATGAACAAGCTGAAATATAACATGACTGAGTTGCTTAATGAGCTTCAAACCTTCGAGTCTATTTAGAAAGAAAAGACTAAAGAAGCTGAGGCAAATGTTGCAGAAGCTCAACCTTCCTCTTCTGCCCAAAAGAATAAGAAGAGGAAGGGGACTGAAGGAAGTGGTAAGTCTAAGAATGGAGGGCAACCTAAGAAGAACAAAAGCAACAACAACAAAAGGAGCTCCAACCAAAAGAAGCCTAAAGGAAAATGTTTCCACCGCGGCATAGTTGGGCACTGGAAGAGAAACTGCAAGAAGTATCTTCAAGAGCTCAAATAAAAGAAGAACAACGGTAAATCAGATTTACTCGTTTTAGAAGCTTGTTTAGTTGAAGATGATACTTCACCTTGGATAATTGATTCAGGGGCAACTAACCATGTTTGTTCTTCTTTGCAGATGCTTAGTTCTTCAAGGGAGCTTGCCGACGGGGAACAAACGATGAGAGTGGGAACGAGAGAGGTTGTTTCGGCAAGAGTAGTGGGAGTTGTTAAACTTTATTTTAGAAATAAGTTTTTAATTTTAGACAATGTTTATTACATTCCTTGTTTTCGCAGAAATTTGATTTCTGTTTCCAGGTTGTTTGAACAAATGTTTAATATTTCTTTTAATAATAATTATGTTAATATTTCTAGAAATGGTTTGGATATTTGTTCTGCGCATCTGGAAAATGGGCTTTACACCTTAAGGCCCAACGAAAAAAGCACTGCTCAATACCGAAATGTTCAAAGTTGAACAACCTAAACCCAAGAAGCAAAAGATTTCTTCTAATAATGAAACATACCTATGGCACCTTAGATTAGGTCACATCAACCTTGACAGAATTAACAGACTGGTAAAGGAAGGTCCTTTAAAAGAGCTAAAAGTTAGTTTTCTACCAGTTTGTGAATCTTGTCTTGAAGGTAAAATGACTAAGAGGCCTTTCTCTGCAAAAGGCGAAAGGGCCAACGAACCACTTGAGCTAATACATTCAGACGTCTGTGGTCCAATGAATGTACAAGCCCGTGGTGGTTACGAATATTTCGTCACATTTATTGACGATTATTCAAGGTATGGTTACATATACCTAATGCAAAGGAAATCTGAAACTTTTGGAAAGTTCAAAGAATTCCAAGCGGAAGCTGAAAAGCAATTAGGAAAGTACGGTGAAGATTCTTCGATCTGATTGAGGAGGAGAATACCTTGATACTTAATTCAAGGATTATATGATAGAACATGGTATTCTATCACAACTCACCGCACCTGGAACACCACAACAAAATGGTGTTGCAGAGAGAAGAAATAGAACGTTGCTTAATATGGTGAGATCCATGCTTAGCTACTCATCATTACCCACTTCATTTTGGGGATATGCACTACAAACTGCAGTATATCTTCTAAACATAGTTCCATCTAAGTCTATTTCAAAAACACCTCTAGAGTTATGGAATGGTCGCAAACCTAGTATGCGACATATCCGTAATGGGGGTGTCCAGCACATGTGCTGAAAGGTAAGACTGGGAAGTTGGAACCATGTTCTAAAGTATGCTTATTTGTGGGATACCCAAAGGGAACGAGGGAGGTTTGTTTTATAGTCCACAGGATAAGAAAGTATTTGTATCGACAAATGCCACTTTTCTCGAGAATGATTATATGACAAACTATAAACCTCGTAGCAAAATTGTACTTGAAGAGTTACTTTCTGATCAGATCAGACTGCAACCGACAACTGTTGTCGAAGGACAAAATGAGGAGGCCACATCTTCCTATCAGAATGTCATACCACCTCGACGTAGTGGGAGGGTTATGAGACCACCTACTCGCTACAGGGAACTTGGAGAAGCAAATGTTGCTATCTCTGATAATGGTGAAGATGATCCATTGACATATCGTGATGCAATGGAAGTTTCTGAGAAGGAAAAATGGCTGGAGGCTATGAACCTTGAAATGGAGTCCATGTACTCTAATTCAGTCTGGGATCTTGTAGACCTACCTGAAGGGATAAAACCCATAGGGTGCAAACGGATTTACAAGAAGAAAAGAGGAGTGGATGGGAAAGTTGAGACTTTCAAAGCTAGGCTTGTGGCAAAGGGTTATACCCAAAAGGAGGGAGTTGACTATGAAGAAACTTTCTCGCCTGTAGCTATGCTTAAATCCATTAGGATTCTTTTATCCATTGCTGCTTGTCTTGATTATGAGATATGGCAAATGGATGTCAAGACTGCCTTTTTGAATGGCTATCTTGAGGAAAGCATCTATATGGTGCAACCAGAAGGGTTTGTAGTTAAAGGTCAAGAGCAAAAAGTTTGCAAGTTGCAGAGGTCCATCTATGGACTCAAGCAAGCTTCAAGATCTTGGAACTTGAGATTTGATGAAGCGATCAAATCTTATGGTTTCGATCAAAATATTGATGAACCTTGTGTTTACAAGTACATCAAAGATAAGAAGGTGGTCTTCTTGGTTCTTTATGTAGATGATATCCTACTCATTGGGAATGATGTAGGCGTATTATCTGATGTAAAGAAATGGCTCGCCAGCAATTTCCAAATGAAAGATTTAGGAGAAGCAAGTTATGTTCTTGGAATCCAACTCATAAGAGATCGCAAGAACAAACTGTTGGCGCTGTCTCAGGCATCGTATATCGATAAGGTGCTTATCAGATTTTCGATGCAAAACTCCAAGAAAGGTAATTTGCCTACACATCATGGAGTTTATCTTTCAAAAGAGCAGTGTCCTAAGACACCTCAAGAGGAAGAAAATATGAGACGGGTACCCTATGCATCTGCAGTAGGAAGTCTAATGTATGCCATGTTGTGTACAAGACCTGACATTTGCTATGCGGTGGGTATAGTCAGTCGGTATCAATCCAACCCAGGATTAGATCATTGGGTAGCAGTTAAACATATTCTCAAGTATCTTAGGAGAACGAGAAACTATATGCTAGTTTATTCTGGTGAGAATTTGATTCCCATTGGATACACTGATTCTGATTTTCAATCAGGCAAAGAGCTTTGAGGGACACTTGGAAGGCTTAGGTCTTAGAGACATGTCTCACCTGCTTTAGGGCAAGTGGGAGATTGTTAGGTTTGGTGCCCTAAAAGCTGTGACATTGTACATATTGTTAATAAATAAATAAAATGACATTTATTATTATTTTGGTTGATTATATGTATTATGAATATATTTATAAACATCAAGAAAATTCCATGATTATTTATGTGACTATAAATTTAGCATATAAGTATTATTTGCTTTGGAATAAAATTTATAGATAATAATCTAAATAGTCCGTAATAATTAATTAAAGTTTGGGATCTTTAATTAAAAATTACAAGTACGGTCCAATCTCATCTAAAATGAAATAGTCATTATCCGGACTATTAATGTAGAGACATTGGATTGGAGGTACTTTATATAATGAGATTATACAAGACTGGACCAGATAAATTATGAATCTCTAACAATCATTCGTTACAAATAGAGTATTCAAATTTATCACTATGATGATCATATATTTGACAGTCTTAATCCTGAGTATTTATTAGACTCCTATTTATTACATTATGTTTTTTGACTTGTATGGTAAGATTTGTCTTAGCACAGATTATAACTTAGCATCTTGGAAACATAAAGTAATAAATGGCTGGGAATAATATTATACAGATATGGAATCCATTCCTTCCCTATGGAAGTTAGAAAAATAGTTCTCTTGAGTGATAATTCAAGGTTTGAACAATAGAGCGCTCGTTCATAATAAGATTATGAATTAATTGTTCATTAGAGAATTATTGGAACTCAAGGATAAAGATGTAATAAGAGAGGTGAACGAAATTGAACCTAACTCTTATTATGAACTATTTATGGAGGACTGACTTATATGTAATGATTATATCAATGGACTACTCGTTAATTTTCTTTGAGTAATTTTACTATAATCTCAAGAGTTCAGTTTCAGGTTTTTAGTGGAGTAACACTGAAACTAATAAATTTGGCACATTAATTAAAGAGTTTGATTAAATGTCAAATTTATTGAAGCTTAGGTTATAAGTCCATAGGTCCCCAATACCACCTCTGTAACACTATATTGGATTTTGCATAGAATGAATTATACATGTTTAATTTAGAATTTTTGAATTCTGAATTAATTTTTCACACTTGAATTATTAACGTGACACAGAAAAAATGTTCTCTGTGACACATAATGTAAAGTGATAAATGTTATCACATTTAACTGAGCATTAGTTAATTAATTGATTATTGTTAAAATCTATTCTTAAATAAATGTGATTTATTTTTGAATTGAGTTTTATATATATATATGGTTTTGAACCAAATCTTTTTATATATATATATATATATGATTTTATAATATATTAATATATATATTAATATAATATTAATATAATATTATAAAAAAAAAGGGAAAGACGTGAACTCAGTTTCACGCTTTCCCCACACACACATATATACATATATGACCGAATGTGTGATTCGGTCAAAAGTCAAAAAGTCAAAAAAAAAAAAAATGGCAAGTTGCTTTCTTTTTCACGGAAACTTTATATATACATATGCATATGTGTGTGAAACCGGATAAGGATCCGGGAAACAAACGGAAAAGAAAAGAAGAAAAAGGAAAGGAAAAGAAAAGGGAAAGAAAAATTACTAATAGCTCAGTTATAAAAAGGGAGAGATAACAGTTATCTCAGTAATTTTTTATTCACATAATTTTTAGAGAGAAAAACTGAGAGTTCTTCTCTAAAGAAAAAAGTCTGCTATCTCATGTGTTGAGTACATAGCAGATTCAGAAAAGTGTGAGGAAAATTCATTCTTGCAGTTTGACGTCCACTCGTCTTTCCATTGGTGTGGAGGCCTGGTTTGAAAGATCGTGGTGTCAAAGAGGAAAGCTAGGATACCCTGATAGTCTTCAAAAGGTTAGTAAAAAATTCCTAAAGCTTTCTGTAATTAAAATTATATATCTATTCCCGATGAACAAAGTTTTCAAAAAATTTTTGTTTGTCAACGATCCGTTCCCTCCGCTGCGTTTCATGTTTTAATTCCAACAGTTAGAAATTGAAAGATTTTTATTTCTTATTCTTTGAAATTCCTATACATGCTTATTTTGATCAAAGTACAAAGGTTTCTTCAGATTTTTAATCATTATGTTTATTCATTAAATAGCGATGATCCAACAGTTCTTCTGCATCATGGCTGTGGAGAAGAAGCTTAAAAACTGGTTATGAAGATGAGAATCGCGGGACTGTCCTTGGATCAGTTTAGCATATCCGTGGCACTTTCTGTCAGTGCCGACTTAGCTATATCGGAGGAAGGCCAACAACTTCATGAACTAGTAGTTAAACTCGGTTTTGAGTCTGATCATTATGCTTCGAACGCAGCAATGGATATGTCCGGAAAATGCGGCAAAATGGATGCTGTCTTAAGAATACTTCCCTCGCCATTCACAACGTCGTGATTATCATGGAACATACTGATTTCATCTTTTGCTAGACACGGGAGTTTTGACAAGGCCAGGGAGACTTTCCTTGAAATGCTAAAGCGGGAAGAGAAACCTCACCATGTCACCTTTGTCTCGCTTTTGTCAGCTTGCAGTCAGGGCGGTTTGGTAGATGAGGATCTTGCATACTATGCTTCAATGAAAACATAGTTCGGTGTCCCACCGGCAATAGAGCATTGCGTGTGCATGATCGATCTACTTGGAAGATCAGGAAGGCTTTCCGAGGCTGAAGACTTCATTAAAGACATGCCCATACCGCCCAACGACCTTATCTGGCGGAGGTTGTTGGCATCATGCAAAATCCATTGGAATTTGGAACTACGAAAGAAATGTGCAGCACACTTTTGGGAGTTGGACCCGTTGGATGATTAGGCTTACGTTCTCTATTCAAATGTCCGTGCAACTAGTGGTAGGTGGCATGTTGTGGAGAATGTGAGGACTCTAATGGGATCAAACAACATAAAGAAACAACCAGCTTGTAAATGGGTCAAGTCGAAAAACGAGATAAGTTTAGGATGGGAGAGAAGTCTCATCCTCAGATTGCCCAAACTTATGCCAAGCTAGGGGAGCTCATGAAGATTATTAGAGAAGCGGGTTATGTTGCCAATACAAGCTATGCACTTCATGACATAGATGAAAAACAAAAGGAGCAAAATCTTTGGAACCACAGTGAGGGAATCGCCGTTGCTTTCTGATTGATCAACACTCCAGAACGATCACCAATTAGGGTTTCAAGAACCTTAAGAGTTTGTGGTGATTGCCACTCTGTTTACAAATTTGTGAGTGGAATTGTGGGAAGGAAAATCATGTTGAGAGACGCTTTTCGGTTTCACCACTTTAACGATGGAAAGTGTTCCCGTTCTGACTATTGGTAATCAAACTATTTGTTAGCAAATTACACATGTATTATTTTGCCTTCTTTTTCAAGTTTTCCAGTGCAGAAAACAAAACCATGGACATCCGGGGATTTTTTTTCTTTTTTCTTTTTTGAGAATAACTATTTATTATACAATAATGTTCTATTATTGTAATGAAAAAAAAATGGCCAACCACGCATTTTTTTCCCGTTGTTGACCATAACACAATCAACCATCCATTACAACAATAACGACAGGCGTTATTCTTTTAATCCAACTATTTAATCTTAAAATTGTTGCAATGTGTAGCCAAATCAACCTAACAAAGAAGAAAGAAGAGAAAAAAAAGAAGAAGAAGAAGAAGAAGAAGAAAGTGGGGGGCAGTGGCCTAGCGCCATGGCACTCACCTAAATTCAAACCAACACCGTAGTGCCCAAAATGAACACCGCGACGCCCAAAACGAGCGTCGCGTGTATCAACTAGGGCCGCGGCGTCTGGAATCTGGTTTCTTGCAAAATTTTAAGTTAGAGTTAAATTCAAACGCCCCCAAAAATGGAAAACTACTAGGGTTTCTTATTAGTTACTATTTTTCTCTTCTTTAGTGTATAAATAAACATAAGGTGACTAGGGTTGAGTGTGTATGACATTGAGAGATACTAACATTATTTTGTGTGAGACATATTTTTGTGAAAGCTCCATCCTAGAGAGAAAAATTCCCACAGGGTGCTAGGTAGAAGAGAGATTTGAGAAACACTGTTTGAGAGTGTGTGATAAATTTATATTGTAATCTGTAATCTCCTTTATCGTAGTAGAATTTACAGCGACAGAAACAGGACATAGTCTCGAATTTAGACGAACCTGTATAAAAATTTGATGTCTCTATTTTCTTCTTTTCTCCAATTTCTTTTCTGTAATTATTCGTTCTTGCGGTCCTTAGAATTAGGAGACGCCTAATTCCCCAACAACTGGTATTAGAGCGGAGGTTTGGATTAAGAACGATGACGGGAGAAGAAGGTTTGGCAACCAGTATTATCAAATTTGATGGTTCGGATTTTTCCTATTGAATGATGCAACTGGAAGACTACCTCTACAACAGAAAATTGCACTTGCCCTTAGGTAATAAGCCCGAAGGTATGAAGGATGATGAGTGGAATCTCCTTGATAGATAGGTGCTAGGTGTGATTCGTTTGACCCTATCAAAAAACGTGGCCCACAACGTTGCAAAAGAGAATACTACAGCAGGGATGATGAAGACTCTGTCAGAGATGTATGAGAAGCCCTCAGCCAACAACAAGGTACATCTCATGAAGAAGCTCTTTAATTTAAAAATGCTTGAAGGTGCCTCAGTGGTAGAGCATTTAAACAATTTAAACACTGTCCTGAACCAATTAGTCTCGCTAGAGATTAAATTTGATGATAAGATCAATGCCCTAATCCTCTTGGCCTCGTTACCAAATAGTTGGGCACCCATGAGGGTGGCCATTACAAATTCGATTGGGAATGCAAAATTGAAGTTTGTTGATGTCAGAAACTCTATTCTGGCAGAAAAAGTTCGCAGGAAGGACTCAGGTAAAGCCTCAATGTCAAACTCGGCCCTAAATGTTGATACTAGGGGCAGAAAACTTGAAAGGTATTCCAACAAGGATAATGGCAAGAGAGGCAAGTCGATGAATGGAAGAAGCAAGTCAAGAAACGGTAGGAGTATGAACTGTTGAAATTGTGGGATAACCGGCCACTTGAAAAAGAATTACAGGGCTCCAAGGAAGAATGAAGACAAGAACAATGATGCTGCAAACGCCGCCACAGAAAAGGCACAGGATGCCTTGCTCTTGTCTATTGACAATTCTTTTGATTCATAGGTGATAGATTCAAGAGCATCATTCCACACCACTGCACACCGTCATGTCCTAGAGAATTATGTTGTCAGAAATCATGGTAAGGTTTATCTTGCTTATGGAGAACCTTTGGACATCGTTAGCATTGGAGATGTCAGTTTGAAAATGCCTAATGGGTCTGTGTGGAAGATTAATAAGGTGTGACATGTTCCCAAACTAATGAGCAACTTGATTTCAGTGGGGCAACTGGATGACGAAGGACATAAAGTGACCTTTAGTTGTGGAGGCTGGAAAGTCACTAAAGGAGCGATGGTTGTTGCTCGAGGACGCAAAGCTGGAACTCTCTACATGAACTCTAGTTGCAGAGATACCATAGCAGTTGTTGGTTCTGCTGCCAATACCGAGCTATGGCATTATAGGCTCAATCACATGAGTGAGAAGGGAATAAAGGTGCTTCACTGTAAAGGAAAATTGTCAAGATTGAAAACTGTTGATCACAGTTTGTATGAAGCTTGTATCTTTGGGAAACAAAAGAGAGTTAGTTTCTCAATGACAAGTAGAGAGCCTAAGTCCAGAAAATTGGAGCTAGTTCACATTGATGTGTAGGGGCTTGTGTCAGTGACTTCCCTTGGTGGTACTAACTACTATGTGACATTTATAGATAACTCAAGCAGAAAGGTATGGGTTTACTTTTGGAAAAACAAATCTAATGTCTTTGATGCTTTCAAGAGATGGAAAGCCATGGTGGAGAACGAGACAGATTTGAAGGTGAAGTGCTTACATTCTGACAATGGAGGAGAATACTTTAATGAAAACTTTAAGCGGTACTATGTTGATAATGGAATAAAGATGAAGAAAACCATTATAGGAAAATCACAACAAAACCGGGTAGCTGAGAGGATAAACAGGACTCTGAACGAGCGTGCTAGAATCATGAGGTTGCATGGGGGGCTGCCAAAGTCATTTTGGGCTGAGGCAATTAACACATCAGCTCAACTGATCAACTGAAGTCCATCCACACTATTAAAGTTCAAGCTACAGAAAGAAGTCTGGAGTGGCAAAAAGGTTGACCTCTCTTACTTGAAAGTATTTGGTTGTGTTTCTTATGTTCACATTGATTCTACTGCTAGAAGTAAACTTGATGCCAAGTCTAAGAAGTGTTTTCTGGTTGGCTGTGGTAGACTTAAGTTTGGTTATCATCCCTGGGATGACCAAAATCGAAAGATTATCAGGAGCAAGGATGTGATCTTCAATGAAGGTGTTTTGTATGAGGACAGAGATAGCAATGACTCTAGAAGTTTAGGTTCTGAAGACAAGAAGCCAGAGGTGATTCCATTGAAGGATCTTCTTGAAGTGGAAGTGAAAAATTCAGAAGCTGAAGATCAAGAAAATATTGCTATGGAAGGAAACTAGAGGACTCCTGCCACACTAGTCAAGAGGTCTAGTAAGACTATCAGACCATGCAGAGATACTCCCCTTTTCTGCATTACATTTTATTGATCGACAAAGGTGAGCCAGAGAGCTATGATGAAGCATGGAGGCTGAAGATTCGATCAAGTGGGAGTTAGCCATGAGAGATGAGATGGATTCTTTAAAATCCAATCAGAAATGGCAACTGGCAGAGTTACCATAGGACAAAAAGGCCTTGCACAACAAGTGGGTATATCGATTTACAGGTGAAAGTGATGGCAACAAACGGTATAAGGCAAGGTTGGTGGTAAAAGAATCCAACAATATGCTCACCAAGACAGTTCCAATCGAGAAACTGAAGTTGGACGCAACTTCAGTTGGACTTCTCCATGAGGTGTGAAAAGTTGTTGCCGCTGCAATTGGAGACATGATGATTGATTAGTCTCCAAGTGGGAGATTGTTGCAATATGGAGCCAAATCAACCTAGCAATGGAGAAATAAGAGAAAAAAAGAAAGAGGGGGGCAGTGGCCTAGCGCCGCGGCGCTCTCCCAAATTCAAACTAGAGCCGCGGTGTCCAAAACGAGCGTCGCAGCGCCCGCCCGCATATCAACTAGGGCCGCGGTGCCCGGAGTCTAGTTTCTTGTGAAATTTTAAGTTAAAGTTAAATTCAAACACCCCAAAAAGGAGAAACTACTAGGGTTTCTCATTAGTTGTTATTTTTCTCTTCTTCGGTGTATAAATAGATATAAGGTGACTAAGGTTGAGTGTGTGTGACTTTGAAAGAGAGTAGCATTATTTTGTGTGAGAGCTCTATCTTGGAGAGAAAAATTTCCACCAGAGTGCTAGGTAGAAGAGGGATTTAGAAAACACTGTTTGAGAGTGTGTGATAAATTTCTCTTGTAATCTGTAATCTCCTTCATCATAGTAGAATCTACAGCAGCAGAAACAGGACGTAGTCTCGAATTTGGACGAACCTGTATAAAAATTTAGTGTCTCTCTTTTCTTCTTTTCTTCAATTTTTTTTTTTGCAATTATTCATTCTTGCGGTTCTTAGACTTAGGAGACGCCTAATTCCCTAACAAAAACTAGTCCTTGATAGTAAATACCAACCTTAATCCAACTATTTTGAGAAAAATATAAAGCTTGCATAACTAAAGCAATTCTAGGAAACAACTAAAAGAATGAAAATAAAAACAAAAATAATAAAACACCACAAAACACAAGCTTGGTCCAACCTATTAGGTGACCAAAACCATTTTTCACATGTTATGGGTAGTTGTGGAACCACCTTCGGCTAGTTGCCCCTGGCCTAAAGGATTTCCTTACCATTTGGCCCTTAATACAAAAATTTTTACATTCTTTTTCCGTATTTTTCCCTTAAGTTTTCAAATTTCCAAATTGATATATCTATAGTACAATTCTTGAAAAAAAAAAAATTAAATTACACCCCAAATTTAACTTTCAATATGCTTCTATTTCAAACTTAGATATTAAACAAACTAAAATCAACCACGAATTGTATAAAGACACAATCTTGTGAACACTAAACTTCAAAAATATAGTCAATTAAAAATAGTTGTAATATTATTTCAATTTAAAATTTTGATTTAATTCATACCTTTTGAAAAGATTAAGACTTATGGGTAACAAAATAAAAAGAATTTTTATGATAGAGAAGGTAATTTTGCTCTCTCGATAGAGAAGAGTGTTTGAGACATCGGATTAGGATTTTAACCTATATGATTTTCAAAAAAGATTTCTTTGCAGTAAGGATTTTCAAAAAAAAATTCCCTAAAGTATTAAAAAAATCCAAAAATAAACTTTTGTTAATAAAAATTCAATTATTAATATTACTGTTACAATTCTTCTTTGGCGGGGGTGAGTGACACCCGACGTGGGAGCATGAATCGGTTTTGTACTGTAAGGAGGTCGTGCACAAAGCCAGTAAAGTTTATCCACGTGTAAGCGGAACGACCGTTGATTATCCCACTCACATTTCGTCAACGGCGCAAAAAAGACCGTTGCGACACACTCTCTCTCTCGTCCACTCCTCTGTACGTAGTTAGTTAGTTAGTAGCATTAGCAGAGCATTCTGTCTCCTCTGAGACAGAGAAAGTAGAGAGAGAAAGAAAGAGAGAGAAAATCAGCTGAGAGAAAACTGAAGAAGAGAACAAGGTGAAAACGATGAAGAAGAAGAAGAAGATGAATAAGAAGATCCATGGCGATTTCCCCGAGTTCGGGGCGATTTTCATGTCGAACCTCGTCACCATGGAAGAGTGCTTGGAGAAAAAGCTCTTCGGACTTCCTTCCTTCAATGCTGACTTCGTTAAGAAAGTTAGGGCTGGGATGATCCTCTTCCTCTTCGAGTACGAGAGGCGGAAGCTCTACGGAGTCTTTCAGGCCACCACCGATGGCCAAATGAATGTCGTTCCTCACGCTTACAGCTCCACCGGGAAGCAATTCCCTGCTCAGGTAATATCATCGATTCGCCAGTTTCTTGAAATCTATTATTTGCCCTGATTGTTCTGATTTTGTTGGTGGACTGCTTTGTGCTTGAATTTTTTTCGTTGCTTTGGTTTTTGTTTTAGGTTCGTTTTAGCACTGTTTGGGAGTGTGATCCTCTTTGTGAAGCTGAATTTCGTGACGCCATTTGGGAAAATTACTATGACAGATACAAGTTTCTTCTTGGTTTGTCTCAAAATCAGGTTTGTTTGTTTTTTTTTTTTTTTTTTTCTGATTCGAAAATTGAATGAATAAATAAAACTTAAATCATATTATTTCCTTTTAGTCAGAAGAATCCTGATTTAGCAATTGGGTCACTGTAAGTCAAAGTGCCCTTTCTTTGTTCTGTTATCCATGTGTTTCAAGTTGCAATAGAAATTTGTTTAGATACTGAATCAAGTTAATTTTAAGTGATTGTTTGGTAATGGGGATGATCCAAATGCATGTATTATTTTGTATGACTGGTAGGGGTTCGTTAGCTTTTGAGAATAGAACAGAGGAGAAGAAAGTATAGCAAAAAAAAAAAGATGGTAAATGCTCAGCTTAGAAGCTTCTTTATTGAAAGAAAGAACATATGTACAACAATCTCCTCACTAATCAGTGTATACACGTAGCATAAATCTAGAGCCCAAGGGTACATATTGTAAGAACAATAGTGACTATACAATAGAGTAACTAACTAGAAATAAACTAGAATACACTGCTCAATGGTATATAGTACGGCCATGGACTCTCAAGATGCTTTAATAGGGTTTAAAATGCAGGTCACCAGGCTTCTTTGGTTGTTTGAGTCTAAAAGGTTGGAAACTGAAAGTTCTCAAATGTTATCATGTGGAATGAAACGGATTCGGAAGTACCCCAGTGGAGATAGAGAAATGGAGACTGAAGGGTCGATATTCCGAAGGAAACTATCCTCTGGAATATCTGTTGTCAGTTACCAAAAACTTGAAAGCAGTCCCTGTGATCACATTGGTGATCATGAGCCCTGTTGTTTTGATTCCTCAGAGGTGCCAGGGATACGTGTCAGCTCTTACAAACCAGAAAGCAAAGATTCAAAATTTGAAGAGGAAAAAGAAAGGTCAAAAGACCCTCCCAAGGATGGTACTGACCTTGGAGATTTCATACCGTTGCCTTCGCCGAACAATTCTGATTGTGAGGCGGAGTCCTTTGAACTGCATTTACCTCAGATGCTTCGGTCAAGTGCTATTCCTTCACGAAACACAGATGATTGCCCCTTGAAGGAGGGCACTCAGAGTTTAATTGTTTGTGGTAACACTGAAAATCACCTCCCCATCAAGAGTCTGTATTCTGATGTTGAAGGAGAGAAATCTAGTGTATTTTCTCGTCTGAACTTTGGTTCAAAGGATTTTGGACGCGAAAAGGGTCAAAGTTTTGGGGAGAAAACTAGAGGTCACAACTCAGTTCAGGATATCATGGGCACATCGCTGCAGAGTCGTAGCTCATGGAGGAAAAACAATGCCAAGGATAAATCTTTTAAAAGAGGGGATGTGGCTCCAGCAGTGAAGAGGAGTGTATTTTCACGCTTGTCTTGGGTTTCCAAATCTGCTGAACAGGAAAATGTTTCTACAATATGGTTGCAGAAGGATTATAGGGGGAATGAGAAGGTAAGGAGAGCCAAAGTTTCTTTTCACGAAGGAGAAGGCAACTACAAATCGAGCAGAACTGTGGAACAATGGCCAGAAGCACTGGTGCAAAATGGTTACTGGAGTAAGGCAAGGGAAAGAGAAGTCTCAAATCAGAACCTTGGCAATGATCAGTACTCGGAAGAGAGTAGCTTTACAGGTAAAGTGCTGAAGAGACATGGTCAAACTGAAGAAAGTTTTGAGGATGGTTCAAGGAGCAAATGCAAATTGGAACAACCACCTCGGAGAAAATTGGTGAGGCCATTGTTCAAAATGCCATCTGAATTTAAAACAATCACTTCAG
Source organism: Artocarpus heterophyllus (assembly GCA_025403435.1). NCBI lineage: Eukaryota > Viridiplantae > Streptophyta > Magnoliopsida > Rosales > Moraceae > Artocarpus > Artocarpus heterophyllus. Next base: position 1,923,889 of record CM046346.1, on the reverse strand, counting down.
AGAACTATGATAAGCAAATGCCTTCTAAAGAAAGCTCGGCCGACAGAGACAATATTGGAAATTGCGAGGTGCCCATCACAGGCAATGCAGCTGATGAAAAAATTGATACCACTGTCCTAAAAGAAACGCAGCCGGTTCTAGGTCCATTGCAATGTAAAGGTAATAACAGAGAAGCTGAGTCTAACATCACTGATAGAGTGTCAAAATCAGAAGAACTTGTTGTTGGCGGGTTCAATGCTCGTGGTGTTACCACCACTACGCCACTAAAAGTATACAGCCGTCGTGCAAAGAATGTTGAGGTTTATTCTATTTCTGTTGCGTAGAATAGAAGTAGGTTTGCTTTACCTAAAATGAGAACAAAACTCAGTTGAACTACCATGAGTGTGGAAAGCTATGTTTAACTTCAATGCCATGGTGATAGATACATCTACTTGACCAAGGAGAGGGCGCACTTGAACACACTGACAAGCTTTTAATATTGAACCTCTAGATGCATGTTGCTTTTTAGTCTTTGTTCTCTCTCTCTCTCTCTCTAAATAATTTTACCACACCCCTAATTTTAGTGCTATGTTACAGCTTTCTGATCAGATAACATTCTGCCAATTAACAAATTATAACAAACTATAGGAAACTTTGGATTATTAAAAACGCTAAATTATAGCACAAGAAAAGGAGAAAACGTCAATAAATAGGCAAAAGAAATAAAAAATGAAACCTTGCCAAGTCTTCAAGCAATAGTTCTTCGAAAGTTTTGTTTTTGTGGATCGCTCGTTAATGGTGAAGATTGTCTTTCATCAAAGCTTGTGTAATATTAGATGTGCGAGATAGACCTCATTCGCACTAAAACCCGTCAATAGAACTAAAAGGACTTAACTTAATTCCTCAGGCAAAATTTTTGCCACAGAGGTGGTACAAGCTTTGAACAGGTCAATCTCGCACCATCTAATAGTACACAGAAGCTTTGAATAGCTTTAAAGATTCTGGGGAAGTAGTGTGGTGAATGAAACACATGATGGACCTGAAAGCGAAAGGTGTTGGTTAATAATCCACTTTCGAGATGTGTGAAGTAAGTTAGAAGGTAATAGACAAAGATAGTTTTGAGATAGCGAAACTTTTAGCAAGGGATAATCAATTAACCTTAAAACTTCTTATATATGCTGATTGATGAAGGATCTAGATAGAAGATAGAATTTAGATAGAAAAAGAGAGAATCAAGCAGAGCAAGAGAACCACTAAAGAGGGAAATTGAATAACAAGGCAGAAAAAGAGAAATAAAGAGAAGAACTCATAAACAATTATCTTTTCTTGAAATTACATACTTTCATATTTATAAGGGGTGATTAATAGAGCAATTCCACTTTTAGAAATTACAAACTTTCAAATTTATCTTTTCTTGAAATTTCTTATGTTGATTCATTCCCGTGATTAGAAATATAGACACGCAAATTATTATTATTATTATTATTATTATTATTAATTCAAGTAGGATCTTTTTTTATTGGAAAGCTTTATTTTAGCTTTATTATTGTTTCTTTCTTGGGCAGAAGAAATAAGTAAAAGAAGAAAAAAGGAGATTAGGAAGATTTTTACGAAAGAAAATGCTTATTTTTCTTTAGAACCTGTAAGGCCCAGAGTACAAGTAACAATTTATAGAAAACAATACATCCATCACAAATTTATGCCTATCATAAATTTGGGGCCAAGAGCAGTATGTCTATATTCGATTTAATGAGATTTATCGTAAACTTGATTAGGCAATGGAGGTAAGTATTAAAATCAAATATAAATACAGATATCAGAAAATATATGCTGAAAGACATGCTAAATTCGAATGTTTACATTACCTAAAGGCTTTCGCACTGCCATTAATGCATAAGTCAAACATTAAAGTACTGAAAAGAAGTAAACTGCAGTGCAAAAGGTAAAGCTTATTTATAGACTGATGATAAGGATGGATTTTAAATAGGTTGTGTTTATTTGATAATTTTGTAATTTAGCTTTTGCTTGTATTTAGATATTAGATAAGTCGTAGATTCAAATTCTAAGTCTCATGCAAGTGTAGACATATAAATATATATATATATATATATATTTGATTCTAGTATCTAAATTGGATAATTATAAATTTTATCTATTATGCTTTTGTTAACCTTTCAAATTCCATCCTCTTTAAAAAATCCTAATCCATGTAAATGATATTCTAATCTTATTAAAGCTACAACTAAATAAAAAAATTAACAACTAAATATTCCCATAAATTTTTAATATTGACATTTTTTAAAATTAACAACTAAATATTCCCATAAATTTTTAATATTGACATTTTCTTAACATACAAAAAGGTGATGTTTTTATCATTTGAAAAAGAATTAAGATGGTAATTCGTCCTTCTTTTTTTTTTTTTATAATTATCTGTCTTTTTTTTTTTTTTTTTCTTTTCCCTCCTTCCTTTTATTGGTGAATCCTTTCTGTGAGCAAGATTAATAAACAAAGAGAGATTAGCTGTTGATAATGCAATACATTATCCGATAATTCCATGGGAATATTACAAAAGACTTTAGTTGTTAATTGAATGAAGTAATATATTAGAAGAGCGCCTCTATTTCTCAATTTTACACCGTCTGAGACTTGAGATTATTACTGAAGAACTTATTTAAGTAAGGGCAAAAAATTCTCGTGCTTTTTTGCTTTAATTCTGTTTTTTTAATCCATTTTTAACTCAATTTTGGTAACTATGAACAATATCGTAAGAACATTATAATAAAAAACGACATAAGCAAATAAGAGCGACAACAATATGTAAAAACCATAATTTGCGAAAAAACAAAGCATAAAACGACAAACTCCCTCGTGAAGGAATAGTGAACATTATCTAAAGGACAAATTACGTAAAACAACACCATATGAATAAAAACTATAAGTGGCTTTTTTTTTTTTTGAGAATAACTATAAGTGGTTAAAGAAACGAATATAACTTTTTCAGACTCCTCATGTATGTGTATATATATTTTATTCAAATATCAAAATACAAATGATGAGCCCATCCAATAATTATGTTGTAAATGCAAGCCTTTTTTTGAGAAGTTATCTACTATCGTTACTATGGCCCTTCAATCCCATCCTTTTTAGTAAATCCTAGTCCAAGAAAAGTAAAGAGTTGGTTTGGTAAATTGATTTGAATTGTATTGATTTAGATTATTTTTTATTTGAGTCGTATGATTTGAGTTGTGTGATTTGAATTGCTATTCGAATTGACGTTTGAATATGTATTTAAAGTGTTGATCTGAATAGGAATAAAGTTAAAATTTGTATTTAGATATATAGTGAAAAAAGTTTTTATTTATTAATAAATCTAACAAAATCTTGATGTTTATGATATTAAAAAAATGCAATATAAATCTTGATTTATTCCTCTCTTCATTAGGAACGCAATGAAAAAATAATTGCCTCAATCGGATATCAAATGAAGAAGTTATGATTTTTTTCACAAATATAGAAGAGAGAATATGAAATTTTATTGTAGCAAACTGATCTGAGTCTAAATAGTTTAAGAAGAAGTAGAACTCTAAAAACTTGTATTCAAAGGATTCATTTGGTTTGATTTTGAAAGAAACAAACATCTATCTAAAACATTATTTGGAATCAGAATTTAAAGAATTAGCTCAATATGTTAAACAAACGGGCCTAAAATTAATGAAATCCTAATCTTGACGTTTTCTAGCATACAAAAAAAAGACGTTGTTATAATTCAAAAAAGAATTAAAATGGTAATGTATCTAGAATCAGGTTGGATTGATGAACCAGGACCAGATCGGACCGACATGCAAAGTCGGGTTGAGGCTAGGGATGAACCAATGGGCTAGGACCGAGACTGAGAGTGCAATCAAGATTAGGATGGGACTGACAGGGCGGGGTTGGGGCTGGATAGATAAGTCAAGATTGGGTCGGACTCACAGGCCAGGGCTGGAAGCAAATAGATGAGTTAGGTCAAGGCCGACAGGATGGGGTCATGGCCAAGAACGGACCAATTGGTTGAGGTTGGGGTTGGGGTCGGGATCGGACTGTGGGTTAAGATCAAGAAAGAGATTGGATCGGAGGATCAAAATCGGGGTCGGAGTTGAGGCCGGGATTGGACCGATGGGCCAGGGTCAGGATCGATATATTTTATCGAGAGTGAGAGCCTCGGAAGGTTGTATTAAAAGGTTTTTAATTAAGATTAACTTATGGAAACTTGGGATGAAGGTTAAATTATAGCCCAAGAAAAAACGAACATCAATAAATTGTAAAAAAGAAGTAATACTTGAAACCTGGCAGCGAGAGTCTAGCAGTGGGAGGCGTGAGAAAGAACTTCTGTTTTTTCTTTGAAACTTCTTTTTTTTGTGGATCGCTCATCAATTCATCAAAGCTCGTGTAATATTGGACCGGCGAGATAGTCTTCGTCCGTACCTTGCTGTCTATATGTTTAAAAAATAAAAATAAGGTTGTTTGCTATTGCCGAATTCTCTGGCAAACATTTTGCCTGTCATTAAACAAATGCTAAAACCAAGCTAGGTGTTTAGGAAAGCAATTCAAACTCTATGATTGAAATCGACTATAGTAATAGTTTTATATTATAGCAAACTATCATAAAAACGGGTTTAAACGAATGCTTAATAGAACCGAAACAACCCGACTCAATTCTCGGGGCAAAATATTTGCTATATATACAGGTGGCACAAGCTTTGAACAGTCTATCTCGCCGGTACAATACTACACACAAGCTTTGAATAGCTTTAACGATTCTGGCGAAGTAGTGTATGAGTGAAGCACATGTGGCAGACCTGAAAGTCAAAGATGTTATTTAAAATATAGTTTCAACTTATTTTAGATGTGTGAACTCAGTTAGAAGGTAAGAGACAAAGATAGTTATGAGCTAACAATACTTTGAGCAAGCAGTAATCAAAAAACCTCAAAATTACACCACTTTTGTTGAATTATATATACAAATTCATTTCAATATATATATAAATATACACACAAATTATTCTAATATCTAATTATAAGGGATGTGATAAGTTAAGTAATAATAAGATAAATACAAGCTTTTATAATTTAATCTACTCTTTTTTTTTCGTAAATCCTAATTCAAGTAAAAACAACTAAATGAAATCAAAATCTTAATATAACCCCAAATTAATAGAATTAAAACTAAACTAAATTTTTAATAAATCTTCTACCATGTAACAATAATACTCAACCTTCTTAGCCTAATGTAGGTAAGTTTTTGACCCATCTCAAACATAATCGTGTCAAAGTCAACCGAACAAGTATTATGTTGAAAAAAATATGTAGGTGGATCATGGGCACGGAGCATCACAACTTAAAAAAAAAAGTTGATCCTATCTTTGAGTCTTGTAGTGTGAGACTCACTTCTAATATTGTTATCACTATGACACCCAAGAACCCACTCCATTTCAAAAAGTTTTGAGTTATTTTTAATTGTTGCAGCCAAAAAATATTGGAGTTAATATAGGTTTATATCTCCATCAATTTTTATGAATATTTTTTAACTCAATTGAAGTAGGATTTAAGCCTTTTTAATTAGCCACGATGTCAGATTTTCGGTCTGATTCTTCAACCTACTGGAAAAGGAAAGGGATTTTTTATTTTTTATTTTTTGCCTCCAACTTTTCACACTCCTTAGGACGATGGAATAATATAGCGCATTGAAAAATTAAAAAGATTAGGTATAACGTACGGCTAAAAGTGTTGTGCTTATCAACGTGGAGATTCTAAAAAAGGAACAAAAACAAAAAAGAATAATTACAAAAGAAAAATTAAAAACAAATAAATTATGCATGTATAAAAACTACATGCATAAGGAATGATCATTTATGATTTGCATTTTCAAATCATTAATTACATCCGTCAAATCAGGCCATTTCTAATGGAAGATCACATCTCCAAAGAGGAAGCCTCAAAGATGATGAGTTTCCACCTGAAATATTGCTTCAAAACCTTTCAAAGGAAAGTGACATCCTGAGCGGTTCAAACCTTTATTTCTACCAAGGGTTTTGGGTTCCGGAGACCAGAATGAGATCCATACTCTCCTTTACAAGCCACTTCCAAACATATGACAATGACCTTATACTAGCTTCTTGTCCGAAATCGGGAACCACTTGGTTGAAATCCCTCGCATTTTCGATTGTGAACCGTCATCGTTTCACATTCTCTAATAGTCCTTTGCTCGCATCTAATCCACATGATCTTGTGCCCTTCATCGATGTCGATCTTTACGCAAAATACCAACCCCAAGACTTTACAAACATGCCCCAACCAAGACTCCTATGCACCCACACTCCGTATGCATCCTTGCCATCATCCATGAAAAATTCCAATTGTAGAATTGTCTATATCTTTAGGAATCCATTGGACCAATTTGTGTCCCTTTGGAAGTTTCTTCACAACAGAAAAGGCGAACAAGACTCGGAGCTCCCTCTAAAAGAGTGCTTTGATATGTTTTGTAAGGGAATCCATGTGTTTGGGCCATTTTGGAGCCATATTCAAGGTTTTTGGAAGGCAAGCATAGAAAGACCTAAAAATGTCTTGTTTTTAAGGTACGAAGATCTCAAAGAAGATGTCGCGTTTCAAATCAAGCATCTCGCAACGTTCTTGGGGTTCCCATTCACGGAGGAGGAAGAGAAACAAGGACATGTTGAGGAGATCTCAAAGTTGTGTAGCATTGAGAAAATGAGAAGCTTGAAGGTAAACATAGACGGTAAACGTTACACGGGGACGCTAAATAGTGGCTTTTTTAGAAAAGGGCAAGTGGGAGATTGGAGAAATCATCTAACACCTTCCATGACAGAACATATGGAAAAGCTCATCCGAGAAAAAATTAAAGACCCTAATCTTGTTTTCAAATTGTCTCCCAAAATTAATAATTAGGGTGTTGCTTGAATCTGTCTTTAGTCTTAAAATAATATTTATCATTGTTGGTTCTAGTTTTTTACCTTGAGGAAGAAACTTTAGTTTTTTTGTACACTTTTTCTCTTGATAGATTTTCTGGTTAATGTTTTTTTTTTTTTTTTGTGATGAATAACGACGGAGTAAGGATGAGATTGAAAGAAGAATAGCAACCAAAATATTTAACAATAAATCAAAGCAAAAAATAGATGACAACAATTAATTATATGATTGCATAGATAGAAAGATGACTTTCTATTTATTTATTTATTTTTTTGTTTGATAGCCATCATTCATAATTTTGGCATCATATTAGTTACCTTTTGGGTGATAAAAATAGCAACACAGGGGAAGCGATCGCGATGGGACTCGAACCCACAATCTCCCGCTCCGGAGGCGAGCGCCTTATCCATTAGGCCACGCGATCAGTGCACGGTGCGTATGTTTGGAATAAGTTATACTGTAAAAAAAAGGGTGAACCTCAACCCTCATCAAATGAATTCGTGGTATAATAATCAACATTTTTTGCAACACAATTTCCCGAGTTATATTATTATTATTATTTCAATAGTGTTCTTTTAACTCAAATAAATCCTGATCTCATTTAAGAATCTTAAATTAAAACACATTGAATTTTGTGCTTGCTTTGATGGATCATCTTATTATTTGAAAGATAATTATGTGCTGCTCCCAAAGGTTGCGAACTATTCTATTTATCACAGTTTTTGCACTGTGGGAAGAATCCATATTTATTTAGAGGCGTCAAACGGCCGTGCTGTCCCCCAGCCTGCAATAAAATAAGGCACGGCCCAACTTAGTCCTACATTGTAGTAGGTCAAGCTAGCATGGCACGCCTGATAGGTCGGGGCTAGGCCTGTAGGGGCAAGACCAGCCTAGGTACGGATAGGCTCGACCTTGTCTAGGCACGCCAAAGGTCTTTCAAATTTGACCCTTAAGTATTCAAGAAAAAACAACTATTTTGAGCTTGTTGAGGTTTTAATCTCAAACCTTTGGAAGATAAGAGTCTATCAACATACAGCTATTTGTATGACTTTTGATTTTCAACTATATTTATCATGTCTATACACATATTACAAATTTAAATATAAACTTGTTTAAATCACACATTGAAAAAAATAAGAATTTCTACTCTTCAATGATCTATATAATATTTAGAAATATTTATTTACGCTTATTAGTCCCATGATTTTATATTTATTAATTTTTTTTATTAAAAATTATTTTAAAAATAAACAAAAAAAATTAGAAATAAAAAATTACAGGGTTGACCTTGGAGAGCCGACCCTACTTAGGCGCTACAGGGCTTGGGCCCGAGCCTGGCACGACCCTTCAAGGGCCAGGGCCTGGTTCAAAGCTGGGTCTAAGGTTTTTCCCTCAGGCACGACCCTCTATTATAGAAGGTCGGACTTAGCACGACACAAGTCTGTCATGGGCCTAAGGTCAAAAGGGTTAGGCTAACACGGCACAACCCTTTTGACACCTCTATATTTAGTTTAAAGAAAATTAGACAAATAACCTATTTTTTACCACCTTCTTAAAAAATGAAAGAACTTTTCAAAAATTAAGGAAATGAAAAAACTTTTTGAAAATTAAGGAAATAGCCTTTTCTACGACACTACATCGTGAATAAACACATGTATATCCTTAACGTACATCATTAATTGGTATATCACCTATTAACTATTACTTATTACTAATAAATTAGTTTATCATTGATCTTTTAATGATTTATTATAGAAAAACTGGTGAAGTACTGAGCGAAACAACCATCAAATAAATCAATACTAAACTACAAATCATTATATCAGGTTATCAATAATGTACCGATTTTCATCAGCACAACAAATCATTATATCAGGTTATCAATAATGTACCGATTTTCATCAGCACATACTTCAGTACTTTATTCATACACAAAAATAAATATTTTTCTGATTTTCAAAAACTTAGCTATTTACTTTAAAAAAAAAACCCTTAAAAAAGGATAATTTACTCCCAAGTCCTTCAATTTTATTTCACCTATAGTAGACTGTACTTTACCACTTTGAATAATTTAGAATCCTTGTAATATGTATTATTCTAGAATAGAACAAAACAGCTAAGAAAAAATTCTCTATTCCTTGAGCCATGTCTCCATTGCTTTCAATCGTCGTTTTTCTATAAAGCCTCAGAAACCTGTGAGGCAAAAGACTTTTAGCCTTTAACATATATCTGCCATCTAGATGCAAATTAATCTCTAGAATTCAAATGAAAACTTTGAACCTTCTGGTATATTCCAACAAAAGATGAATTTCTTGAATTCACCAAACAGGCCCTTTGTCGTAACCTTTCAGACAATGGAAACATAGTGCAAGTTAATTACAAGAACATGAAAAACTTCACAAACTTTGATTATTCTTGTTACAATGTCCATCCATCAACCGAGCTTTGCCAGGGAAAATCCATGTTGTCTGTGTCCTGCTATCACGATCATGACATTACTGTGAAGTCTCGACGGGCATATCAGAATTCGCTCCCCATTCTGTCCATGACCCATCATATACCGGAACGTCACATCGTCCAACCCGGAAAAAACCCTGGAAAAGAAAGCTGAGTATTAGACTCTTCAACTTCTCAAAGTTGTCCTTGGGAAAATTTAGAAGACAAGTTACTGAAGTAAATTGTGTATGATTTCTAGAGAATTAGAGAAGGAACGTAAAGCTTTATGGAAAAGCAATAGCCCGTTTAGATCGCCAGTTAGAAAAACACTAGAAATTCAAAATTTTGTGAGAAAAAACTATAGAGAAACTGTCTCAAACTAAAATAGGCAGACTGAATTGTTGTTTGCCAAAGAAGGCTAAATTGGCGAACGCTTCTTGCGAGGCAACAGAAAGCACGCTTTTGGATATTTGAATGCCTTCACCAGATTCTGATATCAGGCGAAGCATCATAAGCTGGGCACCATCGATGCCAAATAGCACTGATCTATACATATGGGCGCAGAGAGAGAGATATACCAAAGCAAGAAGGCTAGCAGTTATGCCAGTGCCACACGTCGTAGCAATTGGGTTTTCCAGGGAGATCCCTGCAGCGTAAGGTACAGACCATTAAGCAAGAGCAAAGCAAAAACTACGTGGCTAAAGCAATGTATGCTATCAAGTTTCTAATGTTAAGAGAGTTTTTTCTCCGGGATCATCCTAGGGGGCTCTCATTTCTGTGCCCAGACAACAATATCGATACATTTCTGTATCAGCGTTTTATTATTGAAGACAGAAGTAAACATTTAGCTTTCATATTAAGATTTCATCAAAAGCAGATTTAATTGCCCTGATAATGGAAACTAGTTCTTTTCTATAGAAATTTACCCGCTTGCTCAACTCTTTTCTTCAGCTCATCTGCAGATAAGAAGGTCCCGGATCCATCCAACATCTGCACAGAAGTACCATAATAGTTACATTACCAATAACATGTTGCATAATTTCTTACCTGATTGAACAACTTTGATGCATAGATCTAAGAAAAAGTGAGATCTTAAAAACAACCTGATAATGACACAACATATCTCCAACCTTTGTTCAAGACAGATCATTTTCTTGAATTATCAGATGCATTACATTGGGGACTGTACACTGAGACATGAAATTCTAAACTCCCAGGCCAACATTAATGAAAACAGTTTAAATACTCAATAATACTATTAACAGTTACAAACATCATGAAGCTAGTCCGAATACAATCACACTTCTAGGTACGGCGTAAGAAAGAATGTTGTAGTGAAACCAAAGTGTCCAATAGTAATGAAGGAGAAACAAAATTTTAACCCGAGTCTTTGCAGAATTGCAAAACCTAAAGTCATCACAAGTTCTTTTACCTGTGGAAAAGGCAAGCACTTGCTGCCAGGTACATGACCACTTCTAACACCCTTCCGAGGCTCCGGTGCAGCCCCATCAAACCTGGAGAACCAAATCCCCATGAATCCAGCTATGTTACACTTTGAAAAATAGTTTTCTCAATGAGCACAAAAATGTTGTTTTCAGAAAAAGAACCAGGGCTATTTTCCCTTGGAAAAAAATAAATAAATAAATAAATGAAGAATACCTGGCCTTAGATCTGGCATCTATAAGTTGGTGTGTCTTTTCCTCCAGGTTTTTTCTAACCTGAAAAATATATAAAGAATACATGACACAAATAACAAGTAGGCACAGATTGAATGAGGTAGGTTCTCCCCCTCGAAAATAGGGAAAAACCATAAAGAACCAATTCAAGTGGAACCTCACACAATTATTGATTGGCGCTTAAAGTATTTATAAAGTCTACTTGTAAGCTCAAAATACTATCATACACTTCCTTTCGAGTCAAAAATCATTTAAACTTTTGTAATGATTGTTTCAAAAAAGAACAAGCGTATTGACTTGTTGGTTCCACATTATTCTCTTTTTTTCTTTTTCTGTTGGTCAGACATTTAACTTGTTATATCTGACTCGTGTGATACCCAAATTTTCCGAGATGCACATGCAACACTCAGTGACACCCATTTCAGGAACAAGAACCAAGATTACCAAAAGCAGAATATGTTCAGAAACAAGAAAGCCAACCTGATCAAGGGTCCAGACAAGATGAGGCTGAAACTTTGTCCCAAATGTAACTGGCCCAACCTGCAACCAGGGAAAGTTATAGATCAAATTGAAATAAATAACTAGGAAAGCAGATTAACACATGGTTACACACTCCATCCATATAAGGAACCAAAAGACAAAATCGAGATAGAGTAGAGTAGGTGGAGAAATTTTTAACATACCGCATGTCCCTGATATACTTTCTCTATCGCTTCACTGGCAGCACTAGCTTTCAAAATAGCATCGCCTGAAGCACTAGATTCAACATCATATCCTGCTGCTCGCCATCTTGGCAGGCCTCCGTCTAAAACCCACACTCTATTATGGCCAAAGACCCTAAACATCCTTTAAAATGGAAAACAAAAGCAAATAAGTTCATCTATCCAACCAAGAAAATGGGGCATAATACACAAATGTCTGAGCTCTTATAGGGTAGAATCCATGACTCACCACCAAACACGAGCCGCACTGAAAACCCCCTTCCCATCATACACAATCACATCATCTTTGTTCCCGATGCCAAGAGCAGAAACAGCAGCAGCAAAGGCTTCTTCTGACGGCAACATATGTGGTAACTGAAGCAATATAAATTTTAACCTTTGCAAATCATAAACCAAGAGAAAAGCAAAAGGAGCCTACTGAATCCATAGCAAATAGTGTAGAAGAGTTGTTGATATTGATAATGGAAGACCCAAAACATTCTTCCAATATATCATTTCTCAGTCCAATGAAATTCAAGTTCGATTCCTATGTTATTTTAGCTTATGCATAAGGGCATATAGGTTGAGACTGCTCCTTGAAAAACTTCCAACATGAAGAACTTGCACACTAAATGCATCTATTGACGGTTTCTTTATAGAACCTTTTTCTTAATTTGGAAAACTTCTAGGGTGTTTGGGAGAAGAGTTCCAAGTTCCAACTCTATAGTTTGAACCGCATGATATAGCATATAAGAGCTTTACATTGTAGTATACTTTTACTTTATACTATAGCATGTGAGAGCTTTACACTCTTTGTGGTTTGAACTTTCAAACCACTCTCCCAAACACCCTAAAATTCTAAGCATATGGGTGATTATTCTGAAATGATTCTTTCTAGCAAGCACATAAATGACAAAAGATAGATCAACATTTGAAGGAAGAACATCTCACTTTTGTCGTTCTATCCGAGATCCCGTCAATGTCAAAGAAGAGAGCACCAGGAATGTGAGCAACCTGCAAAGGTAGAAAAACTAATTAGACTCAAGGCTAACACATGAGAACATACCAATACCATGGAAGACTAATAATTGACACTAAATGCAATACAAAAATAGATTTCATGCCTATAACAGTTTGATTAGAGTACAAATAATAGTTTAGCACCTGATATTCTTGAATAGGATTCCTCTGCTCATCAGGCATGTACCAAGATGCATCCAACACCTAAACAAGAAGTTATATGCATTATTTCAGGTAAAATTTGATAAAGAGTCACCGGAAACAATAAACAATGTAGAAAAAAGCCAAAGCATGTACCTTCAAGTTCGGGTCCTTGAGGTTCTCATGGAGCCAATTAATGGAAACAATCGGGTCGCTCACACCGATAGTTGTTGAAGAAAAACCAGCTCGTGTCCCGGGTGCTGAGGAAGCCATAACGCGAGTAACCAGACCACTTTTATATGATGTGCAGGCAGGGTCTGCTCGTGAGTGAAATGGTCTCTTCTGCAGCGACAAGAACATTGATAAGAAAGACAAATGAGTGTTGAGTGATATCTTCAACTTTTAAAGTCATTTGAAATTAAACAAGCATCCTCAATAAAAAAATAAAATAAAACAAAATAAAATCTCAATTAAAAAGGTGATCTTTCACCATCACTTTGGAGTGTGCAAAGAAAAAACAATCTTTTACACCTCTCAAGGAAAACAAAAAGTTTTCAATACTTTGACTCCGAGCTTTAAAACAACATTTGCAGATAACAACAATACAGAAATGTTGATAGCCTCTAATGGGGTTTTCGCAATAAGATAAAACCAACTATTTGAGCAAAAACACATACAATAATTCAGCAAATAGGACTTTGCTTTGACATAGTTATACACAAGTCCAAGGCCAGAAACATAAACCATAACGAAAATTAATGATGAAAAATTCGCAGTGTCCAAATTGTGGCACCCTTTGGGTAGATGAACATAGTCAATAACCGTGAGCAAATACAATAACGAATAATTTAAAACTTCTTCCACATCACCATAGCAAACAAAGTTAACAGAAGTCACCCAATTGGTCAAAACACACACACACAAAAATCAAGTCTTGGCCATGAAAATGAAATATTTAGAGAAAACCCAGATGGAAAAATGATCGGAGGACTTACATTGAAAAAAGCAGAGCGGATTTGGGGCTTCTGAGAGGGAGAAAAAGAGGAGTGAATTAGGCGATGAGCAGAGAAGAGAGATCTTGATAAAAGGGATGAAGCCATGCAATTTAAGACGCAAGGACCATAGAATAGAAGAGAGAGGAAAAGGGCTTGCTTTGTGGGTATTTGGAGAGAGTCGTCAGATGTCAAAGAAGTGAAAGAGACCAATTTGGTTTGATGTTTTTAGTGTCGTTGTCTTGAGAAGCTCACTGGCAGTGGTACCGCCTAGTGATATTAAACGGTTTATAAGCAAGCGGCGTTTTTAGCTTTGCCCTTTGTGTGGAGGTTCCGGTATACACTTCTTAGGGATTGCTTGGAGGATGGAACATTTTTATGTCAGTTTGAAAGTTTGAAAGGACAGTTTGAACTATTTTTTTTTATTTAAATTTTGTGGAAAAAATAAAGTTGTCACAAAAGTGGTTTAAACTTTAAAAAACAGCTGGACCTGTTTTTGCCAAACTGATGCTTAATCTTATTAGGTTTTTGCTTAAACGTGGTTTAAGGGACATTTCATATTATTGGTTGAAAGCAAGTGAGTATTTAGTTTGTAAATTACAAAAAAATATATATTTTTTGATTGTGTATTTTAAGAAAACAACAAATGAGGTGACAAAAAAAGAATAAAAAGAGAAAATATAATAGGTTGAAGAAAATAAATGATATTGTAGAAGGAAAAAAATAAGAACAAATAAAAAAATAAAGATATAAAAGGAAAGGAAAATTTTTTTCAAAGGAAACCAAAAGGGGAAAAAATTGGCAAAATGGGGGAAATGGGAAAAAAATTTTGAGGCAAAGTCAAAGAAAGAGGCATTTGAATAATGATAATAATGATAGTAATTATATTCGATTATTATTACATAAAAAACTTTTAAATTAGCTTTTCCTTTATAAAAGGTATTTAAATACGACAGTTTTTTTTTTTTAATTCTTAAATATTTTCCTACAAATAAAGGTCACGAATTTGAGAGTATAAATCTGTGGTAATCAGAAAATTGAGATTCTTCGTTTTGGTCGTTTAGGAAGCACTGCATCAATAATTTGAGAAGTTAATCAAATCATATGACTCGAGAGTTTCAACTTATTCAAAGCAATTCACATACAATAGTTTATCATTTTTCATATTATTAGCGCGTTTGAAAGCTACGATACAAATCAGAGTTCGCAGTTTAGTTTGCAGTTTAAATGAAATTTGATACAATATTTTGTCCTTCATAAAATGTAAATAACTACGGTTTCAACCATCGGATGGAAATGAGTTATATCCTTCAAATTATCCCAAAACAACCGGCCAATAACTTGTTCACAATACTTGTAAATGTTACCTTGAGATCAAAGAACAAGCCATATAATATTATAGATGTTG
This sequence comes from Artocarpus heterophyllus, assembly GCA_025403435.1. NCBI lineage: Eukaryota > Viridiplantae > Streptophyta > Magnoliopsida > Rosales > Moraceae > Artocarpus > Artocarpus heterophyllus. The sequence continues at coordinate 1,908,567 of CM046346.1, read as the reverse complement.
ATAAGCAGAATAAACAATAATTGCATCTCTTAAGACTAGTGAAGGGTAACTTTGTACCACAAAATGCCAATATGGAACACATCAATTGGACATGGCCAGACTAAGAATCACCAAAATAGACCACGTGGCACACCAAAATACACGTGCCATCAGCTTTTATATGCATGAGACCTAGTACATGAGAACCTGACGAAACTGAGAGCGAGAGAGAGAGAGAGAGAAGAGAGAGCAAAGAGTAAGGATGACTAAGTATGGCACAGCACAGGCAAGGCTAAATGAAGATGAAGCTGTGAGAGTGGCCCACAAGTATGGCACCCCACTAGAAGGAGGGAAAATAGCTGATTCTGGGCCAGTTGGCCTCTTCTCAAGTGCCCACAACATTCAAAAGTCTGGTAATGTTGATCAAGATCAGAATGAGGACCCCACCCCTCAGCCACACCATCACCCTCACCCTGGTGATGATGAACAAGGTGGTGGAGAGTCCAACACCAAGAGTGCTAAATTCCCCAGCAAAAAGCCGCCACCTCTTGCAACAAAATAGCTCTTCAATCTTGCACCTTCAATTTCCCTTTTCTTCCCTTTTTGCTTTCTTCCTTGTCATGGTGGATTTAGCAATGAAAAAGAATCAGTTTGCTGTATAGATGTCTTCTGACATTCTTAGACAGTGCTCACTATTTTTCTCTCTTTTTTTCCTGTCTACAATTTCATTCTAGTTTTTAGTAATGAACAGAAAATACATAAGCAGAGAACAAGATTATACAAAAAGATTTTACAATATCTATATCAAAACCAAAAACAAAACAAAAAAAATCATACTATCTATAAGATTTTCCTTGTTAAAAAGGAGAGGATGCCCTTTTAGCAATAGCAAAATCTATAGCAGCAGGGAAAAAAAATGTATCTAATATCTACAAATGTTTCCTTCTTGACAAAGGTAATTGATGAAACTTGTTAATCAGAATCTGAATAATTGAGAAACCTGACATGAAGATAATTCGATCAAAATTTTATGATACTTTTCAAGTATTTAAAGGGGTATCATTGCCTTAAATCCAACTAAGCCCAGTCACATTCCACACTTTGCCTTCTGTCATATTCTCCCTCACCATCCTTGCATCCTCCCATCTCCCGTCACCAGCATATTTGTTGGAAAGCATCACTTTATAGGAACCCCATTTGGGATTATTTTCTAAAACATTTAGAAGGAATTAACTTATTGTGTATTTTATTTCTTGTAACAATAACAATATATAGACAGGATTATACAATCAAATAAGGAAAGAAAACAACCCATTTATTCTAGCCTAAAATCTGGAGATAAAATAGCAATTCCTACAAATCTGTACAATTCCTACAAATCTGTAACAAAGTCAACTATCAATGCTGAATCAATGCTGAATCAACCCAAGAATAGCGAATATTCTAACACTCCCCCTCAAGCTGGAATGTATATGTTGATCATTCCTAGCTTGCTTACTAAATCTTCAAAACTCGGTTTGTTGAGGCTCTTGGTCAGGATGTCAGCAGTTTGCTCCCTTGTGGGAATGTATGTCATACAAATACTCCCATCATTAATCTTCTCCTTGATGAAATGGTGGTCTACTTCCACATGTTTCGTTCCATCATGGTGGACAGGATTATGAGCAATACTCACAGCTGCTTTGTTGTCACAATATAGCTTCATTGGAGAGCTACTAGTAAACTTTAACTCACTCAGTAGTCTTCTTAGCTATATTCCTTCACATATACCATGTGCCAACGCTCGAAACTCTGCTTCAGCACTACTTCTAGCCACAACTAGTTGCTTTTTGCTTTTCTAGGTTACAAGATTGCCCCAGACGTAGGTACAGTACCCTGAAGTTGATCTCCTGTCTACTGAAGATCTTGCCCAGTCAGCATCAGTATAAACTTCAATTATCATGAGGTCACTTTCTTGAAGAAGAGTCCCTTCCCTGGTGTATTCTTCAAGTATCTTAGGATCTTGTAGACAGCATCAAGATGTTTTTCCTTAGGTGAGTGCATAAACTGACTGACCACACTCACTGCAAAAGCTATGTTCGGCCGTGTATGCGACAAATAGATAAGCTTTCCTACAAGTCGTTGATATTGCCCTTGGTCAACTTCATTTCCACCCTCAATTTCCAACTTCACTTTGGGTTCTATAGGGCCATCCTGATTGTGTATGTAGATGATATAATCGTCACAGGAGATGACTACAGTGAGCTGGAGCAGTTAAAAGAATACTTGGCAGGAGAATTTGAACTAAATGACCTAGGTCCTCTCAAGTATTTCTTGGGAATGGAAGTTGCCAGAAGCAGGGATGGTATAGTGGTTTCTCAGAGGAAGTATATTCTAGATCTACTCCAGGATACAGGAATGCTGGGGTGCAAACCAATTGAAACTCCCATGGAGCCCAATGTAAAACTTGGACTTGAAGGAGGCAAGGAGGTTAACAAAGAGCAATACCAGAGATTGGTCGGCAAACTAATTTATCTGGCACACACTTGTCCAGATATTGCCTTCGTCGTAAGTGTAGTAAGTCAGTTTATGCACTCACCGAAGGAAAGACATCTTGAGGCAGTCTACAGGATACTAAGGTATCTAAAAAGCACTCCTGGAAGAGGGTTATTCTTCAAAAAGGGAGACAACAGGATGGTGGAAGTGTATACAGATGCTGACTGGGCAGGTTCCTCCGTGGATAGAAGATCAACTTCTGGATACTGTACCTATGTTTGGGGTAATCTAGTGTAATGACCGAGAAAACGTCATCAATAAAACCTAATATTTAATTAGGTTTAATTAATGAATTTATTCTTAAAAATGTGAAATTGTGTAAAAATTGTAATTTATGTGAAAATTACAATAAAATATGAATGAGCAACATTGATTGCAAATTTTATGGCATATGTAATGCAATGGTGGATATTATAAAATACAAATTTTATGAGTTTGATGACTCAGAGATTTGTGCATAATATCCATAAAATGAATTTCATGTCACAATTAATTGTGAAATTGTGATATAAACGAATGAATGATTAGAATGTAAATAGGACATAGAGGTTGTCCTAACCCTAACCGGGGGTAGAAAGGAGGCCAGAGCAGTATAAGAATACTGCTAAATAAAAACACAGATATGAAAAATGTTATGATTGGCCTCAAAAAGTAAACGAAAAGTAAGTTAAATATTTTTATACAGTCTAAGGATAGAAAGTACACTGAATTGGCCATGGCAGTATAGGAAAAATACTGTGTGGTGAAAAATTACACAGTATAAATTTTTAACTCCATAAAGTGGACACTTTTTGCTTTTCTATTGGGCCACATGTCAAGAAAAGTGGCCCAATCATTTTGTGACACCCAGTGGTGTACTCATGGGTTACCATGAGTCACCAAATGAGATAAACATGCATTTATGGCAAGTTTATCAAAGTTTTCTTTTCTTTTCTTTCCACCAAAGCTTCGGCAGCCATAGTTCTGCTCCCAAAAAAAATTTCTCAGCCCCAAATCTTGCAAAAATAACCCCCAACAAATTTTACAAGCAAGAACAAGGATTTTCCCACAAGTTTAAGGTAAAATCCTAAACTTTTAATGGGTTTTCAAGGGATTTTTCATGGGCAAAGGACAAGAGATTAATCCATGGTATTTTTGTATGGAAAGGAAGCTTAGGAGGGAGTCTAAAAGGATTTTGAAGGCTTCAAACCAAAAGGGTGTTATTTTGGTAAGTTTTAAGCTTTAAAGTTTGAAATTTTATAGATTTTGTTTTGATTTTTGTTCTTTCAAACCCATGAGGGGTTTTGAACATGTATTTGATGGAAGTTCATGTATATGTGGTGGAAGATAAGTTTGACTTATGGAAATTTTTGTTTTAGTGTAAATCGGCAATTTTTGTAAAAAAGGTATTTTTGTAATTTTGAGGTTAAACTTTGCAAAGATGATGTTTGAGCATGGGAATGTATTGATTAAGGTATGAAATGATTTCTGCAGGGGTAAAATTGCAAGTTTGAAATGGATTTATGTAAAAATGCCATAGGGACTAAATTGAAAGAAAAAAATTCCTCTCGGTAGAATTGGAAATTAGCCAAAAACACCCCTGTACAGTGATATTTTGGAAAAAGTTAAAACACAAAAGTTGTAGATCTCGATGAAACTGTTAGGCATCATGGACGGTTCATCAAAAAACTGAATCGTTTATGAGATTTTAATTTTTCAAGAATTTATGGAAATTGTGAAAAATTTGAAAAAGGGGCAAAAACGTCATTTCTCAAAGGATTTTGAATATGGTACTTTGAGCAAAAATGATCCTTGACAAAAATAGAAAATTCTGATGCAAAGAAGTAAATTTTAGTTTCGGGGGCAAAAACGTCAAAATTTTCGGTTCATGGACTAAACCGCAAAGTTTAATGAAAATGGGGCATAATTGAGAAATAAAGAGATTTGACCCACTAGGATGTTATTTTAGAATGAATATATGGTTATTTTATAAGAATAACGAAATCGAGCTCGGGTAGGTTAGTAAACCTACGGAGGGCAAAATCGTCATTTCTGCCCAAATAACCCGAACTGCTTTGAAATGCTCCTAATGGGATAAGAAAACGACTAGAAAGGTTTCCACCCTTCGTTAGAAACGATATGGTGAAGTTAGATAGAAATAAGAAAAAACGGTGGTTTTTAGAGTTAAACATAGTAATGCAACTCAATTTATTAACTAACAAATGTTTCGTATCGAAACATAGTAAAATTTGGCTAATGGCTTTGTAATTGGCCAACAGGATCCTAGGAATCTAGAAGAAAGGATATCGTGGTTAAGTTGCCCGACAATTGTATCAAGTAAGTACCCATCCCACCTACAGTATGAAATTGTAGGCTTAGAGTATAAAATGTGTATATGTATACTTGTATGTATATCAAGGTGTATACTTGTATGTATGCAATAACATAAGTATTTATAAATAAAAGAAAGGGTATACTTGTGAGTATATGGAATATATATATATGCCTGAGCGTATATTAATGCATACCAGTGTGTATATTTTATGTTAAGTACCTATTAGTACATTATGCTATATATACCTGAGCGTATATTAATGTATACCAGTGTGTATATAAAGTATGTACCTGTATGGTCTATATCGTACAAAAGTATTTATGTAGATTATGTTATGTATAACATGTACTCATCACTTCATGCATGGTATGTTAACCATAATAAGTGAATTGGTAATGAATCACCAAAAGTTAAGAAAAGTGTCGTACCGACTCCTGACTCAAGGGGAGTTTAAGGATTACAGGATGGTCACGGTGTTACGTAGACCTAAGTGCGCAATGGTACGAACACTTGGGCCCTAGTTAAAGATAAGAAATGATAAGGATAATGAAGGATTATAAGAAAGCATAATATGATCATGCATTTTATTGAATGTGCATGTGGGTTTATATGGGACTTACTGGGCGTTAGCTCATTAAGTTTTTCATGCTGTAGGTATTCCGACAAAAAGGTCAGAATAAATCATAATGATGAGCTGGCGGACGGATGATGTGTGCAGACTGGGTATGGTTTCCGCCGCAGTATGTTTTCCGCTGTATGATATTTTAAAATATTTTGAAAGTAATGTTTGATAAGCTATATTGTAAGAGAAGGATGGTTATGTAAACACAAGTATATGTATGTATCTCACAAGTTATTAAACAATATATGTACAGTATTTGTATTAAAAAAAAAAATTCCTAAATTTTTGCCCTAAAGTAATGAAGAAAGAGTTTAATCACAGCCCGAAAAGGCGGGTTGTGACATCTAGTAACCTGGAGGAGCAAAAAACAACCAGTGGTAGCAAGAAGTAGTGCAGAGGCTGAATTTCGAGCCCTAACTCATGGCATATGTGAAGGGGTATGGCTCGGAAGATTGCTCCAAGAGCTGAAGATTTCAAGTAATGCTCCAATGAAGCTTTATTGTGATAACAAGGCTGCAGCTAGTATTGCTCACAATCCTGTTTATCATGACAGGACAAAACATGTGGAAGTGGACCGCCATTTTATCAAAGAAAAGATTGACAGTGGAAGTGTTTGCATGACGTATATTCCAACCAAGGAACAGACAACAGACGTCTTGACGAAGATTCTTCACAAACCGAGTTTTGAAGATATAGTGAACAAGCTAGGAATGACAAACATTTACATTCCAGCTTGAGGAGGAGTGTTAGAATCTGTAAATTTTGTAATTTCCTGAAATTAGCTGATTTCATTCTAGGTTAATATGGCTAATTGATGGCTGATTAGTAGGAGATTGACAGCTTGTTATTAGGCTAATTGATGGCTGATTATTAGGAGATTGACAGCTTGTTATTAGGCTAAATGATTGCTGATTTTTAGGTGACTGACAGCTGATTATAGACAGATTTTTAGGTGTTAATATTAGGGATTATTTTCTTTTTTTAGGCAATCCTCAATTGTATAAATTGTAGCCCTTGCAGGAATGTTGATGTACAGTCAATAATAATAATAAAAAAGTTTTTTCTTAACTTCTATACCATGCCAATAAAGAAACAAGATATGTCTAGGAATATGTCCTTCAGTGTATTGTCGCTTAATCCATCTAAACTTATTCTGAGCTTTTTCAGGACATCCCAATGTGGAATCTTTTTCAATTTCTCTAATTCACAAATCCACGTTGATTTAGTATTCATGCTTTTAAGGTATGAACCTAAAACGGTAAGAGCCAATGGCAGACCTCCGCAATAATTTACTACACTCTTTGAAAGCTCAATGTATTCTTCCTTTGGTTGTCTTTCCCCAAAGGCATGTCAACTAAAGAGCTCAAGAGACTCAATCTCGTTCATTTCAGGACCTATATATGCAGCGTCCACTTTAAGCTCCTCCAGTAACTGTAGATTTCTTGTTGTTATAATAATTATGCTAACTGGACCAAACCATTCATGACCGCCAGCTAGCGCGTTTAACTGGTCCATGTGATCCACATCATCAACTATGACAAGTACCCTTTTGCTACCAATTGTATCTTTTATTGCCTGGATGCCTTTATCAACACAATCTACCCAGTCTACTTTCTTCTTCAAGATATGAAACGGAAGTTGTTTCTGCAAACGAACCTGACCATGTGGTTGATCCCAAATCTGTCTAACATTCTCGAGAAAACTTCTACTACTTCCAAATTGTGAATTAAACATATTATAAATGGCTTTGGCTATGGTTGTCTTGCCCACTCCAGGCATCCCGCATATGCCTACAATACGAACTTTATGATCATCTGCTTCAAGCCTTAACAATGATCTAACTTCTTGCGCACGAGAATACATTCCAACAGGGTAAGGGGTTACATGTAAGTTACCGGTACTCAGTATTTTTTTTAACATGTCATCAACGATCACCTTGATGAGTTTTGCGTCATTCCTGTAAAACAGTTTCACGGCTGAATCATGATTTATTCTAAAAGTATAAAAATTGAAAGAGATAGAGGAATAAATCCTAATTAATAACCAGAAAACTTAGAGCCAAAAAATCTAGCGTATTGTCCCAGCATGTAAACACCTAATTATTCCGGTTTTTAGGAAAGCAATTCTTTCAATATATATGTGCGTGTATATTTATGTATGTTTATGCACATACAAACATGCACATGCACAGAGAGTTGCCTAAGATCAACTTACAAATTCACAATAAAACTAAGAATTAGTATTTTGCATTAGATTTTCTTTTTGCTTTTTTCTTATTAACACTTGAATCTTAGTTGTTAACTTGCAGCTTGATGCTTTCCCCCAATCAGAAGCTTGATGTTCTAGTATTTTTTTTTATTTTTTATTTTTCGTGAACAATGAATAAATAAGCTCAATGTCTAGAAATACAAAGAAAAATCAAGTAAAACAAGAGTTACCAGGAATCCCCCGAATGCCAACCGGACAGATTTGCAGCTTCGGTGAGGGCTAACTTCCAGCGTTTCAATTTTTCTTTTTGTTTCTTCTCTGACTCTGATTTCTTTAAGCCCGAGTAATTGTTCGACCAGGGATATTCTGTTTCACAACTCATCCATTCCTCAACAACCGTATTAGCCAGTTGATCATAAAGTGTGGGACCAGCTGAGTCCTTACCAAACACTAATGTTGGACGAACAAACATATACTTTTCGGTTAGGCGTTTGTTAATTTCTTTTTGTATCCGCGGCCACTCCGACGGGAGCAATAGCTTTATGTGTCTTCTAAATTCCGCGCCAAAGGTACCCGTCTGTTTCCTCACATCCGAAGGATCAACGCCGTAGAATATCGGGACGACTATTTGCCCAAAATTTCTCCTGCAGTCCATGATCATGCTCAGCTCCTCAAGGCAACAGCTGGAATTCGCGTAGTTGTTGGAGAAAACGACAATGGAGATCCTAGACCCTTCGATTTTTCGCTCAAGCTCTTTGCGCCTGAGTTCGTGGTCACTGTCATCGTTGACCTTTGAATGCGCCTGAGTTCGTGGTCACTGTCCAACTTTATGACAAGATTAACGGTTCAAATCCACCGAATAAGTTCAAAAGAATGCAGTTTTATAGCGGCGACAGTACTTTTAAGAAAAAAAATGCTGCTAAAAATTAAGTTTAAACTGCAAACCACAGTTTGAAACAGCTTATAAATATTATTGATAAAAAAAATAAGAAAGAGTGTAAGACGACTAACTTAAAATAAAATAAATTCTTACGCCTATAAGACAAATGACCGATTCAATTTAATAACTACTATTATATTAATAAAAAAGACAAAAGACGGTGGAGGAGTTCGTTGGCATTGGGTCAGATCTGGATGAGAACAAAGGATTTTTTTTTGTTTAATTAATCACGTGTAATCTAAAATAAATACTGATTTTCTAAAAAAAATACTGATCACGAGGAGCCGGTGCCTTTGTAAATGTTTTCAGCCCCTGTGGTTTTTATTTATTTTATTTTTCCATGTCATACTTTCGACGAAACATGAATCGGAAAGCACTTGACACCTCTAACGCGGTTATGCTAAGCTTCCTAGAAAGAACTATTGCCAAAACTCTTCTTTTCTGACCTTCTTTCTTCCACCCTTTTTTTTTTTAACTCCTTTGGAAAAAATAAACATTTTGCTACCTGTTGGGGGTATGCTCAGCACCCTTTTCCCGACAAGCTCAGCTCGGTTTATGAAGCTTACACTCTTCCCCACTGATCAGCACTTCTTTTCGAGATGATCCTGGGGCCTCCACTGTCCACACACACAAGATGTCACCTCCTCGGTAAGAGCACATACTCGAGACAGACAGATATAGCCTGCAGTCAAGCGACAACTCATTTCCAAGGCCGTCACATGGCCTCATTACAGTAGCCACCTAGCCTCATTGCAGCCCTTAGATAAAGGGTTGCCTACCTTTTAGTGTTGTGAGATTTGTCACCAATCCCCTCAGCCCACCAGATGCATAAAGACAACATCCATCCAAAATTTCTTGGACACAATTCATGTCCATGCCAATAAAGAAACAAGATATGTCTAGAAATATGTCCTTCAGTGTTTCATCGTTTAATCCATCAAAACTTATTCTTAGCATTTTCGGGACATCCCGTGTGGAATCTTTTTCAATTTCTCTAATTCACTGATCCACATTGATTTAGTACTCATGCTTTTAAGGTATGAACCTAAAACCGTAAGAGCTAATGGCAGACCCCCGGAATAATTTACTACACTCTTTGAAAGCTCGATGTATGCCCCATTTGGTTGTTTTTTCCCAAAGGCGTGCCAACTAAACAGCTCAAGAGATTCAATGTCGTTCATTTCTGGAACCATATATGTAGCATCTACATTAAGCTCCTTCAGTAACTGCTGATTTCTTGTTGTTACAAGGATTATGCTACATGGACCAAACCACCCACGACTGCCAGCTAGCGCGTTTAATAGGTCCCTGTAATCTACATCATCAACAATGACAAGTACCCTTTTGGCACCAATTGTAGTTTTTATTACCTGGATTCCTTTATTAACATTATCTACCCAATTTACTTTCTTCTTCAAGATATGAGATAGAAGTTGTTTCTGCAAACAGACCCGACAATATGGTTGATCCCAAATCTGTCTAACATTCTCAAAAAAACTTCTATTATGAGAATGGAATGTGTTATAAATGGCTTTGGCAATGGTTGTCTTGCCCAGTCCAGCCATCCCGCATATGCCTACAAAACGAACTTCATGATCATCTAAACCAAGCTTTAACACCGATTTGAGTTCTTGCGTGCAAGAATACATTCCAACAGGGTACGAGAATACTCAGTATTTTTCTTAAGAAGTCATCAACTGTTGACCCCAATTAAGAATCAAGAAATCAAAACTACATGCTTGAACAGAACAAGAAACACACTCGTAGATTTGCTAAGCAAAAGATTTCCTTTGATTCAATTCATTGCTACTACAAGAAAGCATAGAAAGTCTTTTACACAGAAAATATCTCAGAGAATCTTCCAAGAGATCATACTCTCCTCACAATCTCTCTCTTGTCTCTCAACCTTTCTGTTTTTCCTCTCTTTTCCCCCTTTCTTTATTCACGCAGTTAATTCTGTTACAACATAACCTCTTATACACGGCTTTAACCAATCAGGTTACTAACAGTTAACTGACTTCCTAACAGAGACTCCAATTGAATTCCCCAACTATTGGGCCACTATTGGGCCTTACTATTGAATCAATATTACTAACAATCTCCACTTTGGTTCCATATTAGGTCACAATCGTGTATCACAGATCACAGTTTAATGTCTTCAAGCTTCAGCATCTTTAAGCAATGTTGAAACTTGCTTCCTACAATGCTTTAGCTAGCATGTCTGCTGGTTTGCCAATCCATATGTCCTGTGGGATCTTAAATTGATTGCTGAGGAGGGACATCGGTTGACTAGATATGCTATAGTAGTTGCAGCCTCTGCCCAGAAAGTTTTAGGAAGCCTTGCATTATCTAGCATGCACCTCACCTTTTCAAGGAGTGTTTTGTTGAATCTTTCTGTCGGTCCATTTTATTGTGGGGTCTTCTTTACTGAAAAGTGCCTTGCTATACCATTTTCCTTGCACATTTGGGCAAACTGATCAGCACAATATTCCCAGCCATTGTCAGTTCTCAGCTTCTTAACCTTCCTCCCTGTTTGTGTTTCCACAAGAGTCTTCCATTCCATAAACTTAGAGAAAGCATCATTTTTATCCTTTAGTAAGTACAACCAAATTTTCCTTGAGTAGTCATCTACAATTGAATTAAATATCTAGCTCCACCATGAGATTCAATCCTTGCTGGTCCTCAAAGGTCTGAGTGGATATGGTCAAAAATCCCCTTAGTTGTATGCTCAGCCTTTGTAAACTTCAATCTTTTTGCCTTCCCCATTACACAATGCTCACAAAATTCCAATGACCCTATCTTATCACCACATAATAGTCCCTGCTTATATAGTTCTTCCAAACCCTTTAGGCTGACATGGCCCAATCTTTGATGCCATAATTTTGTCCTATCAATGGCATTTGCTACTGCATTGATTAAACCCCCTGTCACTGTCTTGCCAACTAGTGAATAAAAGCCATTTGTCCTAAGACCTTTCATAACTACCATAGACCCTTTACACACCCTCAAACTGCCATTTTCACACTTATAAGTGTAGCCACCAAGATCTAACATCCCAAAGGAAATTAAATTTCTCCTTAGTCCAGGAACATACCTGACATTTGGTAAGACTCTTTCCATGGCATCAAAAATCCTGATCCTGATTGTGCCTATGCCCATCCCCTTACATGCTTTGTTGTTACCAAGCATAATAGTCCCCCTTTCTCTATCTTGCAGTGCTTCAAACCAGCTTCGATTGGGGTACATGTGATAAGAGTAGCCTGAATCCAAGATCCATTCTTTACTTGGATCAACATCAATTACAAGTAGAAAGTTTGCACTCTCATAGCCTCCTTCAACATTTGCAACATCTCTAGAAATCTTTGGTCTCTCTACGGACTTAGTTTTCTTCTCAGGACAATCTTTTTTGAAATGGCCTTCTTTATTACAAAGAAAACATTTTCTTTTAAACCTGGACTTGGATCTTGATTTTCTTCTTGGCTTGAATTCTCCTTTTTTTGGTCTTCCTCTTACTGTCAGGCCTTCTACAATACCATCTTCTCTGGCCTTGCCATTTTTCTATAGTTCTTTTGAATTGAGAGCAGCTTTTACCTCTGCCATTGTCAGTTTCTTTTCCATAGAGCATTGTATCAACAAAGTGCTCATAACGTTTTGATCGAGAACTGAGAAGGATTATGGCCTATTCCTCATCATCGATTTTCACATCAATGCTCGAGATCAAGAATGATTCAGTTGAAATCATCGACATGTCTCTTCAAGGGCTTCCTTCATCCATCTAGAGGCTGTATAATTTCTTCTTTAAGTATAGTCTGTTCGCCAATGATTTCTTCATTTACAGGGCTTCTAATTTCTCCCAGATCCCCATGGCGGTTTCTTGGTCTACCACTTCTCTCAAGACTTCATCTCCAAGGTTGAGAAGAATGGCGCTATGTGCTTTGTTCATCACATCCTCCCTGGACTTCTCTTCGATCTTCAGAATAGACTCCCTTGACAAAGCCACGTCGAGCCCCTGATGAACGAGTAGTGCCTTCATCTTCAAACGCCATAGACTAAAGTCATTAGATCCTATGAACTTCTCCATTTCTAATTTCGCCATCGCCATGCTTTCATAGAACCAAGCTCTGATGCCACTTGTTAAACCCGAGTAAGAATCAAGAAATCAAAACAACATACTTGAACAGAACAAGAAACACACTCATGGATTTGCTAAACAAAAGAATTCCTTTGATTCAATTCATTGCTACTACAAGAAAGCATAGAAAGTCTTTTACACGGAAAATTTCTCTCTCTTCTCTCAACCTTTCTGTTTTTCCTTTCTTTTCCCTCTTTCTTTATTCACGCAGTTAATCCTGTTACAACATAACCTCTTATACACAACGTTACCGAATCAGGTTACTAACAGTTAACTGACTTCCTAACCGACACTCCAATTGAATTCTCCAACTATTGGGTCACTATTGGGCCTTAATATTGAACCAATATTACTAACATCAACGACCTCCTTTATGAGTTTTGCATCATTCCTGGAAAAGACTTTTACAGATAAATAAAGATTCATTCAACAAGTATAAAAATTAAAAGGGATAAAGGATTGACGTCTGATGATAAGAAAATTTAGAGCCAACTCATCATGTCTTGTGCATGCAAACACCTAATTATTCCGATCCTAAGAAAAGAAATTCTTTCAAATATATATATATATATATGTAAGTATTTATATATATATATATATGCTTTAAGATCAACTTACAACTGCACGATAGAACTAAGAAGTAGTAAATTGCACCAGATTTTCTTTTTATTTTCGTCATGTTAATGTCTGAATCTTAGTTATTATCTTGCAGCATGGTGCTCTTCTGAGAGGCTCAATGTTCTAGCTAGTGTGTGTGTGTGTTTTTTTTTTTTTTTTTTTGATGAACAACGGATTAATAAACTCAATGTCTGGAATAGAAAGGAAAGTAAATCAGTGTTGCCCAGAATTCGTTGAATGCCAACCGGACAGATTCGCAGCTTCGGTGAGAGCTAACTTCCAGCGTTTCAACTTTTCATATTATTGTTTCTTCTTTCCGCATGGGTGGTTCCACCAGGGATATTCTGCTTCACAACTCATCCATTTCTCAACAAGCATAACCATCAGTTGATCTTCAGCCCTGGGGGAGCAGTTTTTGGAAACGATCTGCAACTTTTCTTTCCGCATGATCTGCTCCCAGTCCGACCGCAGAAATCGCTCTAGATGTCTCGTAAAGGTTGATGAACTGTTTTCTTTCTTCTCTGAAGCTGATTGATGAACTTCTCACGATAATTAGTCTACCATGCAAAGTTGAAATGGGTAAAGCTGCATTTAAATGTCGCTGTTATTGGATTTTTTTTTTTTTTTTTAAATAATCAGAAGGAATCACAACTTCTCAAAAAATGACACTTTTATTGAAGAAGACGATAGTGCGTGATCAATTACGATTAAAATATAAAATTATTAAATCGTTCAATCATTGACCATTAAATCAATCAGTCAATGTTAACTGTTGATGTTAGGTCTCATATTATTATTAATAATGTACGTCTATAAAAATATAAAAACAATATAATATTTAATACGTTTCTACGGATATAAGGATTGTACATTTTTTCATGTTATACACTATGAAAAAAAAAAAAACAAAACAAAACTTTGTCAATTTCCAAATGACTAAATTGTGAATTCACCTTAAGTTCTGCTCTACAAATTTTCAACATAAACACAGATTTTATTATTTAAAAATTAAGCCAACCTGTTAAAAAAGCAGTTTAGTGAAAAAAAAAAAAAAAACGCAATTTCTTAGATAATGTTTTGGACCATCTTTTTCCACATCTTGCTTTGGGCAAAACATAAATTGTAACCGCTTTTGACACGTCTAACGCAATAAGGTTTCCAAAAGGAACATTTACTCACGCTAAAAGTGTTCAAGGATTAGAGTATATGAATTAAGGATTAATCCATAATTCAATTTGTACATATTGGATTAGATTTTTTTGATCTAAAACCATCTAATCCAATCTAATCTAATTCGATCTGCAAACAAGAGATTTTACAGATTGTAATCCATAGATTTACAGATAGGGGTTTAAATTAATTAAAAAATTAAGACTAAAAAAAGCATAATGCAACATGACATAATTCATTAAAATCCAACTATAACCCAATCGAATATTATTTGGACAATAAACGAATTATAGCATTACAACAAGCAAATTTAATAAAACTATATGTATATTAACTTAAAGGAAATGGAGGGTGGATCTAGGCTTTAGTTGGGCTGTATTTTATCTTTTTAACTTAATAAAACTGTAAGAAATTCTACCCATAACCTACACATATATTAACTTAGAAATTTATATATACATATATATATATATATTGATATATAAAATTTAAATATTATATATATATATATATATCTCAGATTCACGGCTTGAAGATACTTAATCTGTAATCCAATATATATATCTCGGATTAGAAAAATCTCAATTCAAAACCAATCTATATTTTTCATAATCCAATCCAATCCAATCCGCCGGATTGGCTTGGATTGAATGAATTACACTAATTGGTGAATTGCGTGAACATCCCTGAATGGTATTAAGATGAAGTTTATTTGTTAATAATTACAGAGGGAAAAAAAAAAAAAAACAAACAAACAAACAAAGAAACAAACTATTGCTTTGCGTTACGCTAGCTCTCTTTTCTGTTTTTCTCTAATTTTTGTTATTTACAGCTTCTTTCTTTAATATTTCAATTCCTTTGGGAAAGAACAATAGGCCATTCTTTGAATGGCAAAAATTATTTCACCACCCGAAAACGGAAAGAAGGTAAAAGTTGGAAAGGAATTCTTCCAAGATCTAAGATTAAGGTCATTATTTCAACTATTTAGAGAGTATTTGAAAACTAAGTTAGAATTTAAACACTGTAGCATGTTAAGAACTTTATATTATAACATATTTTTGCTTTTACACTGTAACATATGAAAGCTTTATATCATTGCATTTCTCAAACACTTTATTAGCTTTAAATTGGATTCAAGTTTCAATGATCAAACTTGAAATGAGTGCAGGCCGGCCAACCTGCCACAGCCCATGCAGGCATGGAGGGAAATACAGGAAAAGCCGCACAAGGAAGCGATTTGAGCCGGACCAACAAAGTCAGGAGCCTCGTATGGGCGTTATAGCCCAACATGCCAAATGCAGGTTGGTCAAGCCATAAAAGGGAAATTGTACCATATAGGCCCAAGGGAAATTGTACAACATCAGACAATGGGCTGTATATTTTAAAAATAAAGAGGGCATTCTCATCTGCCTAATACTACACAAACTTTAGACAGCCTCAACAATTCTGGCAAACGTTGGTGTGGAGCACACAAAAGGCCTGAAATTTAACAGTGAATAATATTTAGTTCATTAGAGGCTTCAATTAGAAAACTAATTATCCTTAACCACCAAAAAAAATTAGAAAACTAATTACATGGTCTGAAGATATGAACAAACATTTCAGAAATATAGACGCAGGGCAAGAGAAAAATCTTCTCGACCAAAATACAGGAAATAACCTTGCATTCCATTTTTAAGGTCATTTTCTTTAAAAATAAGAAGCCCCGTGCTCTTCATGCCTGTTAAATCACATATACATTTGTTGTTAAGAGAGCTTCAAATATGTTTGTTATTAGATTAAACGCCTTCATAAGCATGATCTGCGAGTTCAAATATCAACTTTGTTAGTGTGAAAACCAAGTAAAAGTTGTGAAACTTACTCAGGACTTGGAGAACCACGTTTCCTGGAACCATCCGAGAGCAGCCAATCTTCTCCCACCTTTTAAAAAACTGGAAACAAAGAATGTCAACATGAGATGTGGAAGATAGAACTTGCATAACAGAACTCACGAAACTATATCCTAACTAAATTGCCTTTGTGTCGCATTCCATTTGCCTAGACTTCAACTCTAGCAGTTTGCAGAGATTCATTAAAAAAGAAAAAAGAACGCTAAGTATTTTCCATGTGAGAATAATGTATATTTGGTTTCATTACAAAGCAGTTCTAATACTAACTAGATATATAATCAGTTCAAATCTAATAACAACCGTTAAAGAAGACAGAGCTCCATGACATGAGATATTATATCACTCTATGAAGATGATTTATATCTATCATGTTATTTTAAGGGCTGGGAAAGGTATTCAGCACATCATAAATTTCTTAACCGCCCCTCATGTACCGTCACATGCCTTCTTCTCTATCTGTGTTCAAGAGAAATATAACAAATGGGATGGATTTAAAATTTAAAGTAGGGTGGAAGTTTTCAAACGTCAAGGGAAAAAAAGAGAATAATTGCAAAAGAAGCAAAATGAGAATAATCAAAGAATGAATTTTTATGGTGCAGGAAAGTCGTACCTATTACAGTAGTGGACATATGATATGAAATTTACAAGAGACAAAGAGCAGCAGTCTCACCGGTTCCTCCTGTGACAGCAAACAGCTCCAATATGTGATGAAGATATGCCAAAATGGATTAACCATACTTAATCATCTGATCTACGCTTCCATCCCCATCAAGTCTGAATTGTACATTTCTTGCATATTCCCGTTCCCCAGTTCTTGAAATCTTCAGAACTTTTTGTTTTTTTTTTTTTTTTTTGGGGTGGTGGGGGAGGGGGGTATCAGAATCCACTATTCTAGTTCATTTTTTGGAATATGTCCAATATTTTTGGCCGTTTGGCAGGCCTAGCTGCTTCTCGTTCCAGGTCGTATAGATCCAAATTCATTTGTGCTTTGACTTGCTTGTCAAATAGTAGAAAGACCCCTGTCTTCATCACCATATAATGCTCTCCAAAATTTAAGATGACCTCAACTCTGTCACCGTCCTTCAACTTTAACACATCATTTGAGACGAGGCCCTGCCAAATGTGACCTTCACAAGTTGTCACATGGTGGGATAATGCAATTAGATCGAAGATAAAGCTTTCCCTTTGTGTTTTGTTGGTCACCAAAATACTTGGAAATGCTGAGAAGAGTGTTGGTTTAGGAGAATATGAATAGACAGTACGCACAAGACAGCCCTTCAAACTACTGTCTACCAATAAAGGGACTTCAAAAGAAACAGAAGAACCCGTGGCAATACAGGTGAACCATACAGGAATATCATCACCGTCGAGAAAAAGACTAGCAAATTCTGTTGAAGTCAATACCTGTTGCATGAAGAGCATGTATAAGCAAACAAGGATAAATTTTAGGAATAAAGTGGTGGCATGTTTTATGGCTGGAGAGAAAGATATACCTGTGAGAAGCGTTTCGTTCCCGTAATAATGGTACTATTCTTATCTTGCAATTGCAGTGACACAGACTTCAACAATTTATCTAAGCCTGGAATATTGACAAGGTCATGGCAATTTGCAAGTTCCAAAATAACCAAATTTGACATTTCTGACATATTGGGCACAATTTTCAGTGCCGTGCAGTTTGCTGCATAGAGGGCTTTTAAATTTGTTGGTAGATCTAGAATTGATTCAAGCAGCGTACAATTATCCAGGGACAGACTTCTGAGCCTAGAAAGACCTTTGAGACTGAATGGCAAGCTACGAAAACTATTTTTGTCTAGTCTTAAAGTCACGAGAGAAGGTAGGCTGCCAAAGTCCTTAGGGATTGCATCCTCTGTTAAATTGCAGTCCATGAGTGATAATCTTGTTAGGGACTTCAAGCCTTGCAAGGAGGGAGGCAAGAGATTCACAGGTCTTGAATTCTTTCTTGGCATAATAAAACGAGACCAGAAACGAAAAGTACCCAAGTTACCAGGTGATGCTTTCAAGCCACACAAAGATAAATCTGTTAGGTTCGACAATTCTCCAATTGTCTGGGGTACTTCTCTTATCCCGGTGTTGTCTGCATGAAGAATCTTCAATGATACCATGTCTCCTATATCTTCATCCAAATCATTAAACATTGAACATCCAGAAAGAATGAGAGTTTTGAGTGATCTTAACTTGAAAAAATTGCGGGGAAGCTTCTTAAGGATTTCACAGTCTTTCAAATTTACCAAAACAAGCCCCTCAAGATTTCCAATTGAAGGGTGCACCTCAGACAATTTCTTACAATATTTAAGTATTAATTGCCTAAGATTAGGGAGATTTGAAAAATCAGGCATTTGGGATAAGTAGTTTGAATGACTGAGATTGAGAATCTTCAACTCCTTTAGCATCTGCAATAGACAAACGAAAATTGAATAAATATATTATACACTGCTGAGAGAAATATGCATGTATATTCATACATATGTACATTTTATGTATGTAATATGAATGTAAATACATATAAGTATACAACGTACAGAAATAAAGCATAATATTATTGGTCAATGCAAAAATAATGATGAAAATTTGAAAGGATTGCTATTCTATCATACCTGAGTACCCTTCCAAACCTGCCTGAGATTGCTATATTTCAAATTCATAGCAACTAGTTTTCCTTGATAAAAGTTGCTTGGAATGAAATCCAAAGGGAATTTATTCCAACAAAGCCATCTTAAATTTTTGGAAAGGTATTCATAGCTTCCAGTGAGCTGTACAAAATTAAGTTGCAGCAATCTTAATCTCTTCATCTTCATAAATGCCTCTGTAGTGAAACTAACCATCTCAAGTCTTTCTCTGTCTAGAGCAAGTCCTTCAATATTTTCAGTTCCCTATTTAGCAGAGCACAAGATAAGAAAAGGAGGTTGTATGTATTGAATAAGATTGAGAATATCATCAGATAAAATGATCAAGTGAGACTACGTTATTAGACATATGCAAGCATAAAACGAGTGCGTATATATATACTTTTTAAATCATGTGAGAGGTGCATAAGGTCATCAGAAGAAAATTCATTTATCTGTTCCTACTTCCTTAAATGTCATCTGAGACAATCAACGCATTTATGCCATCTTTGGCCTTGACCTTAATTAACGGTGTTTAATGAACTTTTAAGAATATTTGCAAAAGACCAAAAAGAAAAAAATTTGGATGGAAACAAAAGATAGATGTTGACTTCTTTTTTTCTGTGTGCATGCATATGTCTATTTTGTTTTCAAAGGAACAATTTTTATGTTCCAAGGTCAGCCATGCATCCCTATATTTTGCAGAAGAGATAAAGGAAAATATTTCAAAGATTTGAGAATACATATAATATCATTTCGCTTTGGTTATTTACACGCAACAAAACAGATATGTTGATAAAGTTTCTTACCGTCCCATCCATCAATACCCCAGATACATCTTCATGAAACCACAATCTACTCCATTGTCCAGGCCTGTTAGTCAAATTTTCCTGAACAATTGCTCTTCCCATGTCTCGGAGCAAATCGTGCATCATGATCTTGTTTCTCTCATTTACAGTTATGAGGCATAGTTCAAGGAGGCGCCAAAGTCCAGTTTCAGCGTAAAGACCACATCCGTCCAAAATGTCTTGAACATAGTTCAAGTCCATGCCAATAAAGAAACAAGATATATCAAGGAATATGTCCTTCACTGTATCATCACCTAATCCATCAAAACTTATTCTGAGCTTTTTCAAAATATCCTTGTGTGGAATCTTCTTCAATTTCTCTAATTCACTTATCCACATTGCTTTAGAACTCATGCCCTTAAAGTATGAACCTAAAACCCTCAGAGCTAATGGCAGTCCCCCGCAATAATTAACTACACTCTTTGAGAGCTCAATATATTCTGCATTCGGTCTTTTGCCCCCAAAGGCGTGCCAACAAAAGAGCTCAAGAGATTCAATCTCGTTCATTTCAGGAGCCATATATGTAGCATCCACATTAAGCTCCTTTAGTAATTGTTGATTTCTTGTTGTTATAATTATTATGCTTCCTGGACCAAACCAATCACGACTCCCAGTCAGGGCATCTAATTGTTCCCTGTGATCAACATCATCAAGAACAACAAGTACCCTTTTGCCACTAATTGTGTCTTTTATTACCTGGATTCCTTTATCAACACTATCAACCCAATCTACTTTTTTCTTCAAGATGTGAGATAGGAGTTGTTTCTGCAAACGAACCTGACAATGTGGTTGATCCCAATTATGTCTGACATTCTCAAGAAAACTTCTATTACTTCCAAATTGAGAATGAAATACGTTATACATGGCTTTGGCTATGGTTGTCTTTCCCACTCCAGCCATCCCGGATATGCCTACAAAACGAACTTCGTGATCATCTAAACCAAGCTTCAACAATGATCTAAGTTTTTGAACACGAAAATACATCCCAACAGGGTGGGGGGCCACATGTAAGTTTGTTGTACTCAGTGTTCTTCTTAAGATGTCATTAACGATCACCTTTATGAGTTTCGCGTCATTCCTGAAAAACATTTCCACAGCTGAATCAAGATTCACTTTACAAGTATAGCATTAAAACGGATAAAGGAATGGCTTCTAAGGACCAGAAAATTTAGAGCCAAAAGATCTAGTGCATTGTCCCCTGCATGTAAAAACCTAATTATTTCGATATCAAAAAGAAATTTGTTCAATATATATATATATATATATGTGCACATGGCATTGTTCAGGTCAACTTACAAATACACGATGGAACTAAGAAATAGTTAATTGCATTACATTTTCTTATTATTTTTGTCATGTTAAGATCTAAATCTTAGTGATTATCTCGCAGCTCGATGTTCTTCTTCCCCCCTAATCAAAGCTTGATGTTCTCATAGCTAGAAAGACCATTGCAGTTGTTTCAAGCCCTAATTTGAATACTTCAGTCATTTCCAAGTTTTTTTTGTCTTTCTTTTTTTCTGAAGGGTTTTTTTCTTTCTATTTCTCAAGTATTCTTGGGTAATTTACCTTCAAACAGTCCTTTGAGAACGTAGTTAAAATTACAAAGTGCTTTGCTTTGCTTTAGTTCAAATCAACCTTATTACAGTGTTTTCTTTCATAAGTTTGAATTGTAAAATAATTTTCATTCAAACTTTTAGTTTGACCTACGTTCCCGAATGGCCTAGCCTAAATATATCGGAAGTCTGTTTAAATCAAAACTTTTTGTTCTAAAATGTTCTATTTAAACCTGTAAACCTAACCAACCATGGATGTCTAGAATTAGAAAGAAAAGTAAATGAGCATTTACCGTATAACACTTGAATCCCATCCGGACAGATTTGCAGCTTCCGTGAGAGCCGACTTCCACCGCCTTAGCGTTGCCCCGTTAAGACGAAACTTCCACCGATTCATCTCCCGATTCAACATTGCTTGGAAGAGGGCTAACTTCCACTTATCCCACTCTTGCTTCAACTTTACTTGTGCCAGAGCTAATTTCCATCGATTCACATTTGCTTTGGTGTGAGCTAACTTCCACTTCACGTAGAAAAGAGCTAACCTCCAGGGATCCAACTCTTCTTTCTTTACATCCGAGTCCGACCGGAGAAATCTCGCTTCATGTCTCATCAATGCCTTACCAAAATCACCAGTCTGTTTCCTCACCTCCGAAGGATCAACGCCGTAGAATACCGGGAAGACCAGCTGTCCAAGAGTTCTCCTGCAATCCATGATCTTGCTCAGCTCCTCAAGGCACCAAGTGGAATCCGCATAGTTTCTGGAGAAAACGACGATGGAGGTTCTAGAACCTTCGATCGCTCTCTCAAGCTCCTTGTTGATAGTTTCCCCCCTCGGAAGCTCCTCGTTGTCGATGAAGGTGTTGATTCCGGCGTTCGTCAAGGCCTCGTAGAGGTGGCCGGTGAATATGTTGCGCGTGTCTTCGCCTCTGAAACTCAAGAACACGACGTAATCCTTTTTGCCACCGCCGGCAGAATTGAAGGCCGAGTTGAAGTCGTCGATGGATTCGCCGGCCGTGCGTCCGTCCTTGGACGACGACGATGGGGCGGTATCAGTTGCCAGAGATTCAGAGAAAGAAGGACCGGAAAGAATCGCGGTGTGCGAGAAATAAATTCCTTGGATCTGGCTGTACATGTTTGGTTCGTTTTCTGAGGATTGTTGTGAATGCTTTTGGCTGGATTGATGAACTTATCACAGAAATTAGTCGACCACTGCCAGGTTGAAGAGGGAGTAGTAAAAGCTGCTTATAAACAAGTAAAAATATAAAATATAAAATATAAATCAGTTGACCATTAGCAAATGTCCTTGACTTTTTTTTTTTTACACGTCTTACTTTCGGAGAAGCGTGAATTACATTCTCACTCTCGACACTTCAAACACGATTAATTCAATTTTGACACTTCTAACATGGTTATGTGAAGCTCCCTTGAAAGAACTACTGTCAAAAAGCTTTTGGAGGAGCTTAATAAAAACTCGTGCTGCGCTATACACTAGCTCCTCTTTTCTCTAATTGTTGTGATTCGGAGCCTTTTTCTTTTGTCTTTCAACTCTTCTGGTAAAAAAGGATCGGTCATCCTTTGAACTAAAAACAACAATCTAGTTTTGTTAAATCGGGTTTCAAGTTTCAACTAGCTGACCATGCCGATGATTTTGCTAAGTTCACTTCAAGAGATTTTTGTCCATCCAACCTTGCATGATAACGAGTAATGACTCATGTTCCTACGAGAAATACTCGCCAATTGTCGCGCTCAAACAGGAATTTCTAGAAACTACGGTTTAGCAGTGTTATCAAAATGTGTCAGAATAGTTTTGTTTTAAAAAATAAAAATTTTAAAAAATTTGTGTTGAAAGCATTTTTAAAATGTTTGCATCAAAAAGCATGCAAAAACGCCTCCAAAAATTTTCAAAAAAATATCAAGCTATTGCTTTTAAGTTTTTCTTGTTTAGTATTAGAAGCGAACCATTTGTTTTGTATCCTGGGAAAATTTTGCGTTCCCATTTTAATCAATCTGATACCCTATATAACGAGTGCCAAAACAAGTCCAAAACTAGGGGAAATATAAACTGTACTACAACTCAACAAGTGAAAAAGGCTGGCTACAACTTCAGACAATGAATCTGTATATTTTAAAAACAAGTATGGCAGGGTACGAATTAGAACAATCACATCTGACTAATACTACACAAGCTCTTCACAGCCTCAACATTTCTGGAAGAGGTTAGTGTGGAGCGCGCGGTACACCTAAAAGTCGATAGTTAATGATATTTAGTTCATTAGAGGCTTTAATTAGAAAATGTATTGCACGGCTTAGATATGAACAAACAATTCCAAAATACAGAGTCGGCAGCAAAATCTTCTCGTCCATGCTACGGGCATTTTCTCTGAATGTAAGAAGCCCCATGCTCTTCATACCTGTTAAATTACATATAAATTTGTCAATTAGAGAGCTTCAGAAATGTTTGTTACTACGTTAAACGCATCTATGAATGGAAATATCTACTTCGTTCAGTATGCCCTCCAAAATTAGAGTGAACTGTGTAAAAGTTTGTAAAACTTACTCAGACTTGGAGAACCACATTTGCTGGAATGAACCAAGAGACGCTAAAATACTCCCTCCTATCCAAACACTGAAATAAAGAATGCCGACATGAGTTCTAGGAGGTATAGATTGCAAGAACGCATCACCTAAGCAAGACTTTATATGCAGCAGAGAAAGATGGGTACAAGAATGTAGTGCTCAAATCTTGAAAGGGAGACTGAAGAAAAAATATCCTACCTGAATCGCCTTTCCGTTGCATTTCCACTTGCCAAAACTTTAACTCTAGCAGCTTGTGGAGATTCCTGAGTATTGAATAGTAATGCTTCAGTAGTTTTTCTATTTGAGAATAAAGTATATTTTGTTTCACTAGAAAGCACTTCTAATTTAATCAACGGTCTGCCACCAACAGATGACAGTGCTCTATTACATTAGCATGAGATATTCAATCTCTCAAGGAAGACAGTATTGTCATATTAAACAAACACAACTTACCAAAATTGTAAAATCACAATAAGTAATAGTAAGCTAAATATAACATGTATAGTGCTTCATGCTTATCACGAGATTATGCTAAAAATATTTAGGAAGCTCATCGAACAACCAAATATCAGCATCTATATGCTTGGAGGGTGGATGATAGCGCTTGAAGAACAGAATTACCTCTAGCAAATCTTTCTCGAGGCGTTCTTTCAACTGTTGCATTGAGGCTGTACCACCAGCAAGCTGTAGAGAAGAGAAATCAGCAATGTCAAATACGTTCCAAATAACGTGTGCATAAGATTTCTCATGTTGAAAACAGCAATGTCAAATACGTTCCAAATAACGTGTGCATAAGATTTTTCGTGCTCTAAGAAAATCAAGTAAAATATTTTAGATCAACTTTATAAAATGGCTTGATTAGCTGTAGTAATATTCAACTAAATACTAGCAGAATCTACATATTCTCTTATAGAAATAGTACACATTAATGAAATACACTACCCAAAAACATCTATTTATTACAACAAATATTTAATCAGTCATTCACAAAGCCACGAAAAAGATGTAAATGACAGTGCATGAATTTTACCAATACGCTACTGAATAGCTCTCTACGAATATCCACATCACACTTATTGATACTCTCTATAACCTGTCAAACAAAGAAAAAAATTAACCCTGGGATTTTCTAAAAAGGAAAAGGTTAAAACTTTCAGAGACAAATAAAAAAAAGCCATGGAATTTACCATTTGTGGCAAGCCACGAACAGAAGGAGCAGTTTCTGCAAAACTCTCCATACCTGGAATTGTCTGGCAAACACATTAAACACAAAACTCAGTTCATAAAATTAACAGGGAAAAGAAAAGAAAAGAAAATAGAAGAGAAGAAACTTCCAGAGAAAATACGAAAAGCTAGAATCTAGTAGATGGAGACACCACCTGAACCAGGGATGGGTTAAACAGCACGTCAGGTATCTTGAATCTATCCGCTCCAATTTCAATTGTCCTGCCAAATGCACAAAAAATAAACTAGATCTTTACACGCTTATCAAAACCACCTAATCACATGGTAAATAGTGCTTGTAATGTCAAATAGTCAGTACTCAAAAATTACTAACTTAGAAATAGGTACCAGCAATTCAAACAAGAAAAATAATACAAGGAATTGTAACCTGACTAATAATTATCTTTCACAAAGTAATAATAGGACTTACTGGCCATCCGGAAGTTCATATGGGGTCATTGGAATATTTGAATATGCACTTTCTGTGATTAAAAAAACACTATTAGACGGACAGTATGATAAACTTCCTTAAAACTCCGAGATAAAGTATTTCCTAATAGGGCCAACATTGTGAAAGAATATGTGTGGAATTGTAGAAATGCTCGAATGAAGACCCCTATAAACAGTAAAATAACTCACCCATCCTCCACCCTCTCCTCATATACACACCAACTTATTAAAATCTGAAGCAAAATCACTAGCCAGTTGTTAATATAAAGAAGATGGGAGAATACAAACCATCATATGGGGTATCTGGGGCTCGACACACGCATTCCTTGATATCACTAGCAATAACCCTCTATTGAAAAAGAAAACTTAGCAAAAAATAACGAAACAAAATAGCAAGCTAAGCAATATTATGATACCTAACAGACCTGGGAATAAAGTTTGTAGCTTTCTGTTGTATTTGGAAAATCGACATCAACTGTCTGTGACATTCAGATAAGTGAACATGTGATAGGAAGGGCAAAGTGCAAAGAACTATGTAATAGAAAATAGAAGCATTATCTGCACAAAACTCCTCAAAAAATAATATCACAATAATGAGATCAAATAGCACCTGAAACTCTCCGGGTCGTATTTCCTTTCTCTTGAAAGCGTATCTAGGTTTAACCTATGAGATGCATACCAAAATAAATTACAAGCCCAAATAAATGAAGAAATAAAAAATTTGCCATGATTTATTCCGCTTGAATAAACGTTTCAGTATCACTTACCGTAATACCTTTGCTCTCCAGACTTTTAATCAAGCAATCAGTAAGAAAGTCTCCTCCAATAGGAGAAGATAACACAGCCTGTTATTTAAATAAAAAATAAAAAAATAAGCAACGGGAATATTCGGAATACATCAGAGACATAAATGTCGGGGAAGCCTGATTCTCAATGCACATTAATTTATATAAATAAACCTCACCAACATTTGGTATGCCTTCAAGTACATATAAACTCACAGTCACAGATGCTCATAGAATGGAATAGGGAAAAGAAAAAGATTGCAACTAGATAAAGCCAAGAAAATACCTTTTGAAGAACATAACCATCATGAACTGGAGCAACTGTAGTTGATCCTCCACCACTGGATAAATTTGTAAATTGTAGATGATCACACATTAGTAGTGCATCCATAAAGAAAAATCAAGAAAGAAATAGAGGGGAAAAAAGAAGAGCAAAGAAGAAAGACGGGAAACTCATCAAGTTTATAAGAATCTAAAAGCATTGGTAATCCAATTTAAGTTGGAATTAAAGCAATTAGAGATTGCCAGTTTCATGTGAGATCCTACCTGTCAACAACTAATGCAGTAGCACGTCCTGATGCAAAAGAGGTCAAAACCTAGACCAAAAAAAGATCCTAGTTAATGAGCAAGCAAAATTTACAAAAGGAGAAGGAAAGAGCAATGGTCAAAAAGTAAGCCAAGAAATACAAATGGATGTCAAGGGGACGCCGGAGTAATAGCATACAGCATTCTTCGCCAAAAACAATGCAGGAACCTTGTACTTTTCAAACATTAGTTCTGCTGCCCTGTCAGGTACATAATATATCCCTTAAGATAAATCATAAAAGTATAAATCATAAATAAAAAACAGAAAGCAATAAAATCATAACCAATGTAGCAACTAAGAAAAGTTGAACCGTGAACGGTGTTAGATCACCTTTCTCTTTGTTGTTGAGTGTTGGAAGATGGTTCTGCAAGTAGCATTGGATGTTCCTTGGGATCAATCAGTAGACATTCCCTGGAAATGAAGTCAAGAACTTAGAATTATAGTTGAGGAAACATATTTTTCTTTTCTTTTTTTTTTTTTTCCAGTTGGGGCTTACAAAACCTTCACTTAGTAATAAATTCCAAGGAAAGATGTCATCCCAATGCTAATATATCAATTTTCAGAGAGAGAGAGAGAGAGAACAAAAGATGCCATCCCAATGCTAAAATATCAATCGTCAGAGAGAGAGAGGAAAAGAGAAAGAACTATGATGATGAAACACGTAGATTCCACCCACACCAAAAAAAAAAAAAAGGATTACAACAGAAGATTATGTTGGCTTCCCAAAGTTTGCACCCCATTACATAACTCAAACTTGCCTGATTGAGAGAAAAAGAAGAAGAATACCAAAATGCACCATAATATACACCAGGTAAGAATCAGTAAGAAACCTGAAAGCATGATCCCATATTCTGTCAACAAGATCCCAGTCAGCAACAATTCCATCCTTCATAGGTGACAGCATCTGATATAACAGCAAACGGGGTCAAGACCATAGAACAAGGAAAATTTGCAAGCACGCTAAAAATGCAAAAAGTACATAAATAAAGCACAAACTGACCTCCATATGATCCCGGCGAAATCCTAAAGCTTGAGATCCTACATAAAGCTTCCGATTTCCCTTGGGTTTCTCATAATCATCACCCTTTGCATTGGTTTTAGATTCTCCAGCAGACCCAGAGTTCTTTTCAGCGTTTGCAGTGTCATCAACTTCCATTTGATCAATGGATCCAACAACCTTACAAAATAAAATATAGTTCTGCGTTAGCTTTAGATTCACACATGCCCAGAATACAGAGAGAGAGAGAGAGAGAGAGAACAAAAGAAAAAGAAAAAGAAAACAGCAACCTTTTTATAAAGACAATTTACCAGAACCAGAACCAATGTTCTGAAATGACAAAATAAAGGGTCTCATAATGTTCAGCCAAATTTTTAAGATACTAACATGGAATAGGCAAAGGGATAATTTCACAGCTCCGATTGAGCTTAAAAGTTACTAATGGTGTGTTGAAGCCATACACACTAAAAATACAAGAAAATTTAACTCAAAAATAAATAAAAGATGCACTGTAATACAACATTACTTCATTTTCTTTATATCTGATTTGCAATAACCACCAAGACAATATTGAAAAAGCATTTAGTGGTAAACTTTACTACATATCTTGGTACACCATCTAAGAAATAGAACAAGCATTTATAAGAGCAACAAAACCTAGCATTGTGAATTTCAGTGAAAATACAGCCAAAAAAAGACCAAAAAAAAAAATTTATGACATTATCAAAATTGAGCAATGGTAAACGTCAAAACTTTACTGAGTGAAATTTGTAAAACAAAGACTTACAGATGGAAAGACGGCCTTGGGAGCATCTTCACCAGCATAACCAGCTTTGCACATGTGAGAGCCCAGATCAATTACTATAGCTGAAACTTCATCTGCAATCCAGAAAAAAAGCCAAAAATTAAAATTAAGAAAAGGAAAACTTGGGAGAAGAATTTGAAATGGGAATTAACAGTACTCACCTCCTCCGTACATGATTGAAACGAGAACTTCAAGCAAAATGCGAACAGTACTGAGAGCGAAGAAATTTTCGAACTTCAGCTTCAAAATTGAAACTACGAAAAAGAAATGTAATAAGAGGGTAATGAATAAATTTTTCAAAAAAAAAACCGTCTTTTTCTGTAATTAGTTTAGACCTGGAGAGAATCAAAACCCTAAAACCCTATCGCGAGAACTGAAAATTTAAAAGCCTTTTGAATGGAAAAATAGATGAAGAAGAAGAAGAAGAAGAGACGAGTGAAACAGATGAGAAAAGAGTTCCTTGTGTCTCAAACTGAAATTTGGGCAAAATTCATAACAGTTTGTGTGAGTTGACAGAGAGTGGGAACGAACCAGTGCGGACGAGACTTGAAGAGAGGGAAACAAGAGGGGGCTCCTTTTGGAGCGCATTTAGAATTCTATTCTCTTTTAGAATGATTAAAGCGACGACGTTTCAAATCTCAGAAATTTCTCACCAGAGGCAATTAATTCTAAAAATTTACATTTTTGCCCATGTTGCTCTTTACTTCTTTCTATGAAAAATCCGACGACCTTTTTTTTTTAGCTCATGAGCATTTAGCAATATCGTTAAAAAAATTTTATTTTAATTATTATAGTATAAAGTTTTATACGTTATAATTTAAAACAAAAATGTTATAGTATAAATTTTTCACGTACTATAAAAAAATTATTCTATCTTTTAGTTTTAACTACATTACTAAATACACCTATAAATAACGCATGATTATGAAAGCTTTATTACAGTCAAAATCACATAAAAAATTAAGTAGAATACTTGTTTTGAGTAGTACTTGAGTTTTAGGAAGGAAGAAAGATACTTTGATTAAAGTGGGTCGCACAATTGATGTTTCATCAGAAGAGAAAAAAGAGTAAAAGAATTTTCATAAATGCCATTGTTTTAAAATTTATTTTCTATAAATATCATATTTATAAAATATAACATGACTTAATATATAATATAAGTAATAGTGTGATATAATTTTTTTAAGTATAACATAAATAAATATATTAAGGGTTAGATAACATGTAATCCTATCATCCAAGCATATAGTAAGCTCAACGAAATGTCATGCTTTTTATTTCCCTCCCTTCTCTTCTTAAATTGAAGGACAAGTCATTCCTAGGCATTGGGTGCTGGATAGTCATATTTGCTAATACCAATCAACATCTTAAAATGTTGAGAGTGTTTGAAAAAACTCAAACATTATTGCACGTGGTAATACAAGCTAAAACTTAAAAGCTCCCACTAATATACCAAACTAAGCCGTTATCAAATTAGTTTTACCAGGTTACTAAACGATGGTGACTACTAAATAACATAAAACTATCACATAATTAAACTCTCACATCTGACGAGTATAATTAAACTCTCACATCTAACATGCTATAATACTTTAAACTACAACCATAATTTTAACTATATTTTTCAAACACCCTCATAAAACATTTAAAAAAATAATTTCAACCATCAATTTAAACTCACGACGAGCTTTACACTATACTTTTTAGTGTAGCATACGTTTAGCTTTACACTATTCTTACCCTAAAAAGACCCTGTCAAGGTTTCAACTGGTGTTTTTAACGCCCTATAAACCATTGTTACTTCGTTCCGTTAATTTATATATTTATGTAGCTCATAAACACACATCATGTTTTATATATAATCAAAAGTACTATGAATTTCTTAAAAAAAAATTTTTTAAAAAAAGACAAGGAAAATCATTATCTGAACACGCTCATATTATGGTTAAAAACATTGTCCAAAAAAGATGGGCATCCCCCCAAAGTATCGCTTAATGTTGATGATAAACCATGAGAAAAAAGCACTTATTCAGAGATCTACCCTATATAGCCTCTACAGGATCAAGCTCTATCGGAGGAAACATATCACCCGGTTGAAAAACCAACCAATGTAATAGCATATAATTGCAAGAACAAGAAAAACTGGGAATGGACAAATTGCTCAGGCGTCGTCAAGAGCAAGCACGCCGGGGAGTTGCCTCCCCTCGAGAAGCTCTAAGCTGGCACCACCTCCTGTCGAGATGTGGCTCATCTTGTCAGCAAGCCCGACCTTCTCAACTGCAGCAACCGAATCACCTCCTCCGATGATGGTTGTCACCCCCTTGCCGCTGAGCTCAGCCAGCTTCTTGGCTATGGCCTGCAAATGAGAAAAATACAACATATTCAGTTACATAATAATTGTTCATAACAGGCTTCAGTAGTCATTTTGTCACTTTTGCTTATCCATGCTTTTTGTGATCGACATGAAATTGATGCAGAACAGCTTCAAACTCGAAAGAGAGCTTTTTGTAGGTACCTCAGTTCCAGTAGCAAACTTGTCAAACTCAAAAACTCCCATGGGCCCATTCCAGATAATGGTCTGAGTGGTATCAAGAGCTTCACTGAACGTTTTAATGGAATCCGGTCCAATGTCTAATCCCATCCAGCCATCTGGAATACCGGACGCTGGCACAACCTGCAAACATGCATATCAATGCTTCTTAAGATCTGCATAATATGACTATGGATGGAAGCCATTAAATAGTCGTTCAGCTGTTGCAAAATGGCAAAAGCTTCCATAAAATGAATCAAGTAAGGAAATAGAAATCAGAATTTCTTGATCAGTGTTCTTGGAATACAATAAGAAAAGAATTTAGCCCACATCATTACACATTTGTTGAACGCAATGCAAGTTGCTAAAACACTAACCTTGCTGTTAGCATCAGCAGCAAACTTGTCAGCAACGACGACATCTGTTGGAAGGATAATAGACACCCCTTTAGCCTTGGCCTTCTCGAGAAGCGATGTGGCAAGGTCAAGCTTGTCCTCTTCCACAAGGGAAGATCCAACAGAATAGCCTTGGGCCTTATAGAAAGTGAAGATCATTCCTCCACCCAAAAAGAGAAGGTTCACCTTCTCCAACAAGGACTCAATCACTACAATCTTGGTTGACACCTTTGCACCCCCGACGATGGCAGCGAATGGCCTCTTGGGATTCGCCACGGCTCCAACAAGGTAGTCAAGTTCCTAAAACCACAAAATAAAGATAATCAATAAGTTTAACAACATCAAAATGTTTGTTGAAAGAGATACAGACGCCAATATACCTTCTGCATAAGGAATCCGGCAACAGAAGGCTTCAAGTACTTGGCCACGCCCTCGGTGGATGCGTGAGCCCTGTGGGCAGTACCAAAAGCATCGTTCACGTACACATCCGCAAGAGAGGCAAGCTTCTTGGCAAACTCGGGGTCATTCTTCTCTTCCTCCTTGTGGAACCTTGCATTCTCAAGGAGCAAAACTCCTCCTTCCGGAAGCTCGGCAACCAGCTTCTCGACTTCCTCGCCAATACAGTCATTTGCCATCTTAACCTCGAATCCCAGAAGCTCAGACAGCCTTGGCACAAGAGGCTTTAGACTGTACTTGGGTGTAACACCCTTTGGGCGACCCTGAACATGAGAAAACAGATCTATATGTTAAAGCAATCTTGCATGGAAGATCAACATTCTATGATTTCTGGATGAAGTAATAGAATGTCAAATGGTAGAATAAAAAAAAAAGAAAAAAAAAAGAAAGAGAAGTGAACTTGAGCTGGTCTTAAGAGACCAAAATTGGAAAAGGAAAAAAGAAAGCTTCACAGATTTTTCCTTAACTACTTCATGCTATTCACGGCCGCGGCACGCAAAGCATGAAATTTAACACCAGCTCGGAAAAGAAAAGTAAAATTGAACAAAAAAGATTGTCCATAGCAAAAGAAAGAACCTAAGCGACCACAAAAGATAAAAAGAATAGAACTTAATGGAAATAAAAACCAAATAACAAAATGGCTACGTAGTCAAGAAACTAAATAGTGAGTGAAGACAAAAACTAAGCTGTCATTTCAACAAAAAAGGTATCACAATTTTCAAGAAAGGATCAAGCATCCATTCGAGAGAATTCCATTTCTGGAGAGTATCATCGTTTTGACAGGATTATTAAAGAAAAAAAAAGGGCCATCATAACCCGTTAATATTGAAAATTGACTATAGAAACACGATAAAAGCTTTCCTACTGTATAAAATAAATATAAAAAAATAAGCGTAGAAAAATCTAAACATGAAACAATTGCATTCATTCATTACATTCAGCTAAAGCAAAAAAGAAACAATGACCAAATGACAAGAGGGTTCCTACTAAAATTCGTTCAATCAAACATGAATCGATCAAACTATTAAGAACAGGAAAAACAGATTAGTCGAGAAAAAAAAAAACACAGACATACAAAGATATGAAATTTGTTTTTTTTTTTTTAAAAAAAAAAAAGCAAGTAAATTACAGTGGTGAGGTTTAAAACTGATCTACACGGATCAAAGAGATTCTTAAAAATTTCACCCTTCAAAAACCCAAAACACTGATTCACCAATACATGACAGCAAACAAATATTTCTCATTAACCCAAAATATATGAGTAAGCAAATCGAAATCTCACAAATCAGTAAGACCCATCAAACAAGAATGAAAAAAAATATCAAAACCCATGAAACGACAATGAAAAAAAGCAAAAGCCCATCAAACGACAAAGAAAAAAGTGCAAAATTCCATCAATACGAAAATTCAAAAAAAAAAGGAAGAAAAAGCCTCACCAAGTGACTGCAGAGAATGACTTTGGCACCATAACCGATCAAGTACTGGATGGTAGGCAAGGCAGCACGGACTCTGGTGTCGTCGGTGATGTTAAGGTTGTCATCCAAGGGGACGTTCAGATCGACCCTCACGAACACCCTTTTCCCCTTCAACTCCGCCTCCTTCAGAGTTCCAACGCTCCTCTTCGTCGCCATGATAATAGTAATAATAATCTCTTCAAAAGAAAAGAAAAAAAAAACCCAAAAAAAGTGAGAAAAACAAAAACCCAGATCGAAAATCAGAGAGATTTGAAAGGAAATGAGTGAAAGATTGGAACTTTGGAGCTTACAAAGACTGGTTTTTGGTGAGTGAGATTAAGCAAAGACAAACGATGTAAAAGAAAGAAGAAAGTTCGAGAAGGATTTATAACGGAGAACGAATGGGTGAGTGTGTAATTGTGCGTGAGATATTGGGAAGTGTGCGAGTGGCACGTGTGAGCGTGCGAGGTCGGTTTGTCAGATTATCTGTGGTTCAAAGGTGGGTGAAGAAGGTTCAAAACCTTGGGCTCAGTTAGCATATCCTTTTCCTATTGTTTTCTAGGTTCTACCTAAGCCTGACTTTAAAGCCAAACAAGGGAAAAAAATAGATGCTAAACAATGTGTTAAATAGGCTGTGTCGTTTTTACTCCTTTTGTGAAGAGAATTGTCTTTCAAATATAGGACTTTCGTTGTAAATGCACAATCTTTCGACTTAAGTAATTTGTTTTAATTCAACATGTTTATCTAATTCAACCGTTGCAAACCATAGCTACAATTATGTAATGAAATTATGTAATAATTAACAACATAAACTTCATAAATTGAACCCTTTTTTTATTTCTATAGAAAATATCTGAACTCTACGTCCTATGATAAAGTTGATATGGACTAATTGTTATATTATATTTGCAAATATTTTGTAAAATTGAACTTGCTTTGAAGTAATAAAATACTCAGACCATCTTCAACCCATTGCACTAATTTGGTGCTGTTTTTTATCAAAACAGTATAATTTCAACATTAAATTTAAACTTCATCTTTAATTCAATAATATAAAAAATTACACCAAAAGGAATATTCTTCGTATATTCTTTCTTTTTATTACCAACAATTGATCTGTTTAACTAATTATTCCTTAATAATTATTTATTTATAGTAACACATAAATATATCATTAATTTAACTCATCGTTACAATTTTTTTGGAGTGGTGTAATATTCTTATGCAATTTTTATTAATGTATGCATTTTACATGTTTGAATTGTGATTTTTTTAATTGCATATTGCACATAATTTTTATTAATGTATGCATTCTATTTTTTACTACGTATTGATACTGTCATTGGTCAATATATCCATTTTCTCCATTGTTCTCCTTTATTCCTTTTATGTCATCAAAATCAAGATTGCCATTGTCCTTTTTGTCTCCAGTCCCACATCGCTCGTTCACGATCTTCCGATGCTGTTTATTAGCAGAACCTAAACGCCGCCGCCTTGCCACAAGATGAAGTGAGCGGGTCTTGATCCATCATAAACAATGGATTGGCCCAGAAAAGTCCCCGGGCCCACAACCGCAGAGATGCGGCCCTGAAAGCAGGTGTACTCTGATGGCTTTGGGGGTCCGTCCACCGCTATGGTGGGCAGGCTGTGACGTGTTTGGAGCCGGAGGACTCCTAGCCCGGAGGATTTGGCCGACTCTCACAGTTATTCACTTGGTCCGTTGTACTAACTGAACGGGGCTTACATTCTTGTGGCACCTTTTTTTTCTTCAAACAAGAAAAACTATATGATACACCTTTTTAAAATAGAAAAGAAAAAAACTGTTATCATCCAATGTATGATGCCATTTGATCCTCCTACTTTTTGTTTTTGTCTTTTTTTCATTGTTTTGCTTGCAATCTTGTGGTACCAATTTCTTGCGTTTTATTTTTTAGCAAGAAAAAATTATTATCACGCATGGATCTTAAAATTCTGATGTGTTCACAAATCATTTTTCAAACAAATTATTGTAAACACAATTCAGGTTGACTTTGGCTCTTGTAGGGCGTGGATCTTGCTTAAAATAAAAAATAGAAATATTTAGCCACTACCTACTAGGCATAATATTATTAATAATAATAAATAAACAAATAAATGAAAGGAAAAGATCCCTTCAAGCATGGACGGTGGGACCATCTCATCTCAATGATCTCATGAATTTGAACAAAGGGGAATTCCGTTCTTTTTTCATTGCAACTGTTTTTCTTTTTATTTTAAATCATTTTTAGCACTTTAAATTTTGTGGTTCACTTCAAACTTTTTTTTTGGTTCTACCAAAGAAAAAAAAGAACATTCCCACCATCCACATCACAAGAACCACCCGAACCAGAAAATAAATGTATGGAATGGAAGGATAGGAATGACTAGAAATTTTTCATTAACAAGAAATCCTTGTAAGAATATAGGTTTGTTTGAGAAATCA
Source organism: Artocarpus heterophyllus (assembly GCA_025403435.1). NCBI lineage: Eukaryota > Viridiplantae > Streptophyta > Magnoliopsida > Rosales > Moraceae > Artocarpus > Artocarpus heterophyllus. The sequence goes on along the minus strand of CM046346.1, from coordinate 1,872,415 downwards.
TTTAGAACTTAAAAGTTAAAATTTAAACATTGTTATTGTTGATGCTTACCGTGATCCGGCGTCGGATCAACACCGCGTGCGTTTGCGCACTGTCTGACTCTCCTTCAGTTCGTCTCTGCGCGGTCGGACGTACCTGCAACAAGAGGAGGGATGCTTCGGAGGCAATAAAAAGGTTAGTCGATGGACAAGGGCTCTCCGATGCTCGAGACAGGGTTTGCTCGACAGAGGACAGCAACCAGTTAGGTGGGAAGAAGAAGTCTATCTAGAATGTCATAAATGCATCCTATTTATAGGCTACCACTTCGACCGGGTGTTAGGCGGGTTTTACCCACGACTCGGGTGTCGCATCAAGATGTGTCAGGCAGTAGGTGACAAGTGTCGCATCCCCCGTCCGACGGATTGTATTCCATCAGACGGCGAGTTATCTGTCGTGTGTTAGCCTATAATGGTGAGTAGCAGCCTGCTTGCGAGTGAGATTCATTCGACCCGAACTAGTGTATAGTCTGAGGTGGCAGCCTACTTGGCATGCGGCCTCAGAGGCCCTGAGAGACACCTCGGAAGGGGCGTACGTCGCGTTGGGGCTAATAACAAGTTTACTGGAGATTCTGCCGAGCTCATTAGCCAGACTACCGAAGTTTATCTCCTCGACGGTGGAGCCAAGCTCACCCTCAACAGTTGTATATGAGAGCTTTACACTATAGCATATGAAAGATTTATAATGTGACCAATTGAACTTATTTTTCTAAGATAATTCTCAAATGATGCAATGAACTACTTCCTCGAGACAATTTCAGGCCTCTCATTACTGTGGCTTAAATTTATACATCTCATGATCAACCTTTTAGAGATTCCCACGTATTTAATTGCTATGTTGAAAGTCATGAGAGAAAGAAGCAGAGAGAGGCTCAAAGACATATTGTTCAGCAGATATGCGCCTTAGAGTCCCCACAAAAACCATAGACTTTGGATGAAATATACAAGTGTAAAACTCTCACATAATTCCAGAGTTAGAACTCTTCTTCTAAACACCTTACCCTCTGTTTGGAACATCTGTACCAACTTATTAATTACAACCATAAACAGTGTAAAGCTCTCGCAGCTACACTAAAAAGCAACAAATAGCTTAAGTGTAACGCTCTCACATACTATAGTTTTTAAACTTAAAATGTATATTGCAAGTGATTCTCCAAACTCACTTGGTAGTAATTAAATAGAGGTCTAACTGACGTTAGAATCCCCACCCCAAGTTTTCACACACACACAAAAAATAATATAAAATAAAATAAATGGAAGCCAAGAAAGAAGACATTGTACTTGAACGCATGGCAAAAATAACACTTTATTGAATTGAAAACCTCTCCTTGTAAACTCTAGAGTCTCTTGTAGCAGTTACTATGTAGGAAGAAAGGTTGGAGAGGGAAAGGGATCAAAGGCAACATTTAGCATTTACAACAAGAAGGCAAATCGCCCTACCGGATTTTCTCTTGTACAAAAAGGGAAAGTAAATAAAATTAGGGATTGTCTCACACGGCAACTGGTATGGCTTCGTCAAGAGCAAGCACTCCTGGAAGTTCTTTTCCTTCCAACAACTCCAAACTGGCACCACCACCAGTTGAAATGTGGCTCATCACACTAGCAACTCCTACTTTCTCTACCGCTGCAACTGAATCTCCACCCCCAATGATTGTGGTCACTCCCTTACCGCTAAGGTCAGCCAGCTTCTTGGCAATAGCCTGCAGGTAAGAGGTTTAAAAAAAAAAAAAACTCGGGTCAATGCATCAAATTCATCACCACACAAATACAGTTATAGCAATTAAACCAGGCGGGGCAGCGATTTATGGGATAGTCAACATTTCAAACTGAACTTCTGAAAGCTCGCATCTTTGTCAGATTTTTTAAAGATTTTCAAACATAAAGGGCATATTTGTAGAGAGGATGAGTAAATTTTGCAAGTCCACTGCTCCACTGCATTGCTGTGAATAACTTATGTTAATAACTTATGTTACTTTAGAAGAAAAACAAGTTGAAAAATATAACCAAATAGATTTGTGAAGCACATCACTTGTGAAGCAAGAAGTATGAAAATGCGTGCCACAAGCAAACAATTCTTGTTTACCTCAGTTCCAACTGCAAATTTGTCAAACTCGAACACACCCATTGGTCCGTTCCAGATGATGGTTTGAGTAGTGTCAAGTGCCTCACTGAACGTCTTGACAGAATCTGGACCAATATCCAATCCCATCCACCCATCAGGAATGGCAGATGATGGTACAACCTGGAATGACATAAATCGGTTTTCAGGTCCTTAGCAGCTCACAAAATGCCATATATTTTTAGTTCGCAATATGAATTTGGGGAGTTAGTAGTATGTCAACTAAGTTGAGGAATCGATTAATGTGATGGAGCTCAGAGAACAAACCTGGCTGTTTGCATCAGGGGCAAACTTGTCGGCAATTACAACATCGGAAGGCAACAAAAGCGACACACTCTTTGCCTTGGCCTTCTCAAGGAGTGACGTAGCAAGATCTAGTTTATCTTCCTCAACCAGAGATGAACCCACTGAGAGCCCCTGTGCCTTGTAAAATGTGAAGATCATTCCTCCACCAAGAAGCAGGATGTCAACCTTCTCAAGCAGTGACTCAATCACTCCAATCTTGGATGAGACCTTCGACCCACCAACAATGGCAGCGAAGGGTCTCTTTGGTTTTGATACAGCTCCAACAAGGTAGTCAAGCTCCTGAAAAACCAATTGGAGGTTGACAACAATGTGATCCGTGATTGATAGAAAAGGCAAATGGAAATGAGAAACTAAGCAGAATTATTAAATTCGAATGCTTTAATATAAAAGATGAGAACTTTAGAGTCCCCACCTTCTGTAAAAGGAAACCGGCCACGGATGGCTTCAAGAACTTAGTGACTCCCTCGGTTGAGGCATGAGCTCTGTGTGCAGTACCGAATGCATCGTTGACATAAAGATCTGCTAATGAAGCAAGCTTCTTAGCAAACTCGGGGTCGTTCTTCTCTTCCTCCTTGTAAAACCTCACATTTTCAAGAAGAAGAACACCACCCTCAGGAAGTGAAGCCACCAACTTTTCTAACTCTGGACCAATGCAGTCATCAGCCTTGACAACCTGTGTAAGACATCGACAAGAAAAGAATTCAATGCCCAAATCACTTAAAAGATCCACATAATGATCTTACTAGTTTTGCATTAGCTTTTTTTCCGCCCTTTACCCGAATGCCAAGGAGTTCAGAGAGACGAGGTACAAGAGGAGCCAAGCTAAACTTTGGGGTCACACCTTTTGGTCTTCCCTGAAAGTTAATGCAATCGATTAAGCTCATATAGCTAAACACCAAAAGACCGTTTGTTTTGAATAAGTAAATAAATAAGTCAAACCAGTTGGATTATCAATATAGAAAAATATATATGGGGCTGAAAAGCACCATTTAACTAAACCAAACTTGGACGTAAAATCACTACGTGGAAGAAGCATTTTCGGTTTTGAAAACTCCACAATCAACTCAAGAAAGTAAAAAATTTTCCAAAACCCGAATTTAAAAAGGCCAGAAATGGATGACTAGCAAAATTATACGGATCAACCAATGAGCAAATATTATCCCAACAAAGACAGAATCATAAAGATCGACACTTGATAAAACATCCCAATAACTCATCCAAAAAAAACCCAAAATCATAAAGATTTACACTCAATTTAAATACCAAATAAATCATCCACAAAAGTTCAAATTTTTGAAGAACCCACATTATGAATCAATCAAAGAGCAAATATTTACAAAACCAAATAGAAATCATCCAAAAAAATCCAGACCTTAGAAGAACCTGCATTGAAAATGAACCAAAGAACAAATATTATCCCCAAAGAAAAAGACCCGGAATCATAAATATCTACGCTGAATAAGAACAAAAATCCAAACTTTAGAAGAAATTCAGACAAAAACAGACATACCAAGTGGCTGGAGAGAAGGACTTTAGCCCCGTTCTGGATCAGATGCTTGATGGTGGGGATGGCGGCGCGGACTCTGGTGTCATCGGTGATGTTCTGGTTGTCGTCTAAAGGCACGTTCAGGTCAGCCCTAACGAAAACCTTCTTCCCCTTCAGGTCGGCGGCCGTCAAGTCTCCGACGCTCTTCTTCGCCATCGAAACCACTCCTCTCACCGCCTTCTTCCCTCCCAACGACCGGACTCCGGAGTCGACGGTGAGGGCGAGGAGTGGGTCGGCAGCGGAGAACCCGAGGCTGCGGAGGACGGTGGGGCGGAGTCGGAGAGAGGAAGGAAGAGAAGAGGATGAGGAGGTGGAGAGAGAAGAACGGGTGCGGAGGAGAGAGAGGCCGGTAGTGGGTGCTGCTGCGGAGGCCATTTTGAGAAGGAGAACGTTGAGAGTAGAGAGAGAGAGAGAGGAGTGTCAGTGTGTGTGGTTTGTGGAGTGGAATTGTGGGTTTTATTGTGGAAGGGTGTGAGAGCGGCGATTTTGATTGGGTGATTGAGGAGAGAGAAAGTGAGGAGAGAGAGATGTGGACGGGGAGGCGGCAATGGGGAATGACTGGTGTTGGCAGTGTGAGAGAGAAATGGAGGGGATTTTTTTTTTCTTATCGTTGAGGAGAGGCTCAAGACGTTCGATGCTTTTCAGAATCTAGTAATTTCCTTTTTTTATACGACCACCTCTCTCTCTCCTCTCTCTATCTCTGTCTAAACGACTCGTACCAGTCCATAGTATGACATGGGTTGGTTTGGGTCCTCTTTTGACACTACCTCCGTTTTATTCATCCATTTTTTTGTTTCACTTGGGTTTTCTTTTCCATTCCGATTGGGCAAAGCGCAACCAAAGTGCTAATCTTCCTTCTTGAATTAGAAAAATGATTGTTATTAAAAATGAACCGGCCGTACGGAAGAGTGGCTCAAAGCTGTGCATTGAAACCGTATGTTATAGTATTTTAAAGTTTTATATTATAGTAAATTTTTATTTTATATTATATTATGTAAAAACTTTATATTATTTATAGGTATGTTTGAAAGCTGGTTTTAATTGATGATTTTAGTTTCAACTAAAACTTTTGATTGGTCCAATAACAGTTAGAACCGAGTCTAATAGTTAAAACTACTTTTGGTTTTTACTGAAACAGCAATTAAAACTACTTTTAATTTAAACCAATATTTTGACAAACTTTCTAAACATAAGTTCCAACCATAAACTGTGGTTAAAACTCATTTTTTTAATTCTAGCCAATTAGTTTCAACCGGGCTCCCAAATAAGAGTTGTGTTTAAAACTATATGGTTGAAACCATACTCCTAAACACCGTTGATAAATTATTAATGTATTAATTTGTAGTTTATTATTGATTAAGTTGATGTTTTAACTTGGTAATTTATCGTTAATGAATGATATCATTGAATAATCAATAAGTTACCAGTCCATTTGTGACATGCCATTGGTGAATAAATGATAGACCATTGGATAAATCAGTGATAGAGTAATTTATAAGCAATTGTTATATCAATAACGTACTACTACAAACGTAGCCAAAATTGGCGCTAAAAAAAGTTCAAGCATTAATTAAAAAGGCGTGACAAAAACAAGCAATCCACCTACTTTTACCTGTATAACTGAACCTTTAAACAAAATTGTCTTCAAATTAAAAAAATGTTTTCGCAAAAAAAAATAGTTACTTATAAAATTAGAAATTGATATGTTAGATTTACTTTATTTTTTTCATAAAAGAAAAAAAGAGATTATTGGTAGACATTTTTACCTATGTATACTTATAACAGAGCGAGCATAAAGATACTATTTGGGTGCAGGCATGGTTAGCCCTCGAGCTGGGTGCAAGATGGGTGGTGGGGAAAACTTCATCACCCAGATATGATTAAAAGGACTCTTATTTTTCTTGTGCATATGCATGTTCTCTTGGTATAGAGAACTAGAGTGAAGAGAAAACATGGCATAAGACCAATAAGAAAGAGGCATAGAAGCATCAGAGATGAGAGAGAGACCGGTTTCAACAATGCGATTATGACAATTTTCATAGTACCCATTATGTTTTGGTGTGTGAGGAGGGGAGGTAAGATGAGAAATTTCATCGAGGACAATAAAGGATAAAAGGGCTTGATACTTGGTGCTTTAATGTTTTAGGGTGCGTTTGTTTCGTGGTTTGAATTACAGTTTGAATCATTTTGTTACAGTATTTTCTCTTACAAAAATTTAAATTTTCATTCAAATACTCGAACCAAACGGACTCTTAGTTATTTTTTTTTAGTTCTTGGATTGACTCTTAGTTCCAATTAATCCACTAATCCTTTGATATGTTTTTGTAGTGTTGTCATCAAAGCAGCATATTAAGCATTAATCGAGCAGAAAACAAAATTGATAATGGACGATGAAAATTCCCATACCCTTTCAAGGTATATTGGAACTAAGATTGAAAGCGGGTCTCATGCCTACTTCCGAAACGAAACTTACCAGGGCAACAGCTTTTACAGGAATCCGAATGCTTTATTTATGAAAGCAAACGACAAAATAATAGGAAATGGCTTCCAAAGACGCATATTTCTTTCCTCAATTTGCACTTTGAGGCGCTAAATATGAGCTCATACTCGGGCTAAAAGGAAGTGCAATGGAATGATGATACTTAGAAGTCCCACATCGTCAACTGAGAAACTTAAGAAGACTAATCGCCGGGTTCGGCAACGTGGACCTGAAACCCAAGTGGGTTTATGAGAGTGGTGGGCTGTCAAGTCAGATTACTTGGGCCGGATCTGGTGGAGCTGCTTGCTGACCCGCCAGTTCCAAGCCACCGGGAGGCTGGTTTCACAAAGCAGCGACCACCACCTGCTACCGGCGGGGGCAGGATAACGGGCCGTTGCTGCTCAAATCCAACATGGCCCAGTGGGCTAACCTCAATTGGACCACTATTTTTCAATGTTTTCTCTACTTTTTTTGAATAAAAAGAAAAATAGAATAAGAGAATTAGACTACCCTTTATTTGAACAAAAAATAAATAAATTAAAATATAATAATGTTAAGTAAAAATCTCATTATTCTTTTAATGTTGTTCTTTACTTTTTTTAGAATAATAAAAAAGGAGAATAAGCTATCAGACTAGACTATCATTTATTGAAATTACAAATAAATAAACCAAAATATAACAACGTTAAATAAAAAGCCCATTTAGATTAAAAAAACTTTATTTTGGTAGAAAATAACGTAAAAAAAATACGAAACAACATTAAAATAATAAAAAATCAAAACAAAAAGAAAGATAATAAGATAAAAGATGAGGTAAAATTAAAAATTTAAATGTTTAAAAAGAATACGTGATTTTAAAAATGTTTGTACTTAAATATTTTTTAAAGTGTGCTATTTGCTTATATTAAGAATTAAAACTGTGTTATTTAATGCAATTTTCCTAAAAAAATTTGTAATCTCTCTATAAAGATTTTGTTGATTCCATTTGATGTCCCATTTTTTCCTTGACTTTTTTCAAAATAATAAAAATAAATTTATAATCTCCTTTTAAAGATTTTGTCGTTTCTATTTAATGTCCCATGGTTGACGATGTCGTTTCCATGAATGCTGTTGTTTTTATTCCCATTTTTTCCTTGACTTTTTTCCAAATAATAAAAATAAATTCATAATCTCTCTTTAAAGTTTTGTCGTTTCTATTTAATGTCCCATGATTGATGATGTCGTTTCCATGAATGCTGTCTTTTTTATTCTATGTCAAGAGAACGACGTTCTCGTCTTCTAATATGAATATCGTTTCTTAATGTCTTGTCCTTTTTGTGCTAATTCACAATAAATAAGGATAAGAATTACCTCATTTTTGGCATATTTTTTGCACATTTTGGCCAGTGTAGAATAAAGTTTATTCTTGTATGTGCCGTTTTTTCCCCATGATTTCATAATTCTTTTCTTTTTCAAATTTTTGTTATTTTTATATTAAGGATGCTTTTAAAAATTAATGTCATTTTTGTGGGTTTTGTAGATTTTCTTTTTGTTAACATCCGTGTCAGTTAAATTTTTTTTTTTTTTTTTTTTACTCTATGCCATGTCGTTGTTTATTCATTCACATGACCTTACACATGCTATTGTTGGAATATGATTATATAAATATTAATGTTGTTCTTGTTCTCGTTTTCCCTTCTGTATGTCTTTGTTAGATTGATGTCGTTTTAATCTGATGACAACATATCGTCGTTGCATCAGTTGGAGAACAAACGACCAGAAACACATAATAAACAAGTTAAATCCAAAAGGAAAAATTACGAAGTACTAGCTTAACAATCATATATTAGCCTCCCTTTTTTCAATTCATGTACGAGTATTCACAAGATCTTACACTTGCTATTGTCCAATACAAAAGGTGATAAGATTTGAGGATGATCTCGTGTTATTTTTTTGCTTTTCAACAGGAAAAAAAGGACTCAAAACTTTAGATGTTCAATCAAGAAATCAACCAAACCAGACTTTCAAGTTTCAACACAACACACAACCAATCTAAGCACACTTCTGGAACAAACACAACCACAAATCAAACACGCGAGTTTTACGTGGTTCGATCAAAATGATCTACATCCACGGGAAGACAATCTTCTCTTCCAAATTCACTATACCGAGTATAGGTTACATAACATCAATACAGTCTTTATGTCAATTCTGTTTCCCCAACCTCAACCTCTCTTTGTTACAAAAATTTCTCTCAAACTCTACTTCACATATACAACAGGACAATATCTCATTTTTACTAAAGTTTACGAGACTTAACTGACCTTTCTAAAAGAAGACTTAATTCACCTATTTACATATAACCTTCTGATTGGTTCAGCTCCAAAAACTTAATCCACCTCAGAATATTGGTCCAGCTCGGCAACAATCTAATTAGCTCAACACAAACAATAAAAAAGAACATTTCTATAAGAAAGATATCCAAAAAATGGAACTCAAACAATTGAAAGGTAAATAGAAATAGTTTGAATGGAACATTTCTTCAAATCTGCATCCTTCAAAAAAGAAAAAAAAAAGAGCAAACTATAAACGAGATGAAGATGAGCAAATGGAAATAGTTTATGGCTCAGAGCAGAGTTTAATCGTGCAAATTAAAGTAGCGAGAAACAACAAACGAGTATTCGTAGCATAGCAATAACATGGCAATAATTGCAGTGACAATGAGGAGAAATCACACCTAGTTCAGTTTCAAGGAGAAAAAAAAATCACATGTAGTTCAAGGTAAGAAGAAAGAGATGTCTAGTGTAATGCAGGGGTAGTTACCTTCTTCATTATGTTTTCTTTGTTGTTTTCTCTCTTCTACAGAGTGCTTGTATTGGACAATCATTTCATTTGTTTTCATGTTTTATTATCCGGCAAACTAGGTGCCTTGTGAAACTTATTGATCACTCAGTATCCGACTCGCAATCACTGCAAAAACAGAATATACTACAAGTGAATAGCAGAGAAAGAAGCAAGATATACGTAATACATCTGAAGAGTAAAAGAAAAAAAGCATGGATATGAAGCAAAAGTTTGGAATAAGTAATTGAAGGATCAACAAAAATTAAGTACGACGTTTATTAAAAATGCAGGTCAAAATGGGGAAAATTGCAAATTATCAGCATATCAATAATGTAGCTCATATAATACACTTGTCCCTCCAAACCCGCCCTTTTTCACGAGATCCCATACATGCTATCGTCAAATACAGAGGTGATACGAGAGCTTGGTGCTAGGGGATAGTATTAGCGTTGTGTCAATGTTCAACAATAACAACCAAAATATGTATTTACAATGAAAGATAAGTCCACAAAAATTGCAGACGTAATCCTAGATATTGTCAGTGTCAGATCTTTACATGTGCGCTAGAGAGAGCAAGAGTTGAGGATAATCTCATGTTATTTTTTGTGTATTTCAACAGCAAAAAGAAAAAGAGGACTCAAATAATGAAAAAAAAAAAAACATTTCTTTTGAAAATTTAATATTAGATATGCAAAAGGCATTGGAGTACAGAACAATCTTTCCTATCAATTTCCATATGAATGGAGCACATCTTTATTTAGATTAGGGACACATTTGTTTCAGTGGCTAAGATTCTAGTAAGGCTAACATTGCAAAAGCCCTCCACCCCCTTTAAATCTGTATCCCCTATGTCGAAGCTATATGATCTATAAGGATTTGATCTTGCTGAATACTTCGAACAAAGAAACCAGAAAACACAAACAAAGAAAAGTAGACGAAATTAAGAGAATAGGAGAAAAGTGCAAGAGATTTCTTGGCTTGGATTGATAAACCAATCATACATCCAAGGCACGGATTTTACGCCCTAGTCCAGCCTTACCATTCAGAAGCTTGACGCTCTAAATCTTACAGCAAGATCACATCAACTCTCTTTACAAAGAACATCTCTCAGTTTCTCACTCTTTCTCAGGAAACAAACAGTCTCCAGAGGCCTGATACAATCCCAGAAATTTTCCAAGAATTTCTCTCTCAGTTCTTGCACTCAATAAGAGACAAAAGCATTAAGTGCTAAGCAAAGTTACAAGCCTTCTATATAAACCAGGTGACTATAGCAAGTTCAGCAAAAATGAAAAATTAAAAACATAGCATAGCAATAACTTGGTTATAATTGCAATAAACAAGTCATCAGGGCATAGTTCAACGAAAAAAAAAAAATAGCATAAAAAAATGACTACAATGTCAAAGAGTAGAATTACAAGAGAGAGATTATTTTCACACTGGGAAATAAAAAATGTGAAATGCAGTGGAGTTATACCCTCTTCATGATGTTTTCTCTGTTGTGCAAAGTGCCTGGACATTGCTCCACACTATATTCTCTGTTTTCATGTTTTATTATTCCAGAAAACAAGCTTGGTTGTGTAAGATATTGATCACTGAGTATCCTTTTCGTACTCACTGCAAGAATAGAATATACTACAAGTGAACAGGAGAGAAACAAGAGAGAGGTAGGGATACACATCATTGACAAATATGAAGAGTGAAAAAAAAAAGCATGCATTGATATGCAGCAACATAAGAAGTTTGGAAATGAATGATTGAATCATCAACAAGAATTAAACATGAAGATTATTCAAATATGAAGGGTCCATCAGAGAATGCAGGAAAACAAAGAAGTGACTGGATAAAATTGAAGAATTAGGAATAGGAATGTGTAGAGGGCTCACCTTGTTGTCCTGCCTGAAATAGACACACGAGGGATGTGAGAAATCTTGGGCCAATCCTCCCCTTCCACCTTTTGGTACCGCTTTTCCAGCAAAGGACATTCACGTATGTTTAAACACTCAAGAGGATTGAGTAAGATTTCTTCTGGCAAGCACAGGAGTTCAGGGCAGGAATCAATTAGAAGACTGGTAAGGCGTTGAAAGGAGTTGCTGTTCAGGGCTTTGAGGTGCCGAAAATTCCGAATGGAGAAAGAAATCACCGAGGTCGGAAGCAGCCCTTGAGGAAATGAGTCCAGCACCTCTTCACAACCATCAACGATCAATGATTCAAGAGACGTGAGTCTTCGCAGATCCCAATGCACGCATGTTGAGAAGAGCCCATGGCATTCCCGAATTTCAAGACGTTTCAGATTTGGGGGCAATCCCCCTGTAGGAAACGATTTTATTTTTGGACAATTATTGATCTCGAGCTTCTCAAGAGATGGAAGAACCGCGTGCATCTGTTCTGGCAATGACTTCAAATTTTCGCATCTTGAGATCCGAAGGTCTTCCATGTTGAGGGCGGGCAATCCTCCTTTTGGAAATGATACAAGCTGTGGCCAACCAAATAGCCACATGTGATGGAGAGACTGAAGTGCGGGGAAAGATTCTTTCAGAAACATAGGAAATTCAGAACTCTCACAATCTCCCAAAACAAGATCATTAAGCTTTGGGGCGTTCTCTAGTGGAAAAAACTTGAGAGATTGAAAGCTTTCAATTGTCAAATTTCTAAGCGAAGAGAAAGCATCATTCTCAAGAAACTCTATTTTGCCACATTCGTTGATGACAAGAGTTTCTATTGTATGGCTAGCAATGGGCAATGCTCCTGAAAGCTTTGGGCATGAAGTCAAGCGAAGCTCCTTGAGACGAGGAAACGCTTCATCCTTGCTACCTTCAATAAATGACCACTTTCTCAACTCTGGCATGCCCCTGAAACTCAATATTTCTAACGATTTGAATGGGGAATCACAATCATAGAACTCGTCACTTATTGTCTCCAATGCATCAAAGCCGTAAATATGAAGCTTCCTGCGAAAAGGCAGCTTTCCCAGTGGCGGCAAAAACCAGCAATGTTGACAGTTTCCCAGTTGCATTGTTTCCATTTTTGAAAAAGCAGAATTTCCAACCCAGAGCGGAAAAGATGTGCCTCCATATCCGTAAATACTAAGTTCCCTCAAATTTGTTGGAGGGTAGAGTGATTGAAGTAGATCTCTCTCATGTACTGAATCATTAGTGTGACCCTTCCATGCCAAAGCTAGTGCATTTAGGTTCTTCTTATCCTTTAGATTGGCCTTTGCAGCATCTTCTACGTCATTAACATTTTGAAGCCCTGAAATTTGAAGTCTTCCGCGCAACTGTTGAAGTTCTCCTAATTCTTTAATCTTCGAACCGCCATTTTTGTTAACAACAAAATCACTCAATGTTTCCAAGTCTTTTAAGTTGCACATATGTAGTGGCATCTCTTCCAAAGCAAGACCTTTAGCGCTAAGATGATGCAAGTTGGTTAGGCTACTCATGCTGGTTGGCAACCGACAAAAGTTCCAACAATACGATATGTCCAAATAATTTAGCTGCTTCAAATTACAAATTGAACCTGGAAACTGATCCACGTTTTCCTCGGGCCAACATGTAGATCTAAGTTTTGAGCATCCACTTATGTCAAGATGACGCAAATTGACTAGCCTTCCAATATCGATTGGCAACATCTCAAGATCACGACAATACCATAAAATCAATGTTTGCAAATTGTACAGGGTACAAATTGAATCAGGAAGTCTGACAATGTCAGACCGAGAACACCTCAAATACCTTAGATTCTTCAGATTGCCAATTGAACTAGGCAACTCATTTATGTAATACCCCTCTATGGATAACACTCTTTAAGCACCCAATTGTTGTTAGCAGTTCCCAGTAAAATGCAGGCTCTCTCAATTTAATGTGTTCAAAGTGTATGAAAGTGTGTAAACACTTGGCTTTAGACAGACCTTCAAATTTCTTCAAATTATCTACTGTCAAGTTGCATGAAAAATGACGAGTCTTGCCTTGAAGGCCAAGTAAAAGCTTATCATCATCCGAGTGACAACAAAATTCACCTGATACTGAAAAGGAAGAATGAATTCCTTCTTTTTGTATGTTATATTTTATGGTTACATTGGAAATATATATATACACTACAATGATTAATTTTGATGCTGAATTAGTGCATACAGATCATAAATCCCTATTTACAATTCTATATAAAGGAAACAAATCAATGGCCATTCATTATGGATGATTGCCCAAATTTAAAGACTATCCCAGACTTTGTGCTTTGATTGGCTATCCCAGACTTTGTGCTTTGATTGGCTTGATTGTGCATTGATTGGCTTAATAATCCTCAACACTCCCCCTCAAGTTTGGAATGTATGTTAATAATTCCTAACTTGCTGATTAGAGTCGAGAATTGTGAAGAGCTTAATGGCTTTGTGAAAATATCTGCTGGCTGTTCTGATGTAGGTACGTGAGTCAGCTTGATCATTCCTTCTTGAACTTTTTCTCGTATAAGGTGACAATCGATTTCTATGTGCTTCGTTCGCTCATGGTAGACTGGGTTTGAAGCAATATGGAGAGCTGCTTGGTTGTCACAATATAAGTTGACAGGATGTGAATGTTTGATGCCCAAGTCCTGTAGAATTGTTTTCAACCATATAATTTCACAACAGGTGGTGGCCATAGATCGGTATTCAGCTTCTGCGCTTGATCGTGATACTGTTGTTTGCTTCTTGGTTTTCTAGGAAACTAATGAGCTGCCAAGAAATATGCAATAGCCAGTAACTGATCGTCGAGTGTCATGACATCTGGCCCAATCTGCATCACAAAAGGCATTCAGTTGGATTGAACTTTTTGTAGAAAGAAATATTCCTTGTCCTGGTGTTTGTTTCACATATCGCAAGACACGATGAGCTGCTTCTAAATGTGGTACTCGTGGCTTGTCCATAAATTGACTTAAAACATGGACTGCATATGCCAAATCGGGTCGTGTGACAGTCAAGTAAATTAGCCGCCCAACAAGTCTTCGATAAGAGGATGGATCACTAACATAGTCGCCTTCAAACTTACTGAGAGATAAGTTTTGTTCCATTGGAAAAGAAGCTGGTTTTGCACCAAGATATCCAACATCTTTAAGAATCTCAAGAGCATATTTTCGTTGTGAAAGAGTAATGCCTTTACTAGATCGTGTAACCTCTATACCAAGAAAATACTTTAATTGTCCAAGATCCTTCAATTTGAATTGATTCTTCAAGAATGATTTGGTATCTTCAATATCTTGCAAATCATTTCCTGCAATGATGACATCGTCGACATAAATAAGGAGAGCAGTAAATTTACCATCCTGGGATCGGACGAATAAGGAATAATCAGCCTTGGATTGTTTGAAGTTGGCTTGTTTGAGAGCAGTGGAGAGCTTAATGAACCATTGACGCGAAGCTTGCTTGAGGCCATACAATGACTTGTGGAGTTTGCAAACTCGTGTCTCCCCCTTTCATCCAAAACCAGGAGGTAAAGACATGTAAACATCTTCATCAAGATCTCCATGTAAGAAGGCATTAGTAACGTCGAGTTGATGGAGGTGCCATTGTTGTGTTGAAGCCACAGCAAGAAGAAGACGAACCGTCACAAGTTTTGCAACAGGAGCAAAAGTCTTTTGATAGTCTAGACCTTCAACTTGGTTGTATCCTTTGGCTACCAATCTGGCTTTATAACGCTCTACCATGCCATCTGGGCTTTATTTAATCTTGTACACCCACTTGCATCCAACCGGCTTCTTCCTAGGTGGTAATGATTGCAGAGACCATGTGTCATTGGCCTTGAGAGCATCCAGTTCCTGTTGCATAGCAAGACGCCATTTAGGATCACAAACTGCTTGTGCAAAAGAAGATGGTTCTTTTTCGATTGAAAGGGAAGTGGTGAAAGCATGATGTTTGGGAGATAATCTATCATATGAAAGAACGTCAGTTAAAGGGTAGGTGATACCTGTAGTGCTGACCAAAGCCGAGTTCGATGTTGGGTCAGTTCGTGAGGGAAGAGAAATACCAACATGATACTCACGCAGATAGCTTGGTATCTTTGTAGCGCGTATTGGCCGTGAGGAACGAAGTTGAAAATCCAAAGGTACGGTTGTGATAGGTTGGTCAATGGGTGAAGGGGCGGTATGTGAAGGAAGGGCTTGGGAAGGAGCTTTGTTGTTTGAATGAGGAGGAATTTCTTCTTGAGAGGAATCATCAAATAGAGATACTTTAGTATTAAGAGGAAATTGAAGGGTGGTGCTATCATGATCATTTGTTGATGAATGATGAGGCATTGGAGGTGAGTCTGAAGCGGAAGGTGAAAAAGGAAAAATATCCTCATGAAAAATAAGATCTCGTGAAACAAAAATTTTACCAGTTGAGAGGTCATAAACCTTGTAACCCTTTTGAGCATATGGATAACCTAAGAAAAGACACCGGGTGGCTCTTTGATCAAATTTGGTGGGACGCTGATGATGTGTTGAGGCAAAACATAGGCAACCAAACACTCGCAAATGATCATATATAGGTTGTTTGTGAAAGAGCATCTCAAAAGGTGTTTTCCCTTGAAGAAGAGGTGTCAGAGTTCTGTTAATTAGGTAGGTAGCGGTTAAGATGGCATCTCCCCAAAATCTTTTTGGAAGGTTGGCTTGGAATAATAAGGCTCGGGCAACATTAAGGAGGTGACGGTGCTTTCTTTCGACTTCTCCATTTTGTTGTAGAGTGGAAACACAACTGGTTTGATGAATAATACCTTTATCAAAATAAAGATTTTTCATTGTAAATTCAGGCCCATTATCAGTCCGAAGAACTTTGACTTTTAAGGAGAACCGTGTTTCAACAAGGTTGATGAATTTTGTGATATATGAGTGAGTTTCTGATTTATGATGCATCAAATAAGTCCATGTGCAACGTGTATAATCATCAACAATTGTAAGAAAATATTGTGCCCCTATAATTGAAGAAACATGGTACCCTCCCCAAATATCAACATGAAGTAATTCAAAAGGTGCTTTAGTGCGAATGGAACTTGTTGGAAATGGAGAACGAGTTTGTTTAGCCAATGGGCAAATTAAACAATCAAAAATATTACAAAATTCCATGTCTGTAATTGAATGTGAAAGCAAACTAAAGGTCTTATTTGATGGATGCCCTAGGCGTTGATGCCAAAGTTTCGGGGAATGGGAAGTTAGTGCAGTGATAGCATTGCACCTAGTTTTCTGTGGAGTATCAAGATAGAAGAGTCCTCCTCGCTCAGTTCCCATCCCAATCATCTTCCCCGATCGTTGGTCCTGTAGCATACAAGTATGATTAGTGAACGTAGCAAGGTAGTGAGAATTGTGCACAAGCTTGCTAATGGAAATCAAGTTTAATTTAAAAGAAGGAACACATAGCACATCATTCAAGATGAAATTAGCAAAGTGAATGCTGCCTATGTGTGAGACTGTAGCAATGGCTCCATTGGGTAGATGCACAGTTCGATTTGTGACACGAGATTTTGTGGTTAACAAATCGACAGAGTAAACTATGTGATCTGTAGCTCCTGTGTTGAGTATCCAGCACATTTCTTTGTCAACAACAGAGCCACAAAAAATTGTACCTGAGAGATCACTCATGGCAGATGTGCTACCAACATGATTGGCCATCGAACTGGATTTATTCTTGGTTAGCAGCGCAATGAGATTATGATATTGCTCTGTTGTGAGAGTGAATGGCATGGAATTTGATGATGTGTTGGTGTCTATATGATTGGTCTTGGAGGAAATGATTTTACGCTCTCGTTGATCAGGTTTGTTGTTTGTTGAGTTCGCCTTTTGCAGCTTTCGACAAACATCAATGGTGTGACCTTGCCAGCTGCCAGCCGCAATATTCGCATTTGAGGTGTGCTCGACATGTCTCTGTGGTGTGTCCAATTTTCTCACATGTTCCACATTTCAGATGTGGATTTTTAGGTGTGAAACATCCTCTCAGATTTTCGTGGAGTATTCTTTACCGCAAAGGCCATGGCTTCAGCCGGTGGTGCACCTCCGTTTAATAAGCCTCTTTGTTTTTCATCCTGCAAAATGAGAGAATGAGTTTTATTGATGGTGGGCAGTGGATCCATGAGTAGAATCTATCCTCTAACACTAGCATAGGCTTCGTTAAGTCCCATGAGGAATTTCATGGTCTTTTGATTTTGTTGAAACTGCAGAACGTCCTTCATAGCACCACACGTGCATTTGGGAATGTTACAAAGTGCT
Organism: Artocarpus heterophyllus; assembly: GCA_025403435.1. Classification (NCBI taxonomy): domain Eukaryota; kingdom Viridiplantae; phylum Streptophyta; class Magnoliopsida; order Rosales; family Moraceae; genus Artocarpus; species Artocarpus heterophyllus. The sequence continues at coordinate 1,854,904 of CM046346.1, read as the reverse complement.
TCACGTTCATCCCATAGACTTTTAAGCTTGGTGTAGTAATTCCCAATGGTTGTGTTGCCCTGTTTACAATCATGTATGGCTTCTTCAACATGAAAAAGATGAACACTGTTAGTTTGTGAAAAACGATCTTTTAAATCAAGCCAGATATCATGAGCACTTTCACTGTATATTATGCTTGCTCCAATATCTTGTGAGATTGAGTTAAAAAGCCATGCTTTTACAAGGTTGTTACAGCGCGTCCATTGTTTGAGTTCTGTGATAGAAGTCTCCGGTGGTTGTTTGATGGTGCCATTGACGAAGCCTTCTTTATTCTTGATGCTGAGAGCCATGAGCATAGCGCGACTCCAAGTGTTGTAATTTTCTCCATCCAGCGCTTGTGTGACGAGTACAAGTCCAGGTTGATCAGAATAATGAAGGTAAAGAGGATCATTTGGGTTATCAAACTTGTTGGTCTCAGTCTTGGCTGAGTTTAGAGTTTCACCTTTTCCTGCAATGTGTATCGACTAGAAGAGGTGAGCAATTTCTTGAATATGAGAGGAAGAGGAAAGAAAGCTATAGGCTCAGGACCGTGTGTCGCTCTGATGCCATGAAAAGGAAGAATGAATTCCTTCTTTTTGTATATTATATTTTCTGGTTACATTGGAAATATATATATACACTACAATGATTAATTTTGATGCTGAATTAGTACATACAGATCATAAATCCCTATTTACAATTCTATATAAAGGAAACAAATCAATGGTCATTGATTATGGATGATTGCCCAAATTTAAAGACTATCCCAGACTTTGTGCTTTGATTGGCTATCCCAGACTTTGTGCTTTGATTGGCTTGATTGTGCATTGATTGGCTTAATAATCCTCAACAGATACATACGTAGCTAGATCATGAACAAGATCATGCATAACAAAATATGATTCACGCTGATTTGATCTTTGTAATAGCGACCTAGATATTAGATCCTCAAAGTACTGCTCCCCAACATCTTCTACTCTACTTCTTGCTGCCTCATGTTGCACAAAACCTTCAGCCATCCACAACAAAACCATTTCTTCTCTTGGAAAAATGAAGTCTTTTGGAAATATCGAGCAATACGCAAAACATCGTTTTAAGTACAGAGGTAGATAATAATAGCTGAACCAAAGTGCTAAAAGAAAGCTGCTACTCTTATTTCCATTCAACTCCCAGGCGTTGCTTTTTAGTATCTCTTTCCATTTCCTCGGATTTCTTTGAGAATGCAAGACCCCCGCAAGTGATTTTACTGCCAAAGGAAGACCTTTGCACTTTTTAACAATTTCCTTGCCAATTTCTTGTAAATCTGAATATTCTTCCAAGTTCTCATCCATCTTAAACGCATGCTTTGTAAATAAACGCCAACAATCTTCCTCAGATAGCTCTGATAGGCGGTGAGACTCTTGAGTGGCCATGATTGATGCATCAGATGAGATGAGCTCCGTGTGGTCACAATTATCTTACTTCCACGCATGCCAGAAACAAAGGAACTTCTTAAAACATCCCATTCATCGTAATTCTCGTTCCAAACATCATCGAGAATAATAAGAAATTTCTTTCTCGTTAATGCCTCCTTCAATAGAAAACGAACTTCTTGTAGGTCCTGAATGGTACAATTTTGAGAAGTGACTTTCTCAAAAATTGTTTTTGTAATTCGGAAAAGATCGAAATCAGTCGATACAGTAACCCATACTCTAAGCTCGTTAAAATGTTCTTTAACTCCGCGATAATCGTAAACAAGCTGAGCAAGGGTAGTCTTGCCGATACCACCAAGTCCAACAATGGGAATCACAGAAAAATTATTGCCATTGGCATGATCATCCAATAGCAATGACTCAACAATAGCTTCTTTAACCGAGTCTCTTCCATATACATCAGATTCTTCCACCAAGGGAGCAGGTAGCCTATGAAAGTGTTTCTTTTCGCGACTTTGTTTTAATCCAAGAGCACCTCTTTGCTCCATAAGGAGTCTTAACTTGTAAAGGATCTCCTCCAACTCAGATCTTACAGAATTGTCAAATGCATTGAAGGAAGATGGAACGAGTTTCGATAGTGCCTTACCCATGCCGCAACTCGATTCACCATCCAACTCGCGTCGCAAAGCTTCATTGTTGACCTTATCCATCAGCTCGTCCGCAACATAAATGACCTCTTTAAGCTCATCAAGCCACTTCTTCACCTTCGGATCTTCGATCTGCCTCGCCTCAGCATAGTCAAGCAACTTGTCAGCTGACAACAGCAGAACTTTCAGGTCCTCCAGCTGCTTCTCAATGAGTTTCTTTCCCTGGAACAAGTTCTTGATCGCTTGATAGTCCGGCCGATCAAACAAGGACTGCAGAAAAGCAGAGAGAAAAGCTGAACTCACAATTTCAGCCATAGCAGGGGATTGAACGATCAAAAGATTAGCAAAACCAGGCAAGTTTTCTTTTGGAAACAACTTAGGCAATGAGAATGATGATTGTAGTTTCTCAAGTCAATGGACCAGCTTTTTGGTAGTAATCTTGATTAGATTTTTTAATCTCTAATCAAGCACTCACGCGTTTTCCAAAAAGAAAATATGACGCTAATTTTGGCCTTTTCAAGGACGTTAAGTGAAAATCTACGGTATTATTATTATTATTATTAACCATAAGGACACAAGTGTTTATTAATGACTCGTATATATTTGCCTAAACAACCTAAATGCTAACTTCCCCCACTAACGCATAATGATTTTTATATTTCTTTAAATATTTACCACTTTTACAAAAGGCCGCAGGATTTGGTGCTGGTTTCTATCCATTTTCACACGTATGCCTTTGGGGTCTGCCGGCATGCAAAGGGTAGCTGCCATGAAATTATGAACAAAATTCTTGGAAATTTGAATAAACAATCTTTTGGTTGTTTTTTTTTTCTTAAAAAAAATTAGCAATTACAGTATGCAGTGATTGAAAAGAACCCAAAAAAAAAAAAAAGTTAGATTGCAGGTGATCAAAATTCTCAGCCATACTCAGGTACAAGAAAAATTGCATTTTCTATGATTCATAAAGTTCAAAGGTCAAATTATTTAACGGAAATAATTTACCAAAAACCGCAATTCAACATAAAGTTTTCGGTTATCCATACTTATGATGGAGCTCATGACTATCAAGTTATATCAATCACATAGTGAGATCATTTTTAATAATGCCTGCATATATTATTTAAAGAGAACTACACTAACATCAAAAGATCAATGAGATCAGAGAATTGTCTTTTGGAAACAACGGACGCAGTGCGAAAACTGTGGCATGGGATTATCACTTTATACGCCAAGCATAGAAAACCATGATGAGATATTGAAATGTCGTTTGGTCTATAAGTTTGTTGTCTAAGTTAGGGCCGGCAATTTCGAACACAACATGATGACATGATACGAAAACGACACAAGATAAACAAGTTTGGATCCCACGTTTATTAATTGTGCCATAAATGGGTTTGTACGAATAACACAAAAATAAACGGGCTAGCTTCGTGCTAACATGTTAAACACGCCTTAACACGTTTAATTAAACGGGCCGTAAACGTGTTGACACGACACGACACGACCTGCCCATTTATAACACATTTAAACTTAAAAATAAAAATATTTGAAATATTTATAGTAGGTTAGAATTAATTAGATATTGTGTTTTTGTTAATTTTTTTATTGGCTTTTTTTAAAATTTTTTTGATTTTTTTTAATTTTTTAGTTAATTAGGTCATAAACGTGTAATATGTGTGTTGTTATCGTGTCAACCCGTCATGGCACGTTTAATAATCATGTTAATCATGTCGTGCCGTGTTACGCGTGCCATATGAGTTTCGTGTTTGTGTTTACATTTCTAGCACGTTTATTAATCGTGTCGTGTTCGTATTCGGGCTAAATGTGTCGTGCTATAAACATGCCGACACGAACACGATTATTGCCACCTCTAGTCTAAGTTAAAAACAATGACCCAATCAAAGCTGTGGAAAAAACAGAATTGATTATAAATAGGAGTAAATTACATCATTGTATCTTAAACTATTTGTTTTTTTGCATAATACACCCGGACTTTTAATCTAGGCAAAATGTAGCCTAAATTTTAAAATTATTGACAATTGAGGTTCAATAGCTAATAAGCATTAAAAAGTATGGGCAATTTTGACCACAAAATTCACATGTGAGTTTTTTAAAAGATAGAGATCGTCATTTTTAGGAAAAAAAACTGAAGTTCAACACGCAAAAAAGAGTATAAAATTAAAAGTAGCTATTGAATCTTAATTATCAATAATTTTAAAGTTTAGCATGCATTGTGTCAAGTATTAAAAAGCATTGGCAATTTTGGCCACAAAATTCACATATGAGTTTTTTTAAAGATAGAGTCGTCATTTAAAAAAAAATTAAAGCTCAACACGCAAAAAATAGTATTAAATTAAAAATAGCTATTGGATCTTAATTGTCAATGATTTTAAAGTTTAGCATGCATTATATCAAGATTTAAAGTTTGAAATATATTATGTAAAAAATAAATAGCTCAAAATATAACAATACAATTTACTCCAATAAACACAGCTATTAGAAGACAGAGAACCAAAGTACCAAGCCCCTCAACTACTATATTAATCTTATCACTATTCTTTATTTTTGCTAATGAGTCTCTGGACTCTATCTCCTCAACTTGTAAGCTTAAAGGAGCAGGCTTCTTAAAAATTATTTAAAGTTATCAATGCCTTAATAAAACAATGAAATTACAAATTTTAGGAAAAGAGAAAAAAAAAACATAGCTGAACATTTTGGCAGAACCACGTTGACCATATTCACACTTATTTATGGTTGATAACTGACAAATTAAAGATTTGTACTATGTTTTAAGTGATATGTAAGTGGCATTCGCCATTTGTTTTTCTTTATACTATGTTGTTGTTTAGTTATTTTTCATTTATTATAAAGTAGACGAGTGGCGCTGAATTTTAACATAATTTTTTTCGTGGTTATTCTAATTTCAATAAAAAGTTGAAAATCTCGTGCAACAAATTTATTGTCTCTTTCAGCCAAAAAACTAGATCATCATCATCTAATCTGTGAGCAAATTCTTAATTGAAAAGATGTGCCCCTATTACCATTTCCTGATGTTTCTAGACCCAACATTGAAAGCTAATCTCTAGGTTCATTCAGCAACAAAAATTTCAAACCACAACAATTTTTACAAGAAAACGAAGACTTACTCTATGTAACGAAATAAAAAAGTTTTATAAAGTGGTTTTGAGGATACATATTTCACAAGGAAATTTGCAGTTTTAAAGCACTAAATCAGAGATCGTACTCTAGCTCTATTGAAGTGCAACGAAATTCATCATAAAGTGCGGCATTCGCAAAAACAAGACAAAAGGGGGTGTTTATCATAGAACAGGGTGGCTTCGTTGCTCCCCGGGCTCTGCAACGTGGGCCTGCAGTCTATGTGGTGCACAAAGGCAGTGGGACGTTGGGTCAGCTCATTTGGGGCGGATCTGGTGTAGCCTGCCCGCCCATTCCAAGATAAGAGTTGGGCCTGAACCACTCGGCTCACAGAATGGAGGGTGCCGCCTGAGTCTGGCTTCACATAGAGCGACCACCTGCCGCTCCTGGCGGTGGAAGGGTAACGGGCCTGTGCTACTCGTATCCAACATAACCCAGACGGATGACCTCAATTGGAGCACTTTTGCATTTTGGGCCTATGATTCAGATAACGGGCCGGTGCTACTAGTATCCAATATAGCTTAGTAGGCTGACCTCAATTGGACCACTATTTTGAGTTGACGAGAAAATTGACCCAATTATATTTATTGAATTAAAATATGACTCTAATTTATAAAAATTCTATAAATATCTCATAATGATATCGTTAAAATTATTTATATGTAATTATATAGTACAATATGTAATATCATTAAGATAATTACTATATTATTAAAGATATTTTTAAGATAATTTAAATATTATGTCAGATTTTAATTTTATAACAATAATTTAGACGCATATTATAATTTTTTCCCACAATTTTTGCATTTTGGGCCTATGATTCAGATAACGGGCCGAGGCGACTCGTATCCAACATAGCCCAGTGGGCTGACCTCAATTGGACAACTCTTTTTGCAATTTGGGTCTACGCTGCAGGCCCTTTTATTCAAATCTTACTCCTCGTGTGCTTAATGAACAAGAGAATTTTGATAAATGTTACTTTCTAAGATTTAATTTTATAAATTCTTAAATATTTATTTGTGGTATAACATTTTATAAATATGACATAAATAAATATAATTTTTAAAAGTGTTACAAAACAAGTAATTTTCTTTAATGAATGCTTTTCGTCAAATTCAAAATAAAAGAAGATTAAATTGTATAACAGGAAAAAAAAAAAGAAAAAAAGAAAGAAAGCTTGCATTTTACATAGGACAACAGTTCATTACTTATGGACAGAAAATGCTAGTTCACTCTTTAAAAAAAAATGCAGGTTCCATTTAAAATGTATATATCTCTATATATATTATGCTAGTTCATTTTTTTTTTTTTTGAAACTTACACTATGCAAGTTCATTGAAGAAATGTATTTGTTATGAAAATGGATGGGTAAATTTTATTGAGGTTATTAGGCATTTTGACGAAACATCAACGCGGCCATTCTTTTCCAAATTCATTACAAACAAAATACAAATAAAACAGTTAATAATTGTAAATATGGGGAATCATTTATGTAGCCGGAAAACTTTGTTCGGATCATTATTTTCCAACAAAAGTTTTTATTATAGTAATAAATCAGAGAAGAAAAGATAAAAACAAATAAATAAATAAATAAACTAGTAAAAATATGTGTACGCATAAACAATGTTGGAGATCCATGCTGCTGAGCTATAGCTCTACTTGGAAGGCGTATTAGGTCAGAAAGCCAAAAAGTATACCCAAAAAAGATTTTTAATAAAAAAAGGGAAAAGAAATAACTTGAAGCTAAAATTTTTTGCTTTTCTTAGAAGCAATTTAATTTATTTTCTTATTTTTTTATAATTTATATATAAAAAAACACGAACAGCCCTTTTTAATTTTTAAGACCCGAGATCTTGGGTCCGATTCCACACACACACGCACAAAAAAAAAAAAAAATCACTTCAACAAAAACCAATATTTTCTTTATTACAATTTTCAATATTTTTTTTTATTTGGACTCCACTTTCACTTGTGTGTACAGTTCCTTACTCAGCTCACAAGACTTTGCTCTGTAATCCCCCCATTCCCCGACCGACCCCCCCCTGTCCAACTTTCGATCTTAATTTCTTTTGCTTTCATTTTGGGTTTAGTTAGATCTACCAAATATCCCACTAAATTACCCTTTATTTTTTTTTTCTTTCCCTCTTCAACTCCATTTCACCATTACGTTTTTACTTCCCAAAAAAACCAAAGCTCAAATTCTTTCTTCTTCTTATTCTTCTTCATATTACTAAAATCACCATTTTTTCTTTGTTTCCGTCTTCTTCGATTCTCTACAGAGCCCAAGCCCTAGATCTACAATACAGCACCGGCCGCCGCCAATTGGCACTGCAAGGTAATGCCGACCGATTAACCAAAGAAACTTTGTTTTTTTTCTTCTTTTTTTTTTTGTTATTTTAGGTTTAGTTTGTTTTTTTTTTTTTTTTGTCGTTTGAGGAGAATTTGGAGCAATGGCCGCATCTGAAGGAGCTGGTTCAGTGCTACACAGCGAAGATGGTGAAGGATGAGAACAAGTACAGCCACTACGTGTAACGACCCTCCCTACGTAGCCATTACTTAACTTAAACATGGTTGTAAGCTTAAACTTAACTTATTATAAAGTACAAAAATTTCAAGATAAATTTTTTTTTTTAAAAATGGATTCTTGATATCAAATCCTTGACATGAAGCCTTAAAGGAAGTAATAATTGTTTCCTAAAACTTCGTAACAAATGAATTCTTGATAATGAAAAATTCTCAACATAAAACCTTAAAAGATATAATAATCATTTCTCAAAATTTAATTTCGTAAACCTAACATAATAAATAAATTTCTCAAACGTGAAAATAATGAAATAATAATCATTACATTTAAACATAATTATAATTTCTAAAAGCTTAATCCTTTACATAATTCATAACATTGATTTCTTGAAACATAACCATAGTAATTTTCTTGAACTTTTCTTCTTAAACATAGGAATAATTATTTAGCAACTATTACTTTAAAGACATTTCTCAATTTAAATAAAACTATTTCCAAAACAATTTTAAATTAAATATTAAAATAAAATCTCATTTTAATGCTCTTTAAAACTTTCTTAACAATCATTTATATATCTTACTTATAATTTTAACATCTAAAAAATAACATATTGTTTTCTTAAAAGTTAACCTTTTTAAACTAAACAAAACACAATTTCTTATGACTTAAACTTTTAAGTTTAAGATACTAATTTCTTAAAGCTTTTCTTTTAAACTTTCATAATAAATTCATAAAAAACATATTCATAAAATTCATTTCTTTTGGTTACAATTAGTAACCAAAAGAGAATTTTACGATTTTGCATGTTTCCTTTTGGTACGGATAAGCATGCTGGAACCAATATATTTGTTTTTAATTTATATCTTAGTTTTTCTTTTCTATGGTTACGATATAGTCAGATTAGGATTGTTTAATTTTTATTCTAGTTTTAATTAATTCGATTTAATTCCATATTATTGAGTGTTATAATCTATTCTTAATACATGTGATTGTTTGGCCAACTTTTGCTTAATTTGGGATTTAATGTTGAGACTAAGAAGCGATGGTTAAATATACCCTGTGATAGAATATCATAAGTTAGAGATAATTATGAGACTTATGTAGTATTTGTGATTTATTGTACTTAATGAATCTTGATATGTTAAAATTTTGACAGATTTGTAGGATCTGCATATTTGAAATATGATTATTGATATTTAAGAAAGATTGATAATTAAATTAGAAAATTTTGCTATTAAAATTAGAATATTTTTTATTAATTAAACAAGATAATTTAAACATGATTATTTTTGTAAAATTAGATGTTCTAGTCTTTTATTTATTTAGGTTTTTATTTATTTATTTTTACTAATTTTTATTTTATTTTGATTGTTCAAATAATTTTAATTTAAACCAATTTTAGTATTTAGTCAAATTAACGTAATTCTCATAAAAACAATATTTTATTCATATTTTATTACTTGTCTCTGGTTCTATACACTTACGAATTTTTTGCAAAATATTGCTCACAACACATTGCTAGATATTGTAAGAGTAATTTGCCATTGAAACCCCTTAGCAATGAAATCATCTTTTTATTATTGCTAAATATCGTTAGAGATTGTAATATTGTGAGATATTGTATGGGTGTCTTTTCACTTAAGTTATAACAGAAGTGCAATGAAATCATTTTTTCAAGTCTCATATTGACAAAAGATAAAGTGGGTGTTCATAACAGAATAGAACGCTGAATGCTGCAGCTACTAGCCGAGCACAACAACGTGGGCCTGTGACCCAAGTGAGGGCACAAAGGTAGTGGGTCGTTGAATCAGGTCATTTGGGCTGGATTTGGTGTGGCTATTTACTAGCTCGCGCATTCCAAGCCTGAATCATTCTGCCCCTAGAGTGGAGGCTACCTCGTGAGGCTTGTTTAAGGATAGCGGGCAGTGGAAGGATAACAGGTCGGTGCTACTCAAATCCAACATGGCCCAGTGGGGGCTGACCACTATGTTTACATTTTTTTCTTTGACTTTTTCAAAATGATAAAAATAAATTATAATCTCTCTAAAGATTTTGTCGTTTTCATTCAAAAAGAAAAAGATTTTGTTGTTTCCATTTGACGTCCTTTTTTTTTTTTAGCTTTTTCCAACTAATAAAAATAAGAGGAATTTTCACAAATGCCATCTTTCATAATTTACTTTTTATAAACGTCGCATGTTATTTGTGGCATAATTTAAATATCATATGTTTATTAATGGCATAATTTAACTTAAAATATGAATAATAATATAGCATAATTTTTTTCAAATGTGGCATGAATAAACACAACTTTTAAAACTTGGCATGTAATTTTCTCTAAAAATAAACTTATAATCTCTCTTTGTAGATTTTGCCGTTTCTATAAAGATTCTTTTCTATTTGATGTCCCATGGTTAATGATGTCGTTCCCAATCATTCTCGTCTTTTAAAATGAATGTCGTTTCTTATGGTCCATTTTGTCTTGTCGTTTTGGGCTAATGCACGATAAATAAGGATAAGAATTACGTCATTTTGGCATTTTTTGTCACAACCCGCCTTTTCAGGCTGTGATAAAACTTTTTCTTACTTACTTTAAGGCAAAAATTTAGAATTTTTTTTTTTAAACGGAAATAAATATTTACTTACATTAACTTTGATAACTCCCAAAATACTTTCACATACTTGTATTTACATAATTAATACTTTTACTTTCATAACATCTTTCTTTTAATCATTTCATATCAAAATAACTTTAAACATGCGTAGCGGAAAACATAACAGCAGCAGACTCCATACCCAATCTGCACACCTCATCCGTCCGCTAGCTCATCATTACGGCTCATTTTGACCTTTCCGTCGGAATACCTACAGCATGAAAAACTTAATGAGCTAACGCCCAGTAAGTCCCATAAATCCCACATGGATATTCACATGAATGCATGAATCAATTATGCTTTCTTATAAACTTTCTTTATCCTCATCATTTCTTATCTTTACTAGGGCCCAAGTGTTCGTACCATTGCACAATTTCATTTAGGTCTACGTAACACCGTGACCGTAACGTATCCTTTAAACTCCCTTTGAGTTAGGAGTTGGTACGACACTTTTCTTAATTTCTGGTGATACATTTACCAGTCCATTTATTATGGTTGACATACCATGCATGAAGTGATAATCACATATTATCCATGAAACATAAATTTTCTTGCATAGCATAGTACATACAGGTGCTTACTTTTTATACACACTGGTACACATTAATATACGCACAGGTATATAGCATAAAGTACTCACAAGTACTTAACATAAAATGTACACACAGATACCTACTTTATGCATACTCAAGTATTTATTATTGTACACACAGGTACGAAATCATGATACACATGCTCATTTTCATTATTGTACACACAGGTATATAACATATTATACACACAGGTACGAAATCATGGTACACATGCTCATTTTCATTATTGTACACACAGGTACATAACATCTTGTACACACTTGCACACATTAATATGCTCACAATTATTCATACATGACTATACCCCTAGGTATTCATATCATGGCAAACATACAAGTTTACACTGAATTATACGCACAGGTATACATATACATATATTTCTTTCTAAACCTATATTTCATACTGTAGGTGGGAAGGGTACTTACTTGATGCGAATGTCAGGCAACTTAACCTCGATTTTCCTTCTCCTAGACTCTTAGGATCCTGTTGGCCAATTACAAAGTCATTAGTCAAATTCCACTATGTTTCGATACGAAACATCCGTTAGTTAATAAATTGAGTTGTATTACTATGTACAACTCTAAAAACCACTGGTTTTTCTTATTTCTATCTAATTTTACCCTATCGTTTCTAACGAAGGACGGGAACCCTTTCTAGTCGTTTTCTTATTCCATTGGAAACATTTCAAGACGGTTCGGGTTATTTGGACAAAAATGACGATTTTACCCTTCGTGGGTCCACTAAACTTCCCAAGCTCGATTTCGTTATTCTTACGAAAATAACCATATACTAATTTCAAAATAACATCCTAGTGGGTCAATTCTCTTTATTTCTCAATTATACCACATTTTCATAAAACTTTACGGTTTAATCCCTGAATTGAAAATTTGACGATTTTACCCCCAGGACTAAAATTTACTTCTTTGCATCAAAATTTCCTATTTTTCTCAAGGATCATTTTTACTTAAGGTAGCATACTTTAAATCATTTGCAAAAGTAACATTTTTTCCATTTAACACTTTTTTCACTTTTAATATATTCTTGAAAAATCAAAAACTCACAAACGATTGAGTTTTTAGACAAACCGTGCTCATGACCTAACAGTTTTATCGAGATCTATAACTTTCATGTTTTAACTTTTCCAAAAATCTCACTGTACAGGGGCGTTTTTGACTATTTTTCAAATCTACTGAGAATGAACTTTTTCTTTCAATTTAGTCCCTTTGGCATTTTTACAAAAATCCGTTTCAAACTTGCAATTCTACCCCTGCAGAAACCATTCCATGCCTTAATCCACACATTCTCATGCTCAAACATCACTTTTACAAAGTCAAACATCAAAATTACAAAAATAACACTTTTTGTAAAAATTACTATTTTGCACTATAAACCGAAGTTTCAGAACTCAAACTTGCCAATCATCACATATACATAAAATTCCAGCAAATACATACTCAAAACCCCTCATGGATTTGAAAGAATAAAATCAAAACAAAATTCAAAACTTTAAACTTTAAAACTTACCCAAATAATACTTTTTGGATTTCTAGCCTTCAAAGGCTTCTTGAACTTCTTCTTAGACTTCCTTTTCATGCAAAAATAGCATGGACTAATCTTTTCCCTTTACCCATGAAAAATCCCTTGAAAACTCATGAAAAAGTTTAGGATTTTACCTTAAAACTTGTGGGAAATCCTTGTACTTGCTTGTAAAACTTGTTTGGGGTTATTTTTGCAAAGTTTGGGGGCTGAGAAATTTTTCTAGAGACCTGGACATGGCTGCCGGATCTTGGAAGGAAAGAAAGGAAGTGAATTTTTGTGATAACTTTGCCTTAAATGCATCCTTATCACATTTGGTGACTCATGGTAACCCATGAGTATACCACTAGGTGTCCTCATCTTATTGGGCCACATTGCATGGCTTGTTGGCCCAATAGAATTCAAGCAAATGTCCACTTTGTGGAGTTAAAAATTTATACTGTGTAATTTTTCATCACACAGTATTTTTCCTATACTGCCGTGGTCAAATTAGTGTACCTTCTATCCTTAGACTGTATAAAAATATTTAACTTACTTTTCGTTTACTTTTGGAGGCCAATCATAACATTTTTCGTATCTGTGTTTTTATTTAGCAGTATTCTTATACTGCTCTGGTCTCTTTTCTACCCCCAGTTAGGGTTAGGACAACCTCTATGTCCTATTTACATTCTAATCATTCATTCGTTTATATCACAATTTTACAATTAATTGTGACATGAAATTCATTTTATGGATATTATGCACAAATCTCTGAGTCATCAAACTCATAAAATTTGTATTTTATAATATCCACCATTGCATTACATATGCCATAAAATTTGCAATCAATGCCGCTCATTCATATTTTATTGTAATTTTCACAAAAATTACTATTTTTACAAAATTTTATATTTTTAAGAATAATTTCATTAATTAAACCTAATTAAATATTAAGTTTTATTAATGACGTTTCCTCGGTCATTACATTTTTTTTTTGTTCATTTTGGTCAATGCACAATCAAGTTTATTCTTGTATGTGCGGTTTTTTTTTGTCATGATTTTATAATTATTCTTTTTTTCCAAAATTTGTTATTTTAATATTTAGGATGTGTTTAAAGATTCATGTCGTTTTTGTACGTTTTGTAGATTTCCTTTTGATGACGTCTGTGTCCATTTAATGCCCTTTTTTCTTGATGCCATATCGTTGTTTATTAACTCACATGATCCTACACATGCTACTGTTGGAATGTGATTATATAAATATTAATGTTGTTTTTGTGGATTTTGTCGTTTTCTATTCTATAGTCTGTGTTAGATTGATGTCGTTTAAATCTGATGACAACATATCGTCGTTTTATCAGTTGGAGAACAAACGACCAGAAACACATAAGAAACAAGTTAAATCCAAAAGGAAAAATTACAAAGTATTAGCTTATCAATAGTATATAGCTTAGATATTGGTCAACCTTTTTCCTATTCATGTACGAGTATTCACATGATCTTATCACGCTGTTGTCTAATACAAACGGTGATAAGATTTAAGGATGATCTCATGTTATTTTTGTGCTTTTCAACAGGAAGAAAAGGACTCAAACTGTAGATGTTCAACCAAGAAATCAACCAAACCGGACTTTCAAGTTTCAACACAACAACACACTCAACCAATCTAAGCACACCTCAAGAACAACCACAACCACAAATCAAACACGCGAGGTTTACGTGGTTCGGTCAAAGTGATCTACATCCACGGGAAGACAGTCTTCCCTTCCAAATTCACTATGCTGAGTATGAGTTACATAACATCAATACAGTCTTTCTCTCAATTATGCTTCGCAACGCCAATCTCTATTTGTCACAGAGATTTCTCTCAAACTCTACTTCACATATACAACAGGATAATATCTTCTTCTTCTTTTTTTTTCCCTACATATATATGTTTCTGAAGTTAACAAGACTTAACTGACCTTTCTTTAAAAAAAAAAAAAAAGACTTAATTTAACTCTTGACATATAACCTTCTTATTGGTTCAGTTCCAATAACATAGTCCACCTCAGAATATTGGTCCAGCTCGGCACCAAGCCACTTGGCTTAACACAAAAAATGAAAAAGAACATTCTATAAGTAAACGAAATAGTTTAAATGGAACATTTCTTCAAATCTGCGTCCTTAAAAAAAAGAAAGAAAGAAAAAGACCAAACTACAAACAAGGTGAAGATGGTCAAATGGAAATAATTTATGGCTCCAAGCACAGTTTAATTGTGCAGATTAAAGTAGCAAGAACAACAAAAGAGAATTCATAGCATAGCAATAACATGGTTATAATTGCAATGACAATGAATAGAAATCACACCTTGTTCAATTTCAAGGAAAAAAAAATCACATGTAATTCAAGGTAAGAAGAAAGGGATGCGTTGCCACATGGGAAATAGATGTGTAGTTACCTTTTTCATGACGTTTTCTTTGTTGTTATCTCTGTTCTGCAAAGTACTTGCATTGGACAAACATTTCAATTGTTTTCACGTTTTATTTCCCGGACAACTAGGTGCCTTGTGATACATATTGATCACTGAGTATTCAATTCGTAATCACTGCAAAAATGGATATACTACAAATGAATAGCAGAGAAAGAGGCGAGATATCCCTGATAAATCTGAAGAGTAAAAGAAGAAAAAGGTATGGATATGAAGCAAAATTTTGGAATAAGTGATTGAAAGATCAACAAAAATTAATTTATGAAGATAATTAAAAAGGCACGTCAAAATAAGGAAAATTGCAAATTATCAGCTTATCAATAACATAGCCTATATAATATACTTGTCCCTCCAAGCCCTCCTCCCCCTTTTTTTTCTCCTTCCATCCATGTAAGAGTATTCACAAGATCCCAAACATATTATTGTCAAATGTAGAGGCGATAAGAGAGCTCAGTGCTAGGGGATAGTATTAGCATAGCGTCAATGTCTTGCAATGGTAACCAAAATATGTATTCACAGTGAAAAGAAGTCCACAAAAATTGCAGACGTAATCCTAGATATCGTCAGTGTCGGATCTTAATATATGCGAGAGAGAGAGCAAGAGTTGAGGATAATCTCATGTTATTTTTGGTGTATTTCAACAGAAAAATGAAAAAGAGGACTCAAATAATGAAAAAGAACATTTCTATTGAAAATTCGATATTAGATTTGCTAAAGGCATTGGAGTGCAGAACATTCTTTCCCATCAATTTTGGTACGAATGGAGCACCTCTTTATTAAGATTAGGAACACTTTTGTCTCAGTGGCTAAGATTCTAGTAAGACTAACATTGCTGTCACACATGTTAATGCTGAATAACGTGCCTCCTACATAGCAAGAAATTAAGAAAAAGCCCTCCAACCCCTTTAAATTTGTATCCTTTATGTCGAAGCTATATGATCTACGATGATTTGATCCTAAAGAACACTTCGAACGAAAAGACAGGAAAACCTAACAATGAAAAGTGGAAGAAAATAAAAAAAATAAGAGTAAAATGCAAGAGATTACTTGGTTTGGATTGATAAATTAATCCTACTCCAAGGCAGGAATTTTATGCCCTAGTTGAATCCATTATTCAGAAGCTTTACACTCTCAATCTTACAGCAAGATGACATCTACTCTTTTTACAAAGAATGTCGCTCATTTTCTCACATGTTCTGAGGAAAGATACAGTCACCAGAGCCTTCATACAATCTCAGAAATTTTCCAAGAATTTCTCTCTCAGTTCTTGCACTCAATAAGATACAAAAGCATTAAGTGCTAAGCAAAGTTAAAAGCCTTCTATATAAACTAGGTGATTATAGCAAAGCTCAGCAAAAATGAAAAATAAAAAAACATAGCATAGCAACAACATGATTATAATTGCAATAAACAAGTCATCAGGGCATAGTCCACAGAAAGAAAAAAAGAAAAGAAAAGAAAGGCATATCAACAACATGACTATAAGGTCAATGAGTAGAATTTCAAGAGAAAGATTATTATTACACGGGAAATAAAAATTGTGTAATGTAGTGGAGTTACCTTCTTCATGATGTTTTCTCTGTTGTGCAAAGTGCCTGCACATTTCTCCACACTATATTCTCTGTTTTCATGTTTTATCATTCCAGTAAACGAGCTTCGTTGTGTAAGATATTGATCACTGAGCATTCAATTTGTGATCTCTGCAAGAAGGGAATATACTGGAAGTGAATAGCAAAGAAATAAGAGAGAGGGACGAATACACATCCCTGAAAAATACGAAGAGTTAAAAAAAAAGAAGAAAAAGGCATGTATTGATATGCAGCAAGATAAGTTTGGAAATGAATGCTTGAATAACTGAAAGATTATTTAAATATGAAGGGTCCATTAGAGAATGCAGGAAAAGAAATGAGTGACTGGATAAAATTGAGGAATTAGGAATAGGAATGTGTAGAGGGCTCACCTTGTTGTCTTGCCTGAAATATACACATGAGGGATGTGAGAAATCTTGGGCCAATCCTCCCCTTTCTCTTCTTGGTACCGCTTTTCCAGGAAAGGACAATCACGTATGGTTAACCGCTTAAGAGAATTGAGTAAGCTTTCCTCTGGCAAGCACAGGAGCTCAGGGCAGGAATAAATTCCAAGACGGGTGAGACGTTGAAAGGAGTTGCTGTTCAGGGCCTTGAGGTGCGGAAAATTCCACATGATCATCGAGGTCGGAAGCAGCCCTTCTGGAGGAAATGAGTCCAGCACGTCTTTACAGCCACTAACGATCAATGATTCAAGAGACGTGAGTCCTCGCAGATCCCATTGCATATATGTTGAGAAGAGCTCATAGCAATCTCTAATTTTAAGACGTTTCAGATTTGGGGGCAATCCCCCAGTAGGAAACGATTTTATTTTTGGACAATATTCGAGCTTGAGATTCTCAAGGGATGGAAGAAGTGCGTGCATCTGTTCGGGCAATGACTTCAAATTTTCGCATCTTGAGATCCGAAGCTCTTTCATGTTGAGGGCAGGGAATCCTCCTGTTGGAAATGATACAAGCTGTGGCCAACCAAATAGATACATGCGATGGAGAGACTGGAGTGCAGGGAAAGATTCTTTCAGAAACATAGGTAATTCAGAACTCTCACAATCTCCTAAAACAAGATCGTTAAGCTTTGGGGCGTTCTCTAGTGGAAAAAACTTGAGAGATTGAAAGCCTTTTATAGTCAAATTTCTAAGCGAAGAAAAAGCATCATTCTCAGGAAACTCTATTTTGCCACATTTTTCGATGGTAAGAGTTTCTATTGCATGGCTAGTAATGGGCAATGCTCCTGAAAGCTTTGGGCAATTATTCAAGCGAAGCTCCTTGAGACGAGGAAACTCGTTATCCTTGCTACCTTCAATACATGACCACTTTCTCAACTCTGGCATGTCCCTGAAACTCAATATTTCTAACGATTTGAATGGGGAATCACAATCATAGAACGCGTCACTTATTGTCTCCAATGCATCAAAGTTGTAAATACGAAGCTCCCTGAGAAAAGGCAGCTTCCCCAGTGGCGGTAAAAACCAGCAATGTTGACAGTTTCCCAGTTGCATTGTTTCCATTTTTGAAAAAGCAGAATTTCCAACCCAGAGCGGAAAAGATGTGCCTCCATATCCAGAGATAATAATTTCCCTTAAATTAGTTGGAGGGTAGAGTGCTTCAAGTAGATCTCTCTCATGTACTGAATCATTCGTGTGACCCTCCCATTCCAAACCTAGTGCATTTAGGTTCTTCTTATCCTTTAGTTTGGCCTTAACAGCATCTTCAACATCATTGACATTTTGAAGCCCTGAAATTCGCAGTCTTCCGCGCAACTGTTGAAGCCCTCCTAATTCCTTAATGTTGGAACCGCCATTTTTGTTCGAAACAAAATCACTCAATGTTTCCAAGTCTTTTAAGTTGCACATATGTAGTGGCATCTCTTCCAAAGGAGAACCTCTAGTGTTAAGATGACGCAAGTTGGTTAGGCTGCTCATGCTGGCTGGCAACGGAGCAAAGTTGTCACAATAAGACATGTCCAAATAATTTAGTTGCTTCAAATTACAAATTGAACGTGTAAACTGATCCATCTTTTCCTTAGGCCAACATATGGATCTAAGTTTTGAGCATTCCCTAATGTCAAGATGACGCAAATTGACTAGCCTTCCAATATCGATTGGCAACTTCTCAAGATTACGACAATACCATAAAATCAATGTTTGCAAATTGTACAGGGTACAAATTGAATCAGGAAGTGTAACAATGTTCGACCAAGAACACTTCAAATACCTTAGATTCTTCAGATTGCCAATTGAACTAGGCAACTCATTTATATAAAACCCATCTATGGATAACACTCTTAAGCACCCAATTGTTGTTAGAAGTTCCCAGTAAAATGCAGGCTCTCTCAATTTAATCTGTTTAAATTGGATGAAAGTGTGTAAACACTTGGCTTTAGACAGACCTTCAAATTTCTTCAAGTCGTCTATTGCCAAGTTGCATGAAAAATGACGAGTCTTTCCTTCAAGGCCACGTAAAAGCTTATAATCGTCTGAGTGACAACAAAATTTACCTGATACATACATAGCTAGATTATGAACAAGATCATGCATAACAAAACATGGTTCACGCTGATTTGATCTTTGCAATAGCGACCTAGATATTAGATCCTCAAAGTACTGCTCCCCAACATCTTCTATTCTACTTCTTGCTGCCTCATGTTGCACAAAACCTTCAGCCATCCACAACAAAACCATTTCTTCTCTTCTAAAAGAGTAGTCTTTTGGAAAAAGCGAGCAATATGCAAAGCATTGTTTTAAGTGCGGAGGTAGATAGTAGTAGCTTAACCAAAGTGCTGGAAGAAAGCTGCTACTCTTATTTCCATTCAACTCCCATGCGTTGCTTTTTAGTATCTC
The DNA here is from genome assembly GCA_025403435.1 of Artocarpus heterophyllus. Taxonomy (NCBI): domain Eukaryota; kingdom Viridiplantae; phylum Streptophyta; class Magnoliopsida; order Rosales; family Moraceae; genus Artocarpus; species Artocarpus heterophyllus. The sequence goes on along the minus strand of CM046346.1, from coordinate 1,835,489 downwards.
TTTCCATTTCCTCGGATTTCTTTCAGAATGCAAGACCCCCCCTAGTGATTTTACTGCCAAAGGAAGACCTTTGCACTTTTTAACAATTTCCTTGCCAATTTCTTGTAAATCCGAATATTCTTCCAAGTTCTCATCCATCTTAAAGGCATGCTTTGTAAATAAATGCCAACAATCTTCCTCAGATAGTTCTGATAGGCAGCAGGACTCTTGAGTGGCCATGATTGATGCAACAGTTGAGCTCCGTGTGGTCACAATTATCTTACTTCCACGTATGCCAGAAACAAAGGAACTTCTTAAAACATCCCATTCATCGTAATTCTCGTTCCAAATATCATCAAGAATAATAAGAAATTTCTGTCTCGCTAATGCCTCCTTCAATAGAAAACGAACTATTGAAAATACTCTAAACTTGATCAGGCTGACTGATAAAGAAAAGGTTTTGTATGCATCATATTGCCTTACTATGGATGCAAGGATTTGGTGGGAAAGCTTGGAGCTGAAATACAATGTGAATGAGATTACTTGGGCTGATTTTACTAAGGAATTCAATGAACAATACTTTAATATGAACATCACGAGAGAGTATTTCGATGAATTCAATGACCTTCATCAGGGTGACATGTCGGTAAAAGAAGCTTATACCAAGTTCAATCAATTAGCACGTCTTTGCTTGAGCGTGGTGCCAGAAGAGAATAAGAAGGTACAAAGAATGATTAGAATGTTTCATCGCAATACATGTCAACAACGGAGCATACCCACATCACAATGCAAATGATTGTTTCATGGCGACACTTTAGGCCAAGTACCACCTCAGAAATAGCAAGAATGGTCCAATAAGACTAGCCAAGTACACACCCAAGATAGGGAACATGGGAACCGTGGGGGTTAGAATCGACCTCAAAATATCCAGAGAAGGAAAGGTAATAACAAGTGAAAGAATTTTCCTAGACAAAAGAACCAAGGTAGCAGACAAGATGGTGGAAAACAAAACAAGCAGGCCATGTCCCCTCCATGTGCTAAGTATAGAAAGAGGCATTTGGAAGAGTGCTGTCAAGGCACAGGTCAATGTTACAATTATAGTAGTGAAGGCCATATCTCTAAAAACTGCTGCAATAAGACTTGCTAGCCTCAATAGTAAAACATTCAATAGAGGAATCCTCCTGCCCTATTCAACAACATGCAAGCCTCCATTGAAAGGTTATTAATTTAGCAGGGAAGACTTGAAGCCCCTCCACCTACAACAAATACCAAATTCCATTGGGTGATAGACCGTTTAAACTTTTCAAGCTTACCCATTCATCATTACATCCTTTGTTCACCCTTTGAGCCTTGAACACTTAAGCCTTTTCTTTCTTTAACCTACACCAAATACCTATATTGTTTCAAGAGAATCCATGAAGATTTCAATAGAAGAGAGAAATTAAGCAGCTACTAGGAAAAAAAAAAAAGGTCATTCATTGATCTATGCAAGAAAAAAAATCTCACGACCTTATTGCATTCAAAGGAATAAGTTTGGGGGTGGGGGTGTAGAAAAAGGGAGAGAGAGAAAAAGGAAGCTTCCAATTATTTCTAGTCGTATTCTCATGTTTTAAAGATTTATTTCTCTATAATTCTTGTATGTTTCATTGGAATTTTCTCATTTTTCTGTGCATCCATACCCCTTCTTTTCTTAGCCATCACCCTAGCCAAACGTTACAACCTATGATAAAATCCTTCAGTCTTTAGTATTGTGTTAGTTCACATTAGTGGAAAGTTGGTATAAAAAGTAGACTTATGGGATTTGAAACATCATGATAAATTTGAGATTTCTCAAAGAACGTTAGTATCTATAAACTCATCCAAATTTGTTTACAATTGATTGAAAAAAACTATTCACATATACACACACAAAGAATCAAAAGTGGGAATAGACTAATTCATGAGTTGAAATTCTAAACTTTTATAATGTTTGCATTTTTTTTTTGAGCTACATAACTTATGCAATCTTTGAGAAAAATTTTGTAAAGTCGAACCGAATCATCACTCATTTTTTAGGATTTTTTTAGCTTTCTTTTTCGCTCTTTTGCTTGGAAACGTGCAAATGTTAAGTATGGGGGTATTTAATAAGCTAGTTTTATACTAATAATTTGGATCAGTTTTAACTTAATATTTTATGAGTTTTAGAGTCTTTAAATTGGTTTTTATTTGTTTTTAGTTTAGTTTAGTTTAGTTGAATTTTATTTTATTTTCTATTTATTTATTTTTCCTTAATTGTGTTGGTAAAATAGCTAAAATCACAAATTTGGAATTTGGAGCTTAATCGAATTTAAATAATATCAAAGGGAGGCAAGTCTTGCAGGCGTACTTCAGCCAGAAACGAATCTTGTACTTCGCGCTCCACCAACTCTAGCGTGCAATCTCGCGTCTCAACTTGCCGATGCCTGCCATGTCATCATCAACTTTCACACTTCCATTCATTTCTCAACATGTGGCAATGTACAAGCAACATCAATTCAGCTCGTGCTTCCTTTTCTTGTGTGCAATGGGAAAGAAGAAAAAAAGCTGCCGCCTCTATATAGTCGAAGGATTCGGGGGACGAGTCTGCTTTGCAGTCGAGAAAAGAAAAATTAATTTTAGGTTTTGTTTGAGATTTTTATTTTTGGAGATGGTATTTTGAAACGACAAAGTGGATGAGAATATTTAGAAAAAGAACACTAGGACCTGTGATACCTTCAATTTGGTTTTACTTTCTAATTTTCTATCTTTTTTTTTGTCCTTTAATTATGTTGGAACTAATATATTTTTTAATTATGTTTTATTTTTTTTTAATGAATACGATGTAGCCTGATTATGATTGTTCAATTTTTATTCTAGTTTTAATTATTTCGATTTAATTCCATATTGCTAAGTGTTATAATTTCTTCTTAATGCATGTGATTATTTGGCCAACTTTTGCATGATTTGGGATTTAATTTTGAGACTGAGAAATGATGGTTAAATATATCCTATGATTGTGATACCATTAGAATATCATAAGTTAGAGATAATTATGAGGCTAGTATGTTTGTGATTTATTGTACTTAATGAATTTTAACATGTTAAAATCTTAACAGAGTTGTAGGGTTTGCATGTTTGAAATCTGATTATTAATTCTTAGGAAAGATTGATAATTAAATTAAGAAATATTCGCTCTCAATATAAAAATATTTTTGATTAATTAACTAGATAATTTGAACATGATTATTTTTGTGAAATCGGACGCCCTAGTCTTTTATTTATTTAGGTTTTCATTTATATTTTTGTTTTATTATTTTTTTTATTTTATTTTGATTGATCAAGTAATTTTTAAATTATCCATTTTTTGTACTTAGTTATATTTACACAGTTCTCGTGGAAACATTACTCTACTCATACTTTATTACTTGTCTATAATCCCGTATAATTACGAATTTTTTGCAACATATTGCGATATATTATAAGGGTAATTTGCCTTTAAAACCCATTAATAGTGGAACCAGCTTTTTATTATTGCCAGATATTTTTAGAGATTATAATATTGCATGATATTGTATGGGTGTCTTTTTAGTTAAGCTATAACGGAGGTGCAATGAAATATCTCTTTAAGTCCCATGTTGACGGAAGAAAAAGCAGGTGTTTATAATATAACAGAATGCTACAGTTGCTCACCGGCATAACAACGTGGCCTGTAACCCAAGTGCGGGCACAAAGGTAGTGGGTCGTTGAATCAGGTCATTTGGGCCAGATCTGGTGTAGCTATTTACTGGCCTGCCCCTTCCAAACCAATAGTTGGGTCGTGTGGATTGGGTGAAGGCCTGAATCACTCGACCCCTAGAGTGGAGGGTAATGCGTGAGGCTTGCTTAACGATAACGAGTGGTGGAAGGATAACGGGCCATGGGAGTAGGATCCAACATGGCCCAGTGGGCTAGCCACTTTTTTGTATTTTTTTCTTGACTTTTTCAAAGTAATAAAAATAAATTATAATCTCTGTTTAAAGATTTTGTGTTTTTCATTCAAAAAAAAAAGATTTTGTCGTTTCCATTTGATGTCCCATTTTTCCAACTAATAAAAATAAGGGGAGCTTCCACAAATGCCATCTTTTATAATTTACTTTTTATAAATGCTATATATGTTTATTTGTGGTAGAATTTAACCTGAAATATCAATGATAGTGTGGCATAAATAAACACAATTTTAAAAGTGTGGCATGCAGTTTTCCCTAGAAATAAATTTATACTCTTTGAAGATTTTGCCCTTTCTATAAAGATTTTGTCGTTTCTAATTGATTTCCTATGGTTGATGATGTCGTTCCCAATCATTCTCGTCTTTTGACATGAATGTCGTTTTGTTTTGTCTCGTCGTTTTGAGCTAATGCACAATAAATATGGATAAGAATTACGCCATTTTAGCATTTCTTTTTTTCATTTTGGTCAATGTACAACCAAGTTTATTCTCGTATGCGCGGATATTTTTCTCGTGATTTCATAATTATTATTATTTTTTCCCCAAATTTGTTATTTTAATATTTAGGATGCGTTTAAAGATTCATGTCGTTTTGTGCGTTTTGTATCTGTGTCCGTTTAATGCCCTTTTTACTTGATGCCATATCGTTGTTTATTAACTCACATGATCTTACACATGCCATTGTTGTAATATAATTATATAAGTATTAATGTTGTTTTTCTGGATTTTGTCGCTTTCCATTCTATATTCTGTGTTAGATTGATGTCGTTTTAATCTGATGACAACATATCGTCGTTTTATCAGTCGGAGAACAAACGACCAGAAACACATAATAAACAAGTTAAATCCAAAAGGAAAAATTACAAAGTATTAGCTTATCAATAATATATAGCTTAGATATTGGTCAACCTTTTTCCTATTCATATACGAGTATTCACATGATCTTATACATGCTGTTGTCCAATACAAAAAGGTGATAAGATTTGAGGACGATCTCATGTTATTTTTGTGCTTTTCAACAGGAAAAAAAGGACTCAAAACTGTCGATGTTCAATCAAGAAATCAACCAAAACAGACTTTTCAAGTTTCAACACAACAACACACTCAACCAATCTACGCACACTTCAAGAACAAACACAACCACAAGTCAAACACGCGAGTTTTACGTGGTTCGATCAAAGTGATCTACATCCACGGGAAGACAATCTTCTCTTCCAAATTCACTATACTGAGTATGAGTTACATCACATCAATACAGTCTTTCTCTCAATTATGCCCCCCAACGTCAATCTCTATTTGTCACAGAAATTTCTCTGAGACTCAACTTCACATATACAACAGGATAAAATCTCTCTCTCTTTTTTTTTTTTCTACATATATATGCTACCAAAGTAAACAAGACTTAACTGACCTTTCTAAAAAAAAGACTTATTTACCTCTTGACATATAACCTTCTCATTGGTTCAGCTCTAATAACATAATCCACCTCAGAATGTTGGTCCAGCTCGGCACCAAACCACTTTGCTTAACACAAATAATAAAAAAGAACATTCTATGAGTAAAAGAAATAGTTTCAATGGAACATTTCTTCAAATCTGCATCCTAAAATAAAAAAAAAAGAAAAAAAGAAAAAGAGCAAACTATAAACAAGGTGAAGATGGGCAAATGGAAGTAGTTTATGGCACAAAGCACAGTTTACTTGTGCAAATTAAAGTAGCAAGAACAACAAAAGAGGATTCATAGCATACTTATAACATGGCTATAATTGTAACGACAATGAATAAAAATCACATGTAATTCAAGGTACGAAGAAAGGGATGTGTTACCACATGGGAAATAGATGTGTGGTATAACGCAGTAGTTACCTTTTTCATGATGTTTTCTTTTGTGTTGTCTCTGTTCTGCAAGCACTTGCGTTGGACAAACATTTCAATTGTTTTCACGTTTTATTTCCCAGACAACTAGGTGCCTTGTGATACATATTGATCACCGACTATTCCATTCGTAATCACTGCAAAAACAGAATACACTACGAGTGAATAGCAGAGAAAGAAGCGAGATATCCCTGATAAATCTGAAGAGTAAAAGAAAAAAAAGGTATGTTTATGATGCAAAAGTTTGGAATAAGTGATTGAAAGATCAACAAAAATTAAAGTATGATAATTATAAAAAATGCAGGTCAAAATTAGGAAAATTGCAAATTATCAGCTTATCAATAATGTGGCCTATATAATATACTTGTCTCTCTAAGCCCTCCTCCCTTTTTTTTTTCCTTCCACCCATGTAAGAGTATTCACAAGATCCAAAACATACTATTGTTGAATTTAGAGGCGATAAGAGAGCTCAGTGCTAGGGGATAGTATTAGCATAGTGTCAATGTCTTGCAATGGTAACCAAAATATGTATTCACAATGAAAGATAAGTCCAAAAATTGCAGACATAATCCTAGATATCGTCAGTGTCAGATCTTAATATGTGCGATAAAGAGAGCAAGATTTGATGATAATCTCATGTTATTTTTGGTGTATTTCAACAGAAAAGGAGGACTCAAATAATGAAAAAGAACATTTCTATTGAAAATTTGATATTAGATTTGCAAAAGGCATTGGAGTACAGAACATTTTTTCCCATCAATTTCAATACGAATGGAGCACATCTTTATTTAGATTTGGAACACATTTGTTTCAGTGGCTAAGATTCTAGTAAGACTAACATTGCTCAAGTACTGTCACACATGTTAATACTGAATAACGTGCCTCCTACATAGCAAGAAATTAAGAAAAAGCCCTTCACTTAAATTTGTATCTTTTATGTCGAAGCTATATGATCTATGAGGATTTGATCCTGAAGAACACTTCGAATGAAGAGACCGGAAAACCGAAAAAAGTAAAGTAGAAGAAATTCAAAAGAAGAAGAGTAAAATGCAAGAGATTACTTGGTTCGGATTGATAAACCAATCCTACTTCAAGGCAGGGATTTTATGCCCTAGTGAAATCCATTATTCAGAAGCTTTACACTCTCAATCTTAGAGCAAGAGGACATCAACTCTTTTTACAAAGAGGGTCGCTCAGTTTCTCATTCGTTCTGAGGAAAGACACAGTCCCCAGAGCCCTCATGCAATCCCAGAAATTTTCCATGAATTTCTCTTTCAGTTCTTGCACTCAATAAGATACAAAAGCAGTAAGTGCTAAGCAAAGTTAAAAGCCTTCTATATAAACTAGGTGATTATAGCAAAGTTCAGCAAAAATGAAAAGTAAAAAACATAGCATATCTTCTACATGGTTATAATTGCAATAAACAAGTCATCAGGGCATAGTTCAACGAAAAAAAAATAGCATAAAAAGAGGACTATAATGTCAATGAGTAGAATTACAGGAGAGAGATTACTATCACACGGGAAATAAAAAATGTGTAATGTAGTGGAGTTACCTTCTTCATGACGTTCTCTGTTGTGCAAAGTGCCTGCACATTTCTCCACACTATATTCTCCGTTTTCATGCTTGATCATTTCAGAAAACGAGCTTCATTGTGTAAGATATTGATCACTGAGTGTTCAATTTGTGATCTCTGCAACAAGGGAATATACTGTAAGTGAACAGCAGAGAAATAAGAGAGAGGGAGGGATGCATATCCCTGACAAATGTGAAGAGTAAAAAAAAAAAGGCATGTATTGATATGCAGCAACATACGTTTGTAAATGAATGATTGAATCATCAACAAGAATTAAGCACGAAGATTATTTAAATATGAAGGGTCCATCAGAGGATGCAGGAAAAGAAAGAAGTGACTGGATAAAATTGAAGAATTAGGAATAGGAATGTGTAGAGGGCTCACCTTGTTGTCCTGCCTGAAATATACACACAAGGGATGTGAGAAGTCTTGGGCCAATCTTCCCCTTTCTCTTTTTGGTACCGCTTTTCCAGCAAAGGACATTCACTTATGTCTAACCACTCAAGAGAATTGATTAAGCTTTCTTCCGGTAAGCACCGGAGCTCAGGGCAGAAATTAATATGAAGATGGGTGAGGCGTTGAAAGGAGTTGCTGTTCAGGGCTTTGAGGTGTGGAAAATCCCAAATGGAGAAAGAAATCACTGAGGTCGGAAGCAGCCCTTCTGGAGGAAATGAGTCCAGCACCTCTTCACAACCATCAACGATCAATGATTCAAGAGACGTGAGTCTTCGCAGATCCCAATGCACACAAGTTGAGAAGAGTTCATGGCATTTCCGAATTTCAAGACGTTTCAGATTTGGGGGCAATCCCCCTGTAGGAAACGATTTTATTTTTGGACAATATTTGACCTCGAGATTCTCAAGAGATGGAAGAAGCGCGTGCATCTGTTCGGGCAATGACTTCAAATTTTCGCATCTTGAGATCTGAAGCTCTTTCATGTTGAGGGCAGGGCATCCTCCTTTTGGAAATGATACAAGCTGTGGCCAACTAAATAGATACATGCGATGGAGAGACTGGAGTGCAAGGAAAGATTCTTTCAGAAACATAGGAAATTCAGAACTCTCACAATCTCCCAAAACAAGATCATTAAGCTTTGGGGCGTTCTCTAGTGGAAAAAACTTGAGAGATTGAAAGCTTTCAATAGTCAAATTTCTAAGCGAAGAGAAAACATCATTCTCAAGAAACTCTATTTTGCCACATTTTACGATGGTGAGAGATTCTATTGTATGGCTTGTAATAGGTAATGCCCCTGAAAGCCTTGGGCAATTACTCAAGAGAAGCAACTTGAGACGAGGAAAAGCTTCATCTTTGCTACCTTTATTAAATGACCACCTTCTAAACTCTGGCATGTCCCTTAAACTCAACATTTCTAACGATTTGAATGGGGAATCACACCCATAAAACTTGTCACTTATTGTCTCCAATGCTTGAAATTTGTAAATACTAAGCTCCCTGAGAAAAGGCAGCTTTCCCAGTGGCGGTAAAAAGTAACAATGTTGACAGTGTTCCAGTTCCATTGTTTCCAGCTTTGAAAAAGCAGAATCTCCAACCCAGAGCGGAAAAGATGTGCCTCCATATCCAGAGATAATAATTTCCCTCAAATTTGTTGGAGGGTGGAGTGCTTGAAGTAGATCTCTCTCATGTACTGAATCATTAGTGTGACCCTCCCATTCCAAAGCTAGTGCATTTAGGTTCTTCTTATCCTTTAGATTGGCCTTTACAGCATCTTCAACGTCATTGACATTTTGAAGCCCTGAAATCTGAAGTCTTCCGCGCAATTGTTGAAGTTCTCCTAATTCTTTAATATTCGAACCGCCATTTTTGTTCAAAACAAAATCACTCAATGTTTCCAAGTCTTTTAAGTTGCACATATGTAGTGGCATCTCTTCCAAACTAGAACCTCTAGTGTTAAGATGATGCAAGTTGGTTAGGCTACTCATGCTGGTTGGCAACCGACAAAAGTTCCAACAATACGATATATCCAAATAATTTAGTTGCTTCAAATTACAAATTGAACCTGGAAACTGATCCACATTTTCCTTAGGCCAACATATGGATCCAAGTTTTGAGCATCCCTTAATGTCAAGATGACGCAAATTGATTAGCCTTCCAATATCAATTGGCAACTTCTCAAGATTACGACAATACCATAAAATCAATGTTTGCAAATTGTACAGGGTAAAATTGAATCAGGGAGTGTAACAATCATGGACCAAGAAAACTTCAAATACCTTAGATTCTTCAGATTGCCAATTGAACTAGGCAACTCCTTTATATGATGCCCATGTATGGATAACACTCTTAAGCACCCAATTGTTGTTAGAAGTTCCAAGTAAAATGCAGGCTCTCTCAATTTAATCTCTTCAAATTGGATGAAGGTGTGTAAACACTTGGCTTTAGACAGACCTTCAAATTTCTTCAAGTCATCTACTGCCGAGTTGCACGAAAAATGACGAGTCCTACCTTCAAGGCCACGTAAAAGCTTATCATCATCTGAGTGACAACAAAATTCACCTGATACATACATAGCTAGATCATGAACAAGATCATGCATAACAAAATATGATTCATACTGATTTGTGTTAAAAAAAATTCGTGTTGCCCACGTGATATGTGCTGCCCACGTGATACGGATTTGGCCCACGTGATATTCAACTGTCTCTTGTAACGGTTGGTAATCGTTACACCCGTGTGATGGTCACGGTATTAAATTCTCTGGTCCCTGGGCATACTTTTCTTAACAAACAAAAAAATTACACCATCAAGTGAGAATTGTGAGTGCCCAGAAAACAACATTTTCACGGAGGAACACAGTGTGCAAATTCGGTGGAAAACAGAGCATCAAACACAATGGCTGGAGGTATTGAATTCGATCCAATACGCTTCCGTTTTCTGTATTTTATGGTTGTTATTAATTGCACAAACAACTAACATTTGGTATCCGAGCCTTATACCTCTGCCTTGGTGTTCAAATTTTGAACGAAAATTCTGTTTTCCCACGGTTTTTGTACCGTGAATTGGACTTTGTTTTTCCTTGATATTTTTTCAATGTTACTGCTATAAAACCATTGGGTTAATGTTTTCTTGATGTTTTATGATGAAAAACCGAGGAATTCTACATGTTTTTCCGGTCTGTGCATGCCGGATTTTTGGCCGTGAAAAGCATATATTGATCAATATGAATACTTGGTTAATTATGTATTTTGAATTCATAAATCATCATATTATTGATTTCTGAGCATTTTGGGATTTGGAACGCCTGAAATTGACGTCGGAGGGGAGAGAAACCGTCGGGTTTTCCGACGGGTCCGCGGGTCGCAGCCGGGTCAGAACGACCCGGCTGGAGGTTGAAGACGACCCATACGACATGTCGTTTTGCATTCGGCAGCAAAACGACCCGTCGTTTTTAGCGGGGGCCGAGAATCTCCTTCAGCGAAACGACGCCGTTTTTGGGGACCCCCCCTCTTCAGCGAAACGACGCCGTTTAAGGGACCCCCCCCCCCTTAAATGAAACGACGCCGTTTTGGCGAAAAAAAAAAAAAAAAAAAAATCCGAAAAAAAAAAAAAAAAAATTTTAATTTTTGGTTTTTGGATATGCACATAATTCTTGCAATAATTTCATGGGAAATTCAATTTAAGCATTATGTGCTAAATATTTGTTATATGCATTGTTTTGAGTTTTATTATGCATGTTATTAAGTTAATTAACTCATTTAGCACAAATTAAGATTTTGTTCATAATTATTATATTGCCTATAGAACATGCAATTATCATGAATAATCGTGAACAAAATTAAATGTCTAAATGATCCATATAATTTTAAATAATTGGAGCTTAGCCACAGCAACTCTAATTATGTAAAATTATATATTAATTTGTTTAGGATCACTTTTGGTTAAAGGACATTTATTGTAATTAGTTGTATTTAATATAATAAATTTTATCCCACAGGAATTTTTATTATATTGATATAACTGATTAGGATAAAATATCAAATTATATTTTCTGATTTACCCACAGGGATTAGAAAAGGGAACATAATTTGATAGTTTTATCATACAATTAAATGAATCTAATTGAATTAGAACTTTAGCCCACAGGCAAGTTTTATGTCATAGATTCATGATATTATGCATGATTTACATTGGTAAAGCATGATTTATGTTTATTAGCCTCAATATTTTGATCATAAGCATGCTTATTTTAATTATGCAGTCATACAACCTGTGAATTTCTCTGATGTACGATGTGATATCCCTGAGCTGAAAGGGGATAACTACAAGGTCTGGAAGGAGAGAATACTCCTTCACTTAGGGTGGATGGACATTGATTATGCTATAAGGAAAGACGAGCCCGTAATAACTGATACCAGCACTCAGGATGAGATTGCTCTTTATGAACGTTGGGAGCGATCTAATCGCCTTAGCGTCATGTTCATAAAGACCAAAATCTCTGCTGGTATACGTGGTTCCGTCGAACAGTATGACAAGGTCCGGGCATTACTGAAAGCCATTGATGAGCAATTTAAAACTTCAGATAAGGCACTTGCCAGCACCCTAATCATGAGGTTCTCATCCTTAAGGCTCACCAGTGTGAGAGGTGTGCGTGAGCACATCATGGAGATGAGGGACATAGCGGCTCAATTAAAGAACCTTGAGGTGGATATGTCTGAATCTTTCCTGGTGCACTACATTCTGAACACTCTACCAAAACAATATGGGCCCTTTAAGATTTCCTACAATACACATAAGGACAAATGGTCAATAAATGAACTTCTGACCATGTGTACTCAGGAAGAGGGGCGGCTTGTAATGGAAATGGGTGAAACTGCACTTACAACCACGAAAGGAAAGAATCAGAATCAAGACCAACATCAGGCCAAGGACAAAGGGAAGAGTAAAATGCCTCCCAAAGCTGTCATTAAGAAGGAATCCAAGTGTTTCTTCTGTAAAAAGAAGGGACACATGAAGAAGGATTGCACAAAATTTCAGAGTTGGCTTGAGAAGAAAGGTAATTCAATCTCATTGGTTTGTTATGAATCTAATATGATTGATGTTGTTTATAACACATGGTGGATTGATTCTGGATCTACAATCCATGTTTCGAATACCTTGCAGGGTATGCGAAAACTAAGGAAGCCACTGGGAAGTGAGCTTAGCATCTCTTCAGGAAATAAGATGCGTTCACATGTGGAAGCCATTGGAACATGCACCTTAGTTTTAAGTAGTGGTTTTACTTTGGAATTGGATAAGACATTTTATGTTCCAAACTTTTCTAGGAACTTGATTTCTGTTTCCAGACTTGTACATTTGGGATATTCCTTTACTTTTTCAGACAACTGTTTCAGTTTATTTTATAAATCTGATCTTGTTGGGAATGGTATTTTGTCTGATGGTCTTTTCTCAATTAACTTGCAAAATGAACCACATCATACTGCTATGCATGTTCAATCTGGCATTAAACGTTGTGTTATAAATGAGGATTCCTCTATGTTGTGGCATCGGAGATTAGGACATATCTCCATTGAGAGAATCAAGAGGTTAGTGACTGACGGAGTACTTAGTACTTTGGATTTTACTGACTTCGAGACTTGTGTGGGTTGCATTAAGGGAAAGCTAACCAACAAGTCTAAGAAAGGTGCCAAGAGGAGTTCAGAAATATTAGAAATCATACATTCAGATATTTGTAGTCCAATAATGGACTCATATGGTCCGAGATACTTCATCTCTTTCATAGATGATTACTCACGGTACATGTATCTCTACTTGCTTCATACAAAGGACGAAGCATTAGACGCCTTTAAGGTTTTCAAGGCTGAAGTAGAGAAACAATGCGAAAAGCAAATAAAGATCGTGAGGACAGATAGAGGTGGAGAATATTATGGTAGATACACTGAGGATGGACAAGCTCAAGGTCCATTTGCAAGGTTTCTTCAAGAACATGGGATAGTTGCCCAATACACCATGCCTGGTTCTCCGGATCAGAATGGTGTAGCAGAAAGAAGAAACCGAACATTAATGGACATGGTGAGGAGTATGCAGAGTAACTCCAACCTACCTAAGTCCTTGTGGACTGAAGCTCTTAAGACGGCTGTGTATATATTGAACCGGGTTCCGACTAAGGCTGTCCCAAAGACGCCATTTGAGTTATGGAAAGGTTGGAAACCGAGTTTGCGACATATACGCGTTTGGGGATGTCCGTCTGAAGTAAGAGTATACAACCCACAAGAGAAGAAGCTAGATCCGAGGACCATTAGCGGATATTTCGTTGGATATGCCGAGAGGTCCAAAGGATATAGATTCTACTGTCCAACTCATAGCACTAGATTTGTGGAATCAAGGAACGCCAAGTTTCTTGAGAATGACTTGATTAGTGGGAGCGATCAATTTCGGAACATAGTTTCTGAAGGAGATCATACTGAAGCTCAACCATCTACATCAAGTGATAGGTTGATCATAGTTCATAGCACTCCTATAGTCCAACCGAGTGTTGTGCAACCGATCATTGAGGTTCTACAAATTGCTGATAATAATCTAGAAGGTCAAGTTGCTCAAGAACCAACGGAAACAATTGAGCAACAAGTTGGACAACAGATTCCTCAGGAAAATGTTGAACCAACATTAAGGAGATCTACTAGAGAAAGGAAATCGGCAATTTCTAGTGATTATGTTGTGTATCTACAGGAATCGGAGTACAACATTGGAGCCGAAAATGATCCCGAAACATTTTCACAAGCCATAAGTTGCCAAGAATCAAAACTTTGGTACGATGCAATGAAGGATGAGATGGATTCTATGGCATCCAATGGAGTCTGGGATCTTGTCGAGTTGCCTGATGGTGCAAAAGCCATAGGGTGTAAATGGGTCTATAAAACGAAGAAAGACTCATTAGGCAACATCGAAAGATATAAGGCAAGACTCGTGGCCAAAGGATTCACTCAAAAAGAAGGAATCGACTACAAGGAGACCTTTTCTCCTGTATCCAAGAAAGATTCTCTCCGCATCATCTTGGCACTTGTTGCTCATTTTGACTTAGAGTTACAACAGATGGATGTGAAAACGGCATTTCTCAATGGTGAACTAGAGGAAGAGGTTTATATGAAACAACCAGAAGGATTCTCCTCTAGTAATGGTGAGCAGTTAGTATGTAAGCTTAAGAAATCCATATATGGGTTAAAGCAGGCCTCCCGTCAGTGGTATTTGAAATTTCATGATGTCATCTCTTCATTTGGATTTGTAGAGAACATCATGGATCAATGTATATACCAGAAGGTCAGTGGGAGTAAAATCTGTTTCCTGGTTCTATATGTGGATGACATTTTACTTGCAACCAATGACAAGGGTATGCTACATGAGGTAAAACAATTCCTCTCTAAAAACTTTGACATGAAGGATATGGGTGATGCATCCTTCGTTATAGGCATTAAGATACACAGAGACAGATATAAAGGCACTTTGGGTCTGTCTCAAGAAGCCTATATCAACAAAGTTTTGGAGAGATTTCAGATGAAAAATTGTTCACCAAGTATAGCTCCCATTGTGAAGGGTGACAGATTCAATTTGAATCAGTGCCCGAAAAATGACCTTGAAAGAGAACAGATGCACAACATTCCATATACTTCAGCTGTTGGAAGTCTTATGTATGCTCAGGTTTGCACAAGACCTGACATTGCATTTGCTGTAGGAATGTTGGGCAGATATCAGAGTGATCCAGGATTAGACCACTGGAAGGCTGCAAAGAAGGTGATGAGGTACCTACAAGGAACCAAAGACTACATGCTTATGTATAGACGGACTGACAACTTGGAAGTCATTGGCTACTCTGATTCTGACTTTGCTGGCTGCATTGATTCACGGAAATCAACTTCCGGATACATTTTCATGCTAGCTAGTGGAGCTGTTTCATGGAGGAGCGCCAAACAAACCTTGACTGCTACTTCCACTATGGAGGCCGAGTTTGTATCCTGTTTTGAGGCTACCTCACATGGTGTATGGATCAAGAGTTTCATTTCTGGGCTTAAGATTATGGATTCTATCTCTAGGCCGTTGAAGATATTCTGTGACAATTCAGCTGCTGTTTTTATGGCTAGAAACAACAAGAGCGGTAGTCGAAGCAAACATATCGACATTAAGTATCTGGCCATACGAGAGCGTGTTAAGAATAAAGCAGTGGTCATTGAACACATAAGCACTGAATTGATGATTGCCGATCCCTTGACTAAAGGCATGCCACCAGTAAAATTTAGGGATCATGTGGATAGAATGGGACTTGGTTCCCTTATGTAATTTTGAATTACTTGTTGTGAAACTCTATATTTATGATAATTTCTCTTTTCAGCTTCAATTAAGTGCGCAACTTTATTTATGAGAAATATCACTAAAGTTTAGGACCTGGAATAAACATGGGGTTTATTCATTAAGATAAGATAGAAAATCTAAAAAACAAGATATATTGTGATACATGGAAGATAATACTCGTTATTTAGAGGACCTGTCGCCATGATTCATGTATTTTGTTTCTCTTTATAGCAGTTGATGTAATACGTGAGCCAAGTGGGAGAATGTTAAAAAAAATTCGTGTTGCCCACGTGATATGTGCTGCCCACGTGATACGGATTTGGCCCACGTGATATTCAACTGTCTCTTGTAACGGTTGGTAATCGTTACACCCGTGTGATGGTCACGGTATTAAATTCTCTGGTCCCTGGGCATACTTTTCTTAACAAACAAAAAAATTACACCATCAAGTGAGAATTGTGAGTGCCCAGAAAACAACATTTTCACGGAGGAACACAGTGTGCAAATTCGGTGGAAAACAGAGCATCAAACACAATGGCTGGAGGTATTGAATTCGATCCAATACGCTTCCGTTTTCTGTATTTTATGGTTGTTATTAATTGCACAAACAACTAACAATTTGATCTTTGTAATAGCGACCTAGATATTAGATCCTCAAAGTACTGCTCCCCAACATCTTCTACTCTACTTCTTGCTGCCTCATGTTGCACAAAACCTTCAGCCATCCACAACAAAACCATTTCTTCTCTTTTAAACAAGTAGTCTTTTGGAAATACCGAGCAATACGCAAAGCATCGTTTTAAGTACGGAGGTAGATAATAATAGCTTAACCAAAGTGCAGGAAGAAAGCCGCTACTCTTATTACCATTCAACTCCCATGCGTTGCTTTTTAGTATCTCTTTCCATTTCCTCGGATTTCTTTGAGAATGCAAGACCCCCCCTAGTGATTTTACTACCAAAGGAAGACCTTTGCACTTTTTAACAATTTCCTTGCCAATTTCTTGTAAATCCGAATATTCTTCCAAGTTCTCATCCATCCTAAAGGCATGCTTTGTAAATAAACGCCAACAATCTTCCTCAGATAGCTCTGATAGGCGGTGAGACTCTTGAGTGGCCATGATTGACGCAACAGTTGAGCTCCGTGTGGTCACAATTATCTTACTTCCACGCATGCCAGAAACAAAGGAACTTCTCAAAACATCCCATTCATCGTAATTCTCGTTCCAAACATCATCGAGAATAATAAGAAATTTCTTTCTCGTTAATGCCTCCTTCAATAGAAAACGAACTTCTTGTAGGTCCTGAATGGTACAATTTTGAGAAGTGACTTTCTCAAAAATTGTTTTTGTAATTCGGAAAAGATCGAAATCAGTCGATACAGTAACCCATACTCTAAGCTCGTTAAAATGTTCTTTAACTCTGCGATCATCATAAACAAGCTGAGCAAGGGTAGTCTTGCCGATGCCACCAAGTCCAACAATGGGAATCACAGAAAAATTATTGCCACTGGCATGATCATCCCATAGCAATGACTCAACAATAGCTTCTTTAACCGAGTCTCTTCCATATACATCAGATTCTTCCACCAAGGGAGCAGGTAGCCTATGAAAGTGTTTCTTTTCGCGACTTTCTTTTAATCCAAGAGCACCTCTTTGCTCCATAAGGAGTCTTAACTTGTAAAGGATCTCCTCCAACTCAGATCTTACAGAATTGTCAAATGCATTGAAGGAAGATGGAACGAGTTTCGATAGTACCTTACCCATGCCGCAACTCGATTCACCATCCAACTCGCGTCGCAAAGCTTCATTGTTGACCTTATCCATCAGCTCGTCCGCAACATAAATGACTTCTTTAAGCTCATCAAGCCACTTGTTCACCTTTGGATCTTCGATCTGCCTCGCCTCAGCATAATCAAGCAACTTGTCAGCTGACAACAGCAGAACTTTCAGGTCCTCCAGCTGCTTCTCGACGAGTTTCTTTCCCTGGAACAAGTTCTTGATCGCTTGATAGTCCAGCTGATCAAACAAGGACTGCAGAAAAGCAGAGAGAAAAGCTGAACTCACAATTTCAGCCATAGCAGGGGATTGAACGATCAAAAGATTAGCAAAACCAGGCAAGTTTTCTTTTGGAAACAACTTTAGGCAATGAGAATGATAATTGTGGTTTCTCAAGTCAATGGACCAGCTATTTGGTAGTAATCTTGATTAGTTTTTTTAATCTCTAATTGAGCACTCTCGCGTTTTCCAAGAAGAAAATAATATATGCAACTAATTTTGGCGTTTTCAAGAAGGTTAGGTGAAATGCTACGGTATTATATTGTATCGTTTTAGCAATAAATTTTTCTAATGTGTCGTTGTGTCCTGGAATGAGAGCTTATTATTCTTGTTATTATTATTAGAATGAGAGTTGAATTAATTATAAGGACACAAATGTTTAGTAATCATTCGTATATATTTGCCTAAACAACCCGAAAGCTAACTTCCCCCACTAATGTATAGTGATTTTTATATTGCTTTAAATATTTACCACTTTTACAGAAGGCGTTACCATTTGGTGAAGCTTTCTATCTATCTTCACACGTATGCCTTTTGGGTCTGCCGGCATGCCAAGGGTAGCTGCCATGAAATTATGAATCAAATTCTTGGAAACTTGAATAAACAATCTTTCGGTTTCTTTTTCTTTTCTTTAAAAAAAAAAGTAAGCAATTACAGTGTGTAGCGATTGAAAAGAACCCAAGAAAAAAAGTTAAATTGGAGATGATCAAAATTCTTAGCCATATTCAGGTACAACAAAAAATTGCATTTTCTATGATTCATAAAGTTCAAAGGTCAAATTATTTAACGTGACATAATTTACCAAAAATTGCAATTGAACATAAAGTTTTCGGCTGTCCATACTGATGATAGAGCTCATGACTATCAAGTTATATCGATCACATAGTGAGATCATTTTGAATAATGCCTGCATATATTGTTTAAAGAGAACTGCACCAACATCAAGAGATCAATAAAATCAGAGAATTGTCTTTTGGAAACTACGGAAGTAGTGCGAAAACTGTGGCATGGGATTAGCACTTTATATGCTAAGCATAGGAAACCATGATGAGATTTTGAATTGTGGTTTGGCCTATAAGTTTGGTGTCCAAGTTTAAAAACTGTGACCTGATCTAAGCTGTGGAAAAACATAATCGACAATAAATAGGAGTAAATTACAAAGTTGCATTCCAAACTATTTGTTTTTCTTGCGTAATACACCCAAATTTTTAATCTACGTAAAATATACATTGAATCTTGAAATCTTTTACAATTGAGATCTAATATCTGACAAGTATTAAAAAGCATAAGCAATTTTGGCCACGAAATTTACATGTAAGTTTTTTTAAGGATAGAGGTAATCATTTTTAAGGAAAAAAATTGAAGCTCAATACATAAAAAAGAGTACTAAATTAAAAGTAGCCATTAGATCTTAATTATCAATGGTTTAAAAGTTTATGGTGTATTGTGCAAAAATTTAAAGTTTGGTAAAAAATAAATAGTTCAAGATATAACAATGTAATTTACTCCAATAAACACGACTATTAAAAGATGGAGAACCAAAGTACCAAGCCTCTCAACCACTATATTAATCTTATCACTATTCTTTAATTTTGCTAATGAGTGTCTAGACTCTATCTCCTTAACTTGTAGGCTGAAAGCAGCAGGTTTCTAAAAAATTATTTAAAGTTATCAATGTCTTAATAAAACAATGAAATTACAAATTTAGGAAAAGAGGAAAAAAAAAAAAAACCATAGCAGAACATTTAGGCAGAACCACTTTGACCACATTCACACATACTTATGGTTGATACCTGACAAATTAAAGACTTGTACTATGTTTTAAGTGATATGTAAGTGCATTCGCCATTTGTTTTTCTTTATACTATGTTGTTTTTTAGTTATTTTTTGTTTATTATAGAGTAAACAAGTGGTGCTGAATTTTAACCTAATTCTTTTAATGGTTATTCTAATTTCAATATAAAAGTTGAAAATCTCGTGCAACAAATTTATTATCATCTTTCAGCCAAAAACTAGATCATCATCATCTAATCTGTGAGCAAATTCTTAACTGAAAAAATGTGCCCCTATTACCATTTCTTGATGTTTCTAGACCAACATTGAAAGCTAATCATCTCCAGGCTCATTCAGCAACAAAAATTTCAAACCACAACAATTTTTACAAGAAAACGAAGACTTACTCTATGTACCGAAATAAAAAAGTTTTATAAAGTGGTTTTAAGGATACATATTTCACAAGGAAATTTGCAGTTTTAAAGGCACTAAATCAGAGATCATACACTGGCTTTACTGAAGTGCAACGAAACTCAACGTGAAGTCCCACGTTCACAAAAACAAGACAAAGGCAGTGTTTACAATAGAATAGCATGGCTTTGTTGCTCCCCGGGCTCGGCAACGTGGGCCTGTCGTCTATGTGGGGCACAAAGGCAGTTGGGCGTTGGGTCAGCTCATTTGGGCCGGATCTGCTGTAGGCCTTTTATGGCCCACATTCCAAGAGGAGAGTTGGGCCGTGTCCATTAGGCGAAGGCCTGAATTACTCGGCTCCTATAATGGAGGGTACCACGTGAGGCTGGCTTCACAGAGCACCGACCGCTTGCGGGTCCTGGAGCTGGAAGGATAACGGGCCGGTACCACTCTTATCCAACATACCCAGCTGGATGATCTCCATTGACCCGCTATTTTTGCATTTTGGGCCTATGATTTAGACAACGGGCCCGTGCTATCCTCTCCAACATAGCCCAGTGGCTGACCTCAATTGGACCACTATTTTTTTGCATTTCGGCCCTAGGTTCAGGCCCTTTTTTTCATATCTTCCACCCGTGTGGTTAATGAACAATGAAATTTTCATAATTGCCATCTTCTACGATTTAATTTTATAAATATTTATTTGTGATATAACTTTTTATAAATATAACTTTTAAAAGTATGGCATGTAATTTTCTTTAATGAATGCTTTTCATCAAATTCAAAATAAATGAAGATTAAACTGCATAACTGGGGAAAAAAAAAGAAGCTTGTATTTTACATAGGACAACAGTTCAATACATATGGACAGAAAATGCTAGTTCACTCTTAAAAAAAATGCAGGTTCCATTTAAAATGTATATATATCTCTATGTATATATTATGCAAGTTCATTTTTTTTGAAAGCTACACTATGCAAGTTCATTGAAGAAATGTATTTGCTATGAAAATGGATGGGTTGATGTTATCGAGGTTATTAGGCATTTTGACGAAACATCAATGTGGCCATTCTATTCCAAATTCATTACAAACAAAATACACATAAAACAGTTAATTTATTTGGCAAGGAAAGGTCCTTATCATTATCTAAATTATAAACAGTGTACAGTAGGGTGAACGGCGGACGGATTGACAGTTTTTGAGCGGGTGCGGTGCAATTTTTTTGGATGATGGGTTGGCGATTAACTAACCCGCAAACCGCCCACCACATGGCGGGTGGTTTCGGTTTGGTTTTTTGTGGTTGCGGGCGGGTTGAGGCGGTTTAGACCTATGCTATTGTCCAATATAATTTTTTGGACATTTTTTTTAGAAAATGAAGAAAATTTGTAGAAAATATAAGATGATAATACATAAAGCATTCCCAATAACAATCAAGTTTAATGCCTAAAGACAGTAACCATATTCAAAAGTACAAATTAAGAAACATAATCATTCACTGCAACAAGAAACATCAATTGCAGATGAAGTGATGAACAAAGTTAAGAGTCCATAAAGATTAAATGTTAGACATGTATGCTCTAAGGAGTAAAAATGTAATACGTTTTTGGAGACATTTTTATCAATAAATAATTTATTCATTTATAAATATACCAAATATTGTCCTCTTTACGTTCATATTTGTTGAATGTATGATAAGCAAACAGTAGTCTGAGACTGTCAATCTAAACCTTAAGAATTGGGCATATGATGGGATGATTATGCGGAACACACAATTCTTAGGGTGACGGTCTAAAACATATGATCCGCAATCGAGGGAATAAAGTTGGGCGCTTTATTCATGTAAAGATTGTTATGTTGTCTATATCCCTTTTGGGAGATGGTTTGTCTTGACCATCGGAGTTGGACTCCATGAATAGAAACATTGGCACGTTGTCAAATGTGACGATGTGTTGGATCGGGACATAAAGTGAATTGATTTGGATTAATAATTCTGTCTTGGCAAATCGATTCACTTTAGACAATCATTTGTATTGTATCTTAATCCTGAGATGAATAATGGGCCCGTTGTCTTGACTTGTGTCTTTTGATGTACCAATGGGTGACTCCCACATCTCTATAGTGGCATGCATGCCGGTACGTTGGAGGCATGACTCTTGATAGCGTAGACTTGTTATTCATAGATATGGAATCCATAGCTCCTCTTTAGGAGTAATGATATCCTCTTATATGCGTTGTCCTGTAATTGGAAAACTGGAGCGCTCAACCATTTGGATACATAGGTGTAACCGAATGGTATACTATCTTTAGATAGTAAGTTTTCTAATGGTGAGACAATGAAACGTAAGATAAAAATAATCGAAAATGTAAGACAGAACTTGTCCTTAAGCCGGTTATGGATGATCATATGGGGATGCGATACACTATGATATGTCATGGAGACTTAGCTACACGAGCTTCGTAATTCTATAAAGTTCGAGAGTGCAGCTCCAAGCTTTTAGTGGAGTAGCATTGGAGTTGATAATTGTGAAATGTATATCTGGGATATTGGGTTTCATAATTATCATGAGCTTGAACTTTATAGGTCCATTTTGGTCCCCTTTGCTAGCTCACAAAATCCTGTAATGACACGGCGCGTTTTTCCAATAATTGGTGACTTATGTCGAATTTATCATATTGGTTTAAAATTTGTAAGAATCAAATAATTCATGTCTGTTTATTGGTTGAATTAATTTTGTAAGAAATTAGTTCAAGATAAACTTGTTGAATTATTGTGATCAGATAATTCTTGTCTGTTTATCGGTTGATTTAATTTTGGATAAATTGGATTAAGATAAACTTGTAGAATTATTGTGAATTAATTTATTTTCTTAGAGATT
Organism: Artocarpus heterophyllus; assembly: GCA_025403435.1. Lineage (NCBI taxonomy): Eukaryota > Viridiplantae > Streptophyta > Magnoliopsida > Rosales > Moraceae > Artocarpus > Artocarpus heterophyllus. The sequence goes on along the minus strand of CM046346.1, from coordinate 1,812,666 downwards.
ATATTGATAAAGTTTGTTTTGATCAGATATCTTTTCTATTGGGCTATTTGAATCAAAACTGATACTTTATCCTTTAGAATCTCGGGTGAAAAATAAAAGATTCACGGAGATTTTTTCTCGGCAGTTCGGCCTGCCGGATGACGTGTTCGGCCTGCCTATCAGACAGTTCGGCCTGCCTATCAGCGGAGATAAGATTACGCGTTTTCACGCGTATCTTATCAGATATTGATCCGAACTTGATTCTGTTTCGATTTTTTGAGACCAAATCTGATATGGACTGACCCTAGGACCAATAGGTATAAAAAGAGAGTGAGTCTAATGATTTACTCAGATCAATTTGAGAGATTAAGAGTGATACTCTTCTAGTGAGCATCTGAAAACTCCCTGAGAGCTTTTGTTCACAAATCACAAATCACAAACACTAGCTTTGGGTTCTCTCTATTGGTTGGAAGGAGAGTCACCGGTGGAAGAGCTGTACGTGTGAGCCCACACTCACTCCGGTTGTGGATAGAGAATAGCAAAGAAGACCAGTTGGTTGAGGCTCTTCTGGAACGTTACTTCTCTACACAGGTCGCGAGGTTCTTCGGCACACTGAGGTTAGTAAGATCTGTTTAATTTATACATATAACATGTCAAACTTGTATTTTGGAAAATACTCTGATGAAAATTTTTAAAAATTCCGGTGCGCACTTTGTTTCCAACATTAAAGCCTATATTCATTGGGTTTGAAAATAATAGAATGTTACAAATGAAATGATTTCTTTTTCTTTTTAGGGCTTTCTCTACTAACTTACTTGATTTGAATTTTGATCACTTCACAAAATAATAAGAGAATTTTCAGTTTTCAATATGTCAAAAGGCAGACGAGGCCATGTTTGGAGTGTTAGATTGTTCAATCATCTCTAAAATAAAGAACAAAATCAAATAAATGATAAGTTTTTTTTTTTAAAAAATATAGGCGGGAGGGTTCGGGTTGAACCCGCCCTCAAAAACTTAAAACAAAACCCGTCCATTTGAATATATTGGTGGGCGGGTTCAACCCGCCTGTCAGTGAGTTGCTAACGCAAACCTGTTTTTTTTGAGATGGGCGGGCGCGGGCAGTTGGCGGGTGGGGTCGGTTTTTGTACAGCCTTAGTGTAAAGGTCTCACATGCTACAATAAAAAGAAAAAAATTACTATAACGTAAAACTTTTATATATTATTATATAAATAGTTCTAACAAATGTTTTCACTTATTATATCAAATACTCTGTTAATAATTATAAGTACGGAAAGTCATTTATGTAGCCGGAAAACTTTGTTCGGATCAGTATTGTCCAACAAACTTTTTTATTATAGAAGAATAGATAAAAAAAAAACAAATAAAAAAAAAATAAACTAGTAAAAATATGTGTACGCATAAACTATGTTGGAGATCCTTGCGGCTGAGTTGTAGCTTTACTTGGCAGCCGTATTAGGTAGAAAGCCAAAAAGTGTGCCAAAAAAATTTTTTAATAAGAAAGGGGAAAAGAATAGTACTTGAAGCTAACATTTTTGCTTTTCTTAGAAGTAATTCAATTTATTTTCTTATTTTTTTTATTATTTATATATAAAAAACACAAACAGTTTTTTTGTCTCATTTGGTTTTATTTGAAAATTTTTAAAAATATTTTTATATTTTTTTTAAGATAAAAATTTTAAAAACACTCTTAACAAAATTTTTTAAAAAATTTTATTTTTTAAAATTAAATTATTTTTACTTATTTTAAAACTAATACCTAACTATTTTAATACCCTTGGGTCTGAGTCAAAAAAAAAAAAAAAAAAAAACTCGCTTCAACAAAAACCAATCTTTTCTTTATTACAATTTTTAATATTTTTTTATTTGGACTCCACTTTGACTTCTGTACGGTCCATTACTCAGCTCACAAGACCTTGCCCTGTAACGACTATCTCTTCACTTTCCCTCTCTCTCTCTCTTTTTGTCCAAATTTCGATCTTTTTTTTTTTTGCTTCCATTTTGGGTTTAGTTAGATCTACCAAATATCCCACTAAATTGCCCTTTAGTTTTTTTTTTCTTTCCCTCTTCAACTCCATTTCACCATTACGTTTTTACTTCCCAAAAAAACCAAAGCTCAAATTCTTTCTTCTTCTTCTTCTTCATATTACTAAATTCACCATTTTTTCTTCTTCTTCGTCTTCTTCGATTCTCTGCAGAGCCCAAACGCTAGATCTGCAATGCAGCACCTTCGGCCCCGCCGGGATTCCGCTCCGGCCGCCGCGAAATGGCACCACAAGGTAATGCCGACCGATTAACCAAAGAAATTTCGTTTTTTTTTTTTGGTTATTTTAGGTTTAGTTTGTAATTTTTTTTTGGTAGCTTGAGGAGAATTTGGAGCAATGGCCGCATCTGAAGGAGCTGGTTCAGTGCTACACGGCGGACATGGTGAGGGACGAGAAAAAGTACGGCCACTACGAGAGTGTTGGCCCTGTGTCGTTCCAGAACCAGATTTATGAAGGACCTGATACTGATATTGAGACTGGTAAAAACCCTTTCTTCTTCTTCTTCTTTGATTCTTCCAGAACATTGTGTATTGTTGTCAAAGAAGATTCTTTAGGGAGGTTACGAATTGTACTTGCTTAGCTTGCAAATTGGGGCATTTGGCTGAAAGTTCATCCTTTGCTCAAGTCTATAATTAGTAACTGAAAGAGAAAATTTTACGATTTTGCATGTTTCCTTTTGGTACAGGTAACTATTTATTGGTTGCTATTGTAAAGTACGGGGTAAAGAAAGGAATTGTTTTGTGGGGTGATTTTAGTTGTGAACCATGAATTTTGTTTAGTTTATTTGTTTGTGAAAATGTAATCATTAAAGTGGAAAGAATTATTTTAGAAGTCCAAAGTACAACATTTATGCGTTGACAGTGTTAGTTTCCCTCTCTCTGTACTTGGTGGAATCTTAATATTGTGAAGAATGAGACAGGATTGAGTAATGAGTATACTAGCACAAAATCTGTTTTCCCACTCCTTAATGGATTCTTATGGTCTATAAAACTTCTTCAACCTATATACAGAAATGCATCTTGCTAGTGCGAGGCGAACCAAGACGGAAGACGATGACGACGTGCCAAGTACCTCAGGGAGGCAGTTTGCGGAGGCTACTGCTTCTGACGGATCACAATCAAATGCGTTGAAGGTTGCACTAGTTTATAGCTTGGGATGACGTGCCTCATTCATTCAGCTTCCTTCTAGTTTACTTCCTCAAGTTTACAAGAATTGATGAGTTTTTGAACAAAAAAACATTTGCAGCATTTTGGTCAATCCCCGTTACCAGCTTATGAACCGGCTTTTGACTGGGAAAATGAACGGTCGATGATATTTGGTCAAAGGATTCCAGAAATTCCAATATCCCAGTATGGCATTGCCAAAAATCTTGTTTCTCAGTAGAATTACTCATCATTGCTTTTTTCCCCCATATTGATTTATTATTATTTTTCCCACTCTCCTGGGTGTTTTCAGTGGATTGAGGATCTCTGTCAAAGTTTTGTCCCTATCTTTCCAAGCGGGGTTAATTGGTAAGCACTGTTTGTGTCTTAGTCCCTATCTTTTTCTTTCCTCCTCGTGGTACACATCCCACTGCTTTCAAGTTTTGAGCTGTATGTAGCATACTGATCTATTTCTATCTCTATCTCTCTCCCCCTTATAGAGCCATTTTATGGTACAATATGCTTATACAATAGGGATCGAAGAGAAAAATTGTCTGAAGATTTCTATTTCCGTGTGGCGCCAACTGATACACAGGATGTAAGTTTTTGAGTATTGTGGCTTCTTTTCCTTCATCCCTGTTTCCCAACTTTGATCAATTCTTAAGATATCTCTGGCGTGTGGTCTTTTTGCATGAATTATTATCTAAGAACTTACTATTTGTCTATTTCCCCTGTTGTCTTTTCCAGGCCAATATCTCATTAGAATCTCGTGGAATTTTCTATTTAGATGCACCATCGGCATCAGTTTGTCTGCTAATTCAGTTAGAGAGGCATGCCACAGATGAAGGCGGGGTTTCTCCTTCTTTCTATTCTCGTAAAGAGCCAGTATGTGAATGTTCAAGTACTCCGGTGACTTAATTTTATAATTACCTCTACGTCCCCTACTTGCCTCAATGCATCGAACTTTGTTAATATTCCTTGCTTCCATTTTCCCCACAAATAAAATGTTAGTTTACTCTCAATATGCTGCATATAGGTGGTGTTGTTACCTTGATAATTTGAATGCTTATACTGGATTGAAATTATCCATTGCAATCTGGGTTGTTTTCTAGTGGAAGATAATTGGACTTTCAGTGCTTCCATGGTATTTGTGTTTTCCTTGATTGCTATAATGTGTGAGAAACTTCTTAAATCAGAAAAAAAAGGCATTATTATTGATTGATCCAGTTCATGTAAGAAGGTTGGCAGGCTGTCTGCATCATGATGTGGAAGTCTGTAGATCAGGATTAATTACTGGACAATATTGTTCTATTAATGTTGGTGATTTGAGGCTTTTGTTATGCATTTAAGCTTGTATGTAGACGTTTTTAGTATCTGGTTTTCAAACTTACTCTATATCTCATTTATTTAACTGATCTGAACAGGTTCACTTAACTGAGAGAGAGAGGCAAAAACTGCAGGTGTGGTCTCAAATAATGCCTTACAGAGAGTCGTTCGCCTGGGCTATTGTTTCATTATTTGATAACAGCATTACTGCAGCTTCTGGTGGGTCTGCTTCCCCAAGCAGCCCTCTTGCTCCGAGTGTGTCCGGATCAAGTTCTCATGAGGGTCTTTTTGAGCCTAGTGCAAAGGTCACATTAGATGGGAAGTTGGGTTATTCAAGTGGGAGCTCTGTGATAGTGGAGATATCAAACTTAAATAAAGTTAAAGAAAGCTATACTGAGGACTCACTTCAGGTATGGCAGACATCTTTATAAGTTAATCACCTCCATTCTGTTTTCTTTTTTAAAGCTTCCTTTGACATCATATAGAATCTCGGGTAGCATTTTGTTTCTTTTATGTTTACTTTGCTTTTCAAATTATAGAGTCCCTGGTTAAAATACGATAATCGTCTACAGTTTTGTGACGTGAATATCTTTTGTTTGTTTCTTGATAGCATGTGAATAGCATTATCTTATGTGATTCTTCATGTAAGGGTTATTTTCTGTGAACATATTCATGTTGTGGCACTCACGGGTATTATTCATGATTCTTCCTAGTATATTATTGTTGTTGCTGTTGTATTTTGTGGGATGTTTGTGTCATTATGGTGGCTTTCCTATGATACGTAGGATCCCAAGCGCAAAATGCATAAACCTGTGAAAGGTGTATTGCGACTGGAAATTGAGAAGCACCAAATTGACCATGCCGACTTGGAAAATATATCAGAAAGTGGCAGTGTGACCAATGATTCAGACGATCCAGGGGATCACGTTACTGATTCCTCGTATGGGAAGCTCCCCAGTAATGGTTCAGGTGGGCCCCACAGTAGCCAGTCTAAGTGGAATTCTTTCGATGCTGGAAATGGATCAAACATTCAAAGGGGTCAAGATTGCAATGTTGATGACGTAAGTGTGATCCTGTTGTGTTGCTTTCTCATGTTGCTTGCTTCACTGTCACTTCCCAGAAGACATTTCTTTTGAGATACGTGTACCCACCGTCTAGTTGTTGTACCATTTTGTAACTCAAATTTTGACTTGAATTCCTTTGTTTTCAATTTCTTGTTAATGCACACAATGTATGCATGGCAAGGTCAATTAATTTTTACAATCATAGGTAGCGTTTTAAATCTTGACTGTATTATAGTTAATGCTTTCTTTATGTTCCCAGTTAACTAAATGATTGTCTCGGTTAACTTCCAGTTCCAAGCTTTCGATTTCCGCACTACAACAAGAAATGAGCCCTTTTTGCAGCTTTTTCATTTTCTCTATGTATATCCTTTAACTGTTAGTTTAAGCCGGAAGAGGAATTTGTTTGTGCGGGTTGAATTTAGGGAGGATGATGCTGATATTCGTAGACAGCCTTTAGAGGTAAGTACATCCTGATCACTAAAATCTGTTCTCCCTACGAGGAAATTTACGCTTAGTCATTTCATTTCTGCTGGCTCATTTGAGCAGGCGATGTATCCGAGGGAGCATGGTACAACACTTCAGAGGTGGGCTCACACGCAAGTTGCTGTTGGAGCTAGGTTGGCCTGCTACCATGATGAGATTAAACTTTCGCTCCCTGCTTCCTGGACACCAACTCATCATCTTTTGTTCACTTTCTTCCATGTTGATCATCAAACTAAAATGGAAGCTCCACAGCCTGTAAGATTCAACATGTCATGGATAAATTCTGAACTTTCCATGTCTTAAACCCCCAATTAAAGTTTCATTGAAATCACTGATTTTCCCATGCATTTTACAGGTGGTAATTGGATATGCTGCGCTCCCATTGTCAACACATGCTCAGTATGCATATACCTTTAGTGAATTTCCTTTTCTGTTTTTTCTTAACCCCAAAAAAAAAATGAAAGATAAAAAAGATATTTTTGACCCTGATAGTTTTTGGTTCTTTTCAAAATATAGTTATCTATTAATGATTTGGAACATTATGATAATGATTTTTTTCAGGTTGCGATCTGAGATTTCTTTACCAATTATGAAAGAGCTGGTTCCACATTATCTCCAGGATATGAGCAGGGTATGCTTGAGAATTTTTTTTTGAGATTTTGATGCTTCTTTTTTTTTTTTTTTTAACTTGTGATTTTCAATGGTTGTTATAAGTTTTGATTGACTGGAATGAAGGCTTTTAGTATTTTTAATCTCATTGTAGGAGAGGCTGGATTATTTGGAAGATGGAAAGACTATCTTTAGATTGCGATTAAGACTTTGTTCGTCCTTGTACCCCGTTAATGAACGCATTAGAGATTTTTTCCTTGAATATGATAGGCACACTCTTCGAACGAGCCCACCTTGGGGTTCTGAACTTCTTGAGGTATTGCTTCCTAGTATGCTTTATTTAATTACTATTTGGCATATGATTATGTTGTAAAAGTTACTATTCTACTTCACCCTCTTGTGAACGAATTGCAAAGAAGTGTAAATTGTTATATGGAAGATGCATCTAGGTGAAAAAGGCTCTCTTTTGTCATTTTTTTCTACAATTGTATTTTAAACCAATGTGGCATCACACATATATATTTTTTTGAAGGCATAACATTAGATAATTCTACTAATTTACAATTTAAGTTGGTGCTTGGCGTTGGAAGTTGTCACTTGTCAGTGTGATTTAAAGTACTGAAATTGGTATTATCATTGGTTCCGTCATGGTATTACCGTGCCATGAAATTTAAATATCATAAACGTCATGCCAGTGTGTAGTAGAATAGTAGATTCTGTATCCTTCAACAGAATTTTAATTGTTAGGAAGCTGCTTCTCTGTCTCTCGCTAAATTTCTTGTCAACTCAGTGCTGACATTTTGATATATTTCTGGAAGTGTTAGAATTAGGTGAATTGAATAATCAAAATTTTGTAACTCAGTTTCTGGGCAATATAGAACAGAGTGATTTCAGATTTTGATTTTGCATGCAGGCTATTAACAGTTTGAAGAATGTTGATTCCACTGCTTTGCTTCAGTTTCTTCATCCAATTCTTAATATGCTTCTCCATCTGATAGGCAACGGTGGAGAAACACTTCAGGTTATGTATAAGATTCTTTTAGGGCTCTATGGTTAATAAATTTTGCTGCAAAATTTATGGTTTTTGTAGTTATTATGAGATAGCCTATTCATGGTTTCAGCGGTGAACTGCCATCTAAATACTTTTTGGCCATTGTTTTCAGGTTGCAGCTTTCAGAGCCATGGTTAATATTGTTACCAGGTTTGTTAATTTATGGTTTTATATAGCTTAGAACTCATCAGAAGTTGTGATGTAATTGCTTGTATAATTGCCTGGGACATAGAGAAACCTTTTACACTAGGATGTATTTTCAGATGCACAGCCATACATATGTTTATGTATACACTTGTTTGTTTGTTTACGTTCCTGATTGATTTTGGATTTCATTGACATTTTGTGGAATATTACCTGTAGGGTGCAGCAGGAGTCAGTTGATGATGCTGAAAGGAACCACTTTCTAGTAAACTATGTTGATTATGCTTTTGATGACTTTGGGGGTCGTCAGCCTCCCGTTTATCCTGGTCTGTCCACTGTTTGGGGTAGCCTTGCTCGAAGTAAGGTGAGTGTTTCCTGTTAGTATTCTTCATTCGCCACATTAGCACCACATTTGTTTACTATTTGGTGCTTTTTATTTTGTTCTAGTTAAAACTCGTCCAATTTCACGAGGTTGGTTGTGCAGGCTAAAGGCTATCGTGTCGGACCAGTTTATGATGATGTTTTAGCCATGGCTTGGTTTTTTCTTGAACTTATTGTCAAGTCAATGGCATTGGAAAAAACTCGCCTTTTCTATCATAGTCTTCCACTAGGTAAGCTGCTGATAAAACTTGTGCTTCCCTAAGCTTTCCTCTTTCCTATTCATGTTTCTTCAATATTTATGTTCCTCTGATGGTGCAGGCGAAGATATTCCACCTATGCAACTTAAAGAAGGTGTTTTCAGATGTATCATGCAGTTGTATGATTGCCTGCTGACAGAAGTACATGAGCGTTGTAAGAAGGGGTTAAGCCTAGCAAAACGCTTGAACAGTAGTTTGGCTTTCCTTTGTTATGATCTTTTGTCGATTATAGAACCTCGCCAAGTTTTTGAATTGGTACGCTCTCTGCTTAATTTAGTTTCTGAATAAGCATATATCTTCTATATACCTGTCCATTTTGTTCCTTTATGTGATCTAGGGTTGGCCCTAATGGGTACATTATGTTCTATTCAAATGTTAAACCGAGATATTATCTAGTTATTTTCTGTTTTATTTGTATTGAATGTTGCTGCTGTTGTTACTGTGTGGGAAATGTCTTGGTAAGTTAGTGGGACAGAAGGAAGATGAAAGGAAGAGAGAATGTTTATGCAGTAGGACAAGAAACATGATGGCCTTTTGAGTTAGAGTTGAAAAAACAAATAAATAATGCTATGTGCTGCTTGCAAGGTGTGGTGAGAAAATTTTATGTGAACAAACTCGAGCTGTTGCCTTCATTTATGTTTTTATTCCAGCTTATTTTTTTCTTTTTACCTGGTAATGTCTTTGGTCTGCTGCAGGTGTCCTTGTATCTGGACAAGTTTTCTGGAGTTTGTCAACCTGCACTGCATGATTGCAAGCTAACATTTTTGCAGATTATCTGTGATCACGATCTTTTTGTTGAAATGCCTGGGAGAGACCCTTCAGATAGGTATGTATCAATCAAATGGATTGGTTGTTGCAAATCCCACAATTAGCTTGCACTTAACATTGAAATCTTTGTGAAATGTTGTCTTTCTATAGTAATTAGACTTCTATCTTTAAAATTTATTGATTTAATGGCTTAATGAAGTCAATATTCATGTTTTAGGAACTACCTCTCATCTGTTCTAATTCAAGAGCTTTTCCTTACTTGGGATCACGATGATTTGTCTCTGCGAGCAAAGGTGAGTTTTGAATAAATAATGCATTGTATGCACTGCCCTTATGTTGAAGGATGCATTGGTATACTTCTTACATCATCAATTTACATATGTCGCTAGTGTCTTGGAATTAGTAAAATTTCCTTGCAAAACCATCATCTCTCCCTAGTAAATGTATTTTTCTAATGTAATAACGTTCTTGTAAGAGTTACAGATATATTTTTATACCATTGCCTGACGATATTGTCTCTGTAGGCAGCTAGAATATTGGTGGTCCTCCTATGCAAGCATGAATTTGATGCTCGGTACCAAAAGCCTGAAGATAAGCTGTATATTGCACAGCTCTATTTTCCTCTTATCGGCCAGGTGAATGGTGTTATCCAAGCCTTTTACCAGGCTTATTAATCATTCTGTATTTTCAATACCAGGCATTTTAGTTTTGCATAATTGCTTCTTAAAATTAGCATTTTCTATAGAACAGTCAATTGGGATTTGTGTCTCCTTTGGTACTGCAGAATCAACAGTTTCCTATCATCTCACAAAAGAAAAAGAGAATCCTATCTTCAGTCAATTTTATTGATTAGTGATGATACGGTCTATGCAGATTTTGGATGAAATGCCCGTCTTTTACAACCTTAATGCTGTTGAAAAGCGTGAAGTTCTAATTGTTATTTTGCAAATTGTGCGAAATCTTGATGATGCATCACTGCTGAAAGCGTGGCAACAGAGCATTGCACGGACCAGATTATTTTTCAAACTCATGGAGGAATCCTTGGCTCTTTTTGAGGTTGCTCAATTTTGCCTTTCTTTTCTCTTGATCATGTGATTGTCTTTTTACCTTGTTTTGCCTTTCTTTTCTTTATTTTGTTCGACTTTAAATTCTTTAATTATTTGAGTGTTTTGCATTTGTATTATTATTTCAGTATTTAAGTAACTGATATGTTGGGGCTTGTTACCGAAATGATACACCATCAACCATTACCTTAAACTTTCACACACTATTTCCATTGCCCGTAATATCAACTGTACATGATGCATTTTACAGCATAGAAGATCTGCCGATGGCATGCTCATGGGATCTAGTTCGCGAAGTCCTGTTAGGGATGTGCCTGCTTCACCTAAATACTCTGATAGACTTTCTCCCGCAATCAATAATTATTTGTCTGAGGCATCAAGACAAGAAGTTAGAGTGAGTTTTATTCTGGTGATCAAGAAGCCAATTGTTTCTAGTGTTTTGTGTATTTTTTGGCTTTTGTTATTACATTTTTATTGAGAGAATATCTATGTATGAATTGAGTGGTCCTTTTCACTAGGTAGTTACATGCCTCTTAGTCCAAACTGTAGATACTTAAGACTAAGAAATCTTTTCTTTTTTATATATTCTTAGCTATGTTGAATCTCTCTTCTGCAGCCTCAGGGAACGCCTGAAAATGGTTATCTGTGGCAGAGAGTGAACTGTCAGTTGAGCTCTCCTAGCCAGCCTTATTCATTGAGAGAAGCTCTGGCTCAAGCACAATCTTCTAGAATTGGTGCTTCCGCTCAGGCTCTTAGAGAATCTCTACACCCAATATTGAGGCAAAAACTGGTATAGTTTGTGCGTAGATTTTTTTTTTTAATTGATTGATTGATTGCTTGCAATGGCTAATATATATATTTTTTATTTAGCAAAGTATTTTTTTAATCCCCACAAATTAGCCATTTTATTGTTTTGGTTTGCTGATAACTTATTATTTTCAGGAACTTTGGGAAGAGAATTTGAGTGCTTCTGTCAGTCTTCAGGTTTTGGAAATAACTGAGAAATTTTCCATCATGGCAGCGTCCCACAGTATTGCGACAGACTATGGAAAACTTGACTGTGTCACAGCCATTTTTATGAGCTTCTTTTCTCGAAATCAACCATTGGCTTTCTGGAAAGCTTTGCTTCCAGTTTTCAACAGTATATTCAATCTTCATGGTGCAACTTTGATGGCAAGGGAGAATGATCGTTTCTTGAAACAAGTTACTTTCCATCTTCTTCGACTTGCGGTTTTCCGGAATGACAACATCAGGAAAAGGGCCATCATTGGGCTCCAGATTCTTGTTAGGGTAGGTTCTCCAGTCCCCACATTGTATCTCACCGCTTACGGTCTACTTTGTGGATATGCGTAATTTTTTTTTTTTTTTGCAGTGTTCGTTCTATTACTTTATGCAGACAGCAAGGTTGAGAGTCATGCTGATTATTACGTTGTCAGAGTTGATGTCTGATGTGCAAGTGACACAGATGAAGTCTGATGGGACATTAGAAGAGAGTGGTGAAGCACGACGCCTTAGGAAATCTTTAAATGAAATGTCAGATGAAGATAAGAACCCCAATCTGTTGAGGGAGTGTGGACTTCCTGAAAGTGCACTATTGGCAATCCCAGAAAAAATGACACAGAGCAAGTGGTCGTGGTCAGACGTGAAGTATCTCTCTGACAGTCTAATTCTTGCCCTTGATGGCAGTTTGGAACATGCGCTTTTGGTACGTTTAACAATGTTGTGTTTTGTACTCCCCCACCCCCTTTTATATGCACACTGCATTTCTGTATTTTTGTCAAGATGAACAAATGTTCTATATCTTCAACATCATAAAACTGGGTGAAAACTTTTTGCAGGGCGCTTTAATGACCATGGATAGGTATGCAGCTGCCGAAAGCTTTCATAAACTTGCCATGGCATTTTCCCCTGTTCCAGATCTTCATATAATGTGGCTACTTCATTTATGTGACGCACATCAGGAAATGCAGTCCTGGGCAGAAGCTGCCCAATGTGCTGTGGCTGTAGCTGGAGTGGTAATGCAGGTAAAAACAGTATTTCTTGTAATGCAACCTTTTAATAAAAAAAACTATGTAATTGGGTTTCTAACGCCAGTTAGATTTTTACAAAAAGGCGTGAAATTGTCTAGAATTTCCCTTGCATCTGATTATTAAAGAAAATTTGAATTTAAAATTATTACCAATGTTTGTAGAATGATAGGCATTCACATTGGCTGAATCATAGCCTTTCCTCACCTGCTAATGTAATTATACATGCATGGTGTATGGCTAGAAAATGCTAATTTTGCTCTAAGAGGATAATTTGCAGTCCAATTTCTGATTTTGCAGAGGGAACTATCAGAGTTAGAAATCTGTAGAAAGGAAATTTTTCTCCTTACTTTTATTAATTCTATGTACAGGTATTTATACATTTGATACTAGATAAACTCAGGAACTAATCCCACAAATCAGGAACCATCCTAACTAAATCTATACCATTAAAAAAGCTGATTTTTCTCACATAATACCTAACAAACTGATCCCCTAAATCTCGTATTTTACAACACTCCCCTCAAGCTGGTGAATAGATGTCTTCCATTCCAAGCTTGCTAACTAAGTCTTGGAAAACTGAACTCGACAAACCCTTTGTAAGAACATCAGCTAGTTGGTCCTTGGATGAGACAAATGGAGTACAGATTAATCCGCTATCTAACTTTTCCTTTATGTAGTGCCTGTCAACTTCAATATGCTTTGTCCGATCATGTTGTACCGGATTATGAGCAATACTTATTGCTGACTTGTTGTCGCAGTATAACCTCATTGGACCCTCCCATTTTATTCGTAGATCATCAAGAATCATCTTCAGCCACATTAATTCACTTATTCCCAATGCCATTGACCTGAATTTTGACTCTGCACTTGATCTTGCCACTACACTTTGCTTCTTGCTCCTCCATGTAACGAGATTACTGCCTAGAAAGATACAATAGCCTGAGGTTGATCTTCTATCAACTAGTGAGCCTGCATAATCCGCATTCGTGTAGGCTCCTAGGGTCATACCTCCTCCTTTCTTAAACAAGATTCCTTTCTCGGGATTACCTTTCAAGTACTGGAGAATTCTGTGTACTGCCCTGAGATGTATTTCTTTGGGATTGTGCATGAATTGGCTAACAACACTTACTGCAAAAGCAATATTAGGTCTAGTATGTGCCAAATAGATCAATCTCCCCACAAGCCTTTGGTAAGAGCTCGTATCTACCATGGCGCCTTTTGAAGCATCACAAAGTCCGTGGTTAAACTCAATAGGTGTTTCAACAGGTTTACATCCTAATTTTCCAGTTTCTTTCAACAGATCAAGAACGTATTTTTGCTGTGATATAAAGATTCCTTGCTTCAAGTGGGCCACTTCAATACCTAGAAAGTATTTTAACTTTCCAAGCTCTTTGATGTCGAACTCCTTCTCAAGACATTTCTTCAAATTCTGCATGCCCTCTTTGTCATTGCCAGTCACTATGATGTCATCAACGTATACCAAAAGTGCCGTCACTCCCCCTGACACTGAGTGCTTCACAAACAAAGTGTGGTCCCCTTGACTCTGTTTATAACCTAAGGCAATCATTGCCTTAGCAAATCTTCCAAACCAAGCTCGTGGTGATTGCTTTAGACCATATAAGGCCTTTTTTAGCTTACATACCATACCCTTTTTAGACTCAAAACCAGGAGGGACTTCCATATAAATCTCTTCTTCGAGATCTCCATGCAAGAAGGCATTTTTCACATCAAATTGTTGCAAGGTCCACCCAAAATTAGCAGCTAACAAAAGGAGGACCCGTACTGTATTCATCTTTGCAACTAGAGCGAATGTCTCAAGGTAATCTATGCCATAGGTTTGTGTGTATCCTTTGGCCACCAATCTAGCCTTGTATCTTTCCAAGGAGCCATCAGACTTGTATTTCACAGTAAAGACCCATCGACAGCCCACCAGCTTCTTTCCTTTCGGTAAACTAACCAATTCCCAAGTCTTGTTTTTCTCCAAAGCTTCCATCTCTAGCTTCATAACATTCTCCCACTCCTTGTTTCCTAATGCCTCGGATAAATTTCTCGGAATAGGAATTGTGTGAAGGTTACTAGGGAAGGCTTTATGCTTTTGGGATAAATTTTGGTATGACAGGAAGAGGTATAATGGATGTTTTGTGCAGGTCCATGTGCCTTTCCTAAGAGCAATGGGTAGGTTTGTTTCACTTTGTTCCTCAGGTTCATGGTTCGGTTCAGAGTGGCTAGGTGGCTGTATGATGGTTTCATCTGGCATAGAGGTTATTTCGGGTGATTGAACAGTGGCCTGATTCGGGGATTGAATTTGCACAGTTCGAGAGTTTGGCCTTTTCTTCCTGGAATAAACTTGCAATGGCCGAGTAGTAGCATCTTGGTTATCATTCTCCTTTACCATTCCCTGTGACTTAGGTGACTCTACAATGGGTTCTGATGGAATAGAATTAATTGGAATGGACTGAGACTCAACCGGAGTGGATACCGGCTGACTAGGACTAGGAGCATTGGATATGGACTGAGCAGGAAAATCAAGAAGAAACTGGTCTTTGTCCCTATCTTCACTTAATCTCTCCCCCTGAAGATAGGTATCCCTGAAGTATGTCTCTGTTTCAACAAAAGTGACATCGGCGGAGACAAAAAGTTTCCTTGTAGGTGGATGAAAGCATTTATACCTTTTTTGGGTGGAGGAATACCCAACAAAAACTCACTTAAGAGCACGAGTGTCAAGTTTTCCCCGTTGTTGAGAGTGAACATGGACAAAGGCAACACTTCCAAAAATTCTAGGAACAATATTGTTTGAGGTATTAAAGTTCGGGAAGAAATTTGCAAGACTCTCCATTGGACTTTTAAAATTGAGGACCTTTGTAGGAAGTCTATTTATGAGATGGGTTGCAGTTAGGACGTCTTCTCCCCAATATTGTTTTGGAACTGTTTTGTGGAATAAAAGAGCTCTTGTGACATCAAGAAGATGGCCGTTCTTTCGTTCGGCCACCCTATTTTGTTGAGGTGTGTTAATACAAGAAGACTCATGAATAATTCCCTGCTTTTGAAAGAATGGAGAAAGGGATTGATTAAAGTAGTCTCGTGCATTATTTGATCTAAATCTTTTAATGCCCACATCAAATTGAGTTTTGATCATATTGTAAAAATTGGGAAAAATTGTACTAACATCGGACTTGTTTTTCATAAGATATATCGACGTTATGCGAGTACAATCATCAATAAACGACACAAACCATCTTGCACTAGAAATGTTTGGAACCGTAGAGGGTCCCCAAATGTCACTATGAATGAGAGTGAAAGGAGAAATTTTTTTTGTATTACTTATTGGAAAGGAAGGACGTTTGTGCTTGGCAAGTTCACAGTCATTGCAATGAAAATTATTGAGAACAGATCCTTTGAACAACAAAGGAAACATAAATTTAAGAACACTAAATGACGGGTGACCCAAGCGTCGATGATGGAGCCAAATTTTGTCTTTATTGGGAATAACTGACTCGAAAAGGAATGATGTAGAAGAGGATTTCTCACTACTAGGTCTTCCACCTTGTTCATCCAGGTAATAAAGGCCATCTCTCTCACTAGCACGTCCAATCGTCCTCTTCGTGCTCTGTTCCTGAAATACACAATGAGAAGGGAAAAAAGACACGTAGCAATTGGAATCTTTGGTGAGCTTTCGAATTGAAATCAGGTTGGCAAACAATTTGGGAATGTGAAGGACATTTTTTAGTGTGATATAATGATTTACATATATGTCTCCTTATCCCGCCACGGTTGTAACTGACCTATCTGCTAAGGTAAGTTTTCTATGGCTAGAACAACGTGTATATGAGTTAAAATGTTCGGAGGAACTTGTCATATGGTCTATAGCTCTAGAATCAATTACCCACAAATTTGAAGAAACCGTATCCGAAGAATTAGCAATGCAAGAGGAGGATGAAATACCTGAAAAAGTTAGTGAGCAAGTACCTGCGGATGGTTTTTCAAGAGACCCCAGCAAAGTCTTCAACCTCTCAATGTCGTCCTTATTAAGCTCGGTAGGCAGATTTCCTTCACTGCTGACCACACATGCTTGTCCCCGTTCACTGGTATGTTGATCAGCCATTTTTTTATTGGGTTGTTGTGCATCACTGGGCCGGCCATGAAGCTTCCAGCACCTGTCCCTCGTATGGCGGTGCTTTTTGCAGTAGGTACAAAATAACGAATCCCTATTGACTGGTTTTGATGGGTCTGCTTGCTTGCTGGATCCGATAGCAGGGTGTCCCGAGCCTACTTCCTTTAATCCAACAGTCTTTGTCACTAAGGCAGAGCCATCTACAGTATGGGTCGCCAGCATCACACTTCTCCTTCCTTCTTCGGCCTGAATTATAGCTATTGTCTCATTTAAGGATGGTAGATCCTCTTTTCCCAAAATCTGCACCCTCACCGCATCAAATTCAACATTAAGACCACAAGAAAGTCATAAATCCGGTTTTTTTCAACAAACCTTTTAAGTATCGCTGCGTCATCACTACAATGCATTTGTATACATTGGTAGTGATCTAAATCCTGCCACAGTCCTTGAAAAAGGCTGGAATATTCCGTAACCGTTCGCGTTCCCTGCTTTGTGGCTGAAATTTTCGTCTTAATCTCGTAGATTTGTGCAGCGTCATGAACCTTGGAATATGTTTGTTTGATGGCGTCCTATATCTCCTTAGCGGTGCTGAGAAACATGCAGGTATCGTTGATTCCAGTTGCATCGAATTCCACAGCCATGACATCACGATTGCGTCTTGTTCATCCTAAGCATCGAATTTAGGATCCCTTTTCTCAGGTCCTGTGCCCAATAAGTGACTCAGTTTGCCTCTTCCCTTCAAAAAAGTGCGAACCAGTTGCGACCATTTTAAGTAGTTCTTTCCATTCAATCGGTATGCAGCCTGTATATTCTGTAAGTCTCCCATTGAAACAGCAGCAGAGTTCTCAATTGTGGTAACATCCACGGCAGGGCTGGTTTCAGTAGACTCTAACATGATTGATTGGTAGGGTTCACAAGAAGGATGAAGGGTCAAGAAGGGAATCAAAGGATTGGGTGAATTGGAAGGTTGAACAAAAGACGGGCAGAGAGAATTGAATCAGGTGAATCCCTATGGCTCTGATACCATATCAGAGTTAGAAAGCTGTAGAAAGGAAAATTTTCTACTTTTATTAATTCTATGTACAGGTAGTTATACATTTGATACTAGATAAACTCAGGAACTAATCCCACAAAATCAGGAACCATCCTAACTTAATCTATACCATTAAAAAAACTGATTTTTCTCACATAATCTCCTAACAAACTGATCCCCTAAATCCCGTATTTTACAACAGGAACCTCTCTCTCTTGACCTTGTACATATTTCTTTAACGATACAAAGTTTCTTGTTTCAAAAAAAGAGGATAATTTTCAGTTACTAGGTGAAAGTACCATCCATCCTGCCCACTATTTTGTTATTTTTGAATTGTACCGTTATTCTTTTCTTGTGGCTCTTGATCTCGGATTTCTGATTAATTTTCTAAAGTTTCTGATACAGATACTTTTATTTTGTTATTTTTTACAGGCCCTTGTGGCTAGAAACGATGGTGTTTGGGGTAAGGATCATATAACTGCTTTACGTAAAATATGTCCAATGGTTAGTAGTGAGATCTCCTCTGAGGCATCTGCAGCTGAGGTGGAGGGCTATGGTGCTTCAAAACTCACAGTTGATTCTGCTGTGAAATACCTACAACTAGCAAATAAACTTTTCTCTCAAGCTGAACTCTTTCATTTCTGCGCGAGCATTCTGGAACTTGTCATTCCAGTTTACAAGAGCAGGAGGGCTTATGGACAGCTGGCGAAATGTCACACTATGCTTACTAATGTGTATGAATCTATTCTTGAGCAGGAATCAAGCCCAATTCCATTCACTGATGCCACCTACTATAGGGTGGGATTTTATGGTGAGAGATTTGGAAAGCTGGATAGAAAAGAATATGTTTATCGAGAGCCCCGTGATGTACGGCTTGGTGACATAATGGAAAAACTTAGCCATATATATGAGTCCCGGATGGATGGGAACCACACCCTGCACATTATTCCAGAATCTAGGCAAGTGAAGGCCGATGAATTGCAGCCTCGAGTCTGCTATCTTCAAATAACTGCTGTTGATCCAGTCATGGAGGATGAAGATTTGGGTAGCAGAAGGGAGAGGATTTTTTCTCTGTCTACTGGAAGCGTCCGTGCCCGGGTCTTTGACAGATTTTTGTTTGATACCCCATTTACTAAGAATGGAAAGACTCAAGGTGGATTGGAAGACCAGTGGAAAAGGCGGACTGTTCTTCAGACTGAAGGCTCGTTCCCTGCACTTGTTAATAGGCTTTTGGTAACTAAATCCGAGTCGCTTGAGTTCTCTCCAGTTGAAAACGCAATTGGAATGATTGAAACTCGAACAGCTGCTTTAAGAAATGAACTCGAAGAGCCTCGCAGTTCTGAAGGTGACCAACTCCCACGTTTGCAAAGCCTACAAAGGATTCTTCAAGGCAGTGTTGCAGTCCAGGTTAGTGTTGTTGAATGGTTTATGGATCTATGATTTCTATACAATAATTTGTAAATTGATCTTTGTTAATATGGCCATCTTCTTTGCCAACTCCAAATCAAAAGCATGGTTTATTTGACTTTAATAACCACTCTTATGGTATCTCATTTGTTTCCTTATGTTTATGCAGGTCAACAGTGGAGTACTAAGTGTATGCACTGCCTTCTTGTCCGGTGAGCCAGCAACAAGGCTGCGATCTCAGGAACTGCAGCAACTCATCGCCGCGCTCCTGGAATTTATGGCTGTCTGCAAGCGAGCAATCCGCGTACACTTCAGATTGATTGGAGAGGAAGACCAGGAATTCCACACGCAGCTGGTGAATGGATTCCAATCTTTAACCGCCGAGTTATCCCATTATATCCCTGCCATATTGTCGGAGCTTTGACAATGTTGTACCATTGTTGTATTTTTTCCTCCTTTAGTGTGGCAGCTTGAAATGTGTTGATATCCTATTGTTCTCTCTTTTTCATCCTTTTGCAAAGAAATCTTCTCGTCTTCTCGGTTGTTCATATGTAACTAATTTTTTTGTTATCAAAATTAGACTTCTAGAGTAATCTCTCATGCATCTCGTGTTGTGAATGGCATTTTTTGGCCCTTGTAGAAGTGTGATTTACCTGCTGCAAGCTTCGCCATAATATTGTAATTAGATATAAAACGACATGCTACTACTATATGCTAGAGAAAAAAATTGGACTAACAGAACTATTTCCTTGTGCAAGTGCTTACTAGTCTACGACGGACGGACGGACGGACGAAAAGATCGATATTCATGTGACCATGGGTACACAGATTTGCAAGAAATGTGATTTTAGTGAAATTTGATGCAAGAATATAGAAGTTCATTTTAAAACATTTTACTTTAAGGCTCAAATAATTAGCTTATATATACGCATGGTACAATATTAATCGAGTAACTTAAATAATTAGCTTTATAAATGCATGAAGTAATATAAATCATCTCGTTAAATGCAAATTACCAACTATATTAATCATATATTTAACTTAAACTCTAAATAAAAAATACTAGTTATAGTTATATGATTAATGTGCATGGTAAAAATTTAATCATAGTGCAATCAATGATGAGTATGCCTTTTTGAACTAAGTAAAATATTTGAAGGCAAACTTATACAGGTAACATATATCCAATGCTTTATACAAGAGAAAATATGGCACCCTATATCTGGTTTCGTACAAGAGAAAGTATAAAATTCCAAAAGGTGCCTTGAGGAGATTTAAAGGTATATAGAAATTAGAAAACGTTCTTAATTTAAATAATATTGATATCAAGACAAGAAATTTGAATAATTTCCTATACAATTTTTGAATACTACATCCAAAAAATAAATTAAAAAAAGACAAATTTTAATATATTCAAAAGTAAATTAATAAAATTATCATTTATTGATATTTTTATAAAATTTATGTAAATTTTCATAATATTTTGTAATTTAATACTGTATTTTTTTTAAAGTTTCATAATATTTTCTCATTTAATACTATATTTTTCCTCATAAAAAACCACAACTTTTCACCAAAATTGATTTATTGTATTTTTATGATAATCTTATAGTACTCCGGAAAATATACTACACCCCCAGTACGGTGGACGTGTCGATTTTTCCTAATTTCCTCAAAATAATTTTTTTAACTTCATCATTACTATTTTAAAAAAAAAATTGCTATCGAAGTGACACTCCCCAAGTCGCATGTTGTTTGGAAAGCCCGCAAAACATGATATCCGATTTTTCAGAAATTCAGGATGCAAAAGGTTTGAGAAGCTCGCAAACTAAAAAGGACGCTAACAATTAACTGACACTTCTCTCAACAGTCAACTACTAGTACAGTAGTACTACTAGCACCATCCTTGACAGGATACAACCCAAAACCCCTGAAAAGAAAAGAAAGAAATCATTGTCGTTTGTTCAACTTCAGTGTCAGAAACTCAAAACTCTTGGCAGAAATGCTTTCCCAACATTTTTTCCTCCAATTTTGACTTCTCCACCCCAAAAAAATGGACCTGTCTATCTTCTACAAGCCAAACCCACTTCTCTTTTCCTCTCCTCCACTCTCCCTAACAAATCATTGACCCAAAATTTCCTGCCAAAGACCCGGCTTTCGTGTTCCAGCCGCCGCAAATCCAAATGGGTCTGGTGGGTTTTCTTGGCAGAGTCTGTCCCGGTCGCTTCGGCAGGGCTCGGACCGCTTCTGGTCCAATTTGGGAGAGTCAGTGAAGAAGGAGACTGGGTTTGATTGGGAGGTTGACTGAGTTCGCGGGGCGAGTCAGAGAAGGGGTGAAGGCGAGTGAGAGCGAGTTGGAACGGTTCAGGATTGATGTGTTGGCCGAGTTCGTCAATTGGAATAAGTGGCAGCATTGGAAGGTATATTTTTGGTTGTTAGGGTTTATGTTTGGTTGGTGAGAAAGTGTGGGAAAAGAGAAGGTTGATGAAGGTTCAAAGTTTTAGTATTTGTTTTGCTCTTTTGGAGGTTTTGGTTTTGAAAGTGCAAAGATTTTAATTTTCTGAGTATCGCTTGGGTTGGCCGCAGAGGAATTTTATTGCTTTGCTCATTTAGATTTATGTCTATGGCGTTTTATCAAGGAAATTTTATTATGAAAGTTTTAAGCCAAGGGGTGAGGTTGTGAAGGACCTACATTGTTGAGTTAGGACCAAATATGGTGTTGCTTTTCTATTTTTCTGTCTTTTTATGTATGTGTTGCTTTTCTATATATGCATATACATACATACATACATATATATATATATATATATATATATATATAAATTTTAGGTTTATTTTTCCCTCTTAAAATTTTATTACTGATGAGCTCAATGATTAAGAGCATTCCCATTTGTTATTCCCAGGATTTAAAGTCATGGGATTCTAAACGAATTGCGGCCTTGGTTCTCTATACCTTTGTCCCGAGGAATATACTTAGCGATTCGAGCTCCTTACCTAAATCGCCAAAGAAAAGAGTTGACTGAGGCTTATATGGAAGCATTGATTC
This sequence comes from Artocarpus heterophyllus, assembly GCA_025403435.1. NCBI lineage: Eukaryota > Viridiplantae > Streptophyta > Magnoliopsida > Rosales > Moraceae > Artocarpus > Artocarpus heterophyllus. Next base: position 1,790,707 of record CM046346.1, on the reverse strand, counting down.
CTGAGCCTTCTCCTGCTAACATAAGAAAGTAAGTCATTATTCATTTTTCTCATTCTTTTGTTTCCAATTTTAGCTTTCTAGATCATTTCTTATTCTTTTAAAAGGACTCAGGTTTCTGGTTACTTCACTTCTCCAGAGTTTGCATTTACCATTTTGATACATCTCATTGTTCCTATGACTGCAGGTTTAAGAAGAGTATCTGGAGGAAAACAACACCCAAAGGCTTGAAAATGAAGAAGTTTGTTGAACGACCTGATGGGACAATCATTCGCGATAGTTCCTTTGTGGGTGAGGACGCATGGGATGATGATTCAGAGCTGCCTCAGGAAAACATGAAGCAAATTATTGATGGCGACACAAAATTAAAACCAGAAGAAAAGAAAGAGCTTAAGGAAGAATTGGGAATTTCAGGTTTGTTTGGATATGCACCGCATGCATAATGTAAAGTGTATTTTGGCGTAAGTTTTGCATTACATATAATGCATATTCTTGCTATAGTTTTCTCGCTCTCTCTCTCTCTTTTTCCCTCTGCAACTAGAGACATGCTATTTGGCACTTGTATCAAGGACCCTGAGCTTCTTCGTGCTTCTGTTTTAAGTTTATACTAGGGGATTTGGATCAAATTCTATTTCAAATACTGTAGAAAGTAGACCGAAAATATACTATCTGTGCATTTGTAAACTATTTAAGTGACCCACCAATTGAGATGTTTTTGAATTACAGTTATGTTATACATATTTCTTTAAATGTACTTTTCCTCAACTCTGTCTTACAATTTACTCTGAGTACCTAGATATTTGGATTGATAAGGAACTTTTACACATAGTTATAGTCTAAGTTATCTATGCATCATTTTACCATGAATCTAGGGGTTGCAAACATAACTGCAACTAAATCATAATTACCATCAATAAATCATCTTCAGAGGTATTATGGTAGTTTTCTCAAAATCGCTTCTTTATAGATCTAATTCATATGATTTGGAATCCTAGAAGCTGTTCTTTTGTTTATTTTTTGTCTTTGCTTTGCAGGTGAAATTCGGAAAGGTGGAGGAACGTGGCGTGAAAGACTTCAAAAGTGGAATGAGATCATTGAAAAGGAAAAGTTAACTGAACAAGTAGATTCCAAAAATGCTAAATATGTAGTTGAATTGACATGAAAGAGGTTGACAACAGTCTCCTCAAAGATGTTGTGGAAAAGACAACGGAGACACAAGGAACTAGGGCATTATGGATTTCTAAAAGATGGTGGCTTTATCGTCCAAAACTTCCTTATACTTATTTTCTTCAAAAACTTGATAGCCCTGAGGTAAGTGGTTGCACTTCTGTGATTTTATAGTTTTTTCCTTCTGGTATGCGCACTGATTTTTTGCTTCCTGCTATTTCTTGATTTTGAGTTTGTTTTGTGTGTGCATCTGCTTGTTTAAGAAAAGAATTTTATGGCAGTATTAATGGTATATTTGTTAATTTTTTGTTTAAAACATCTATTTAGGCTGTGCGTTTGCAAATTGGTGATTTTACATGTAAAAGTACTTGGTATGCAATTTCTGACGCAAAGTGGTTCTTTTGAACAGGTTGCTGCCGTTGTATTTACCAAGGATCTAAAGAGAGTACATGCTACAATGAAAGAAGGTTTTCCACTAGAATATATTGTAAGTTGAAGGGAACAAAGCTTCATAAATGAAAACGAATTTGCAGATATGATTTCTGAAGTATCAAATCCAAATTCTCTCTTCGACATTTAAATGGTTAATACCATTTTATTTCTTCTTTGTTAGGTTGATGTTCCCCTAGATCCATACCTGTTTGACACTATCTTGGGTTCAGGTGTTGAAGTAGACCTTCTTCAGAAGCGTCAGATCCATTAGTTATTGAAAGTTGTGATTGCATTAGTGCTGGGAATTCTTATTCTCTGGTTGTTAAGGGAATCCACAATGCTTATGGTCATCACTAACAAGCTTTTTCTTTACAAGAAGTATAATCAACTTTATGATATGGCTTATGCGGAAAATTTCATCTTGGTAATTTTTTTCTCAAATTACTTATTATTTACAGAGTTTAGTTAGATTTTGAGTTCTCATTTTATTCACCATTCATTCAGCCAGTTGGTGATGTTGGCGAGACAAAATTGATGCACAAGGAAGTAGTATTAGGAGGTGATGTTTGGGATCTTCTTGATGAGCTCATGATTTATATGGGAAACCCAATGCAGTACTATGAAAGAGGCGTGCAATTTGTCTGGGTATTTGTTTGTTTATTTATTTATATTTAATTATCTTTATGATAGATGGAGGTAAGGGGATGAGGTTAGAACTTGAGAATGTAACATGACCAAGTAAATGTGAGTAATAGGGCGTTCTTCGCTCTGGGCCTCCTGGAACGGGAAAGACACTTTTTGCAAGGACGCTAGCAAAAGAAAGTGGGCTGTCATTTGTTTTTGCTTCCGGTGCTGAGTTCACAGATAGTGAAAAAAGTGGTGCTGCTCGAATCAATGAAATGTTTTCCATTGCAAGGAGAAATGTAAGTATTCTTCTGTTTTCCTGGTGTTTTTCATTTTTTTTATTTTTATTTTTATTTATTGTGTGCTCTAGGAGCTTTTACCAAGCCCAGAAATTGAGCAGTTCCCAACTGAAATTCGTGAATTTACTCAACGAGGAAACCCTATTAAATCCATCTGCACTCTCTGTTCTTTTTCTTTTTATTTATTTAGCCAATTTTCTCACTAATATAATTATTATTTGCGACCCTCTGTGGCCTCTGCTGGCTCCTGCTTTTGTGTTTGTGGATGAAATTGATGCAATTGCTGGAAGGCATGCAAGAAAGGATCCCAGAAGAAGGGCAACATTTGAGGCTTTGATAGCACAGCTTGATGGAGAGTAAGTTATTCAGCCAGAAAGAAAATAAAACCGAGAAAGAAAATAATTCTTTTCTTCTAAATATTAACAAACGTAAGACTTACACTTATAGAGATTACAAGAAACTGTTTTCCTAACTTTTAGGAAACTAGATAATTAAGGAAATCTAAATAAGGAAACAATAACAAATCCCATAACTTAAGGTAACAAAAAAATCAGCCAACTAATCATCACAGGAATTACGGGAATTCCTTTTGACTTTCCCACACTCCCCCTCAAGCTGGTGAATAGATGTCAGTCATTCCCAGCTTGCTAACACATGAATCAAAAATAGACTTTTGGAGAGCTTTAGTCAGAACATCTGCTTCTTGTGACTTGGTGGAGATATAGGATAGATCAATAGTCCCATTCTCTATCTCTGTCTTGATGAAGTTCCTGTCAATCCTCACATGCTTCATTCTATCATGTTGCACAGGATTATGAACCACACTAATGGCTGATTTACTATCACTCAACAACTTCATTGGCTTAGTTATCTGTATATTCAAATCTGCCATTAGCCTCTTTATCCAGATGAGTTCACAAGTTCCTTGTGCTATAGCCCTATACTCAGCTTCAGCACTGCTTCTAGATACAACAGATTGCTTCTTACTTCTCCAAGTCACCAAATTTCCCCACACCTTTGTGCAATATCCAGTTGTTGATTTGCTGTCATTCACAGCACCAGCCCAATCTGCATCTGAGAAACCGACTACATCCCTGGCTCCAGTCTTTTTAAACATTAGACCTTTGCCTGGACACCCTTTCAAATACCTCAAGACTTGATTTACTGCTTCCATGTGTCTTTTTGTAGGAGCATGCATGAACTGGCTGATTATGCTCACGCTGAACGCAATATCTGGTCTTGTGAGTGAGAGATAGATTAACTTCCCTACCAAACGTTGATAGCTCTCTTTATTCACTGGAGGATCATTTTCTGTTATCCTCTGTTTCCAGTTCCGTTCCAAAGGTGTGCTAGCAGGTTTGCATCCAAGCTTACCTGTTTCCTGGAGCAAATCAAGTATATATTTTCTTTGTGAAAGAAAGATCCCTTTATGACTCCTTGCAATTTCCATTCCGAGAAAATACTTTAAGTCTCCTAGATCTTTCACCATGAATTCAGCCTGAAGCTTCTTCTTGAGATTTGCAATCTCTTCTTCATCATCACCGGTGATTACTATATCATCTACATATACAATCAACACGGCCTGCTTTCCTTCCATGTTTCCTTTTACGAACAAAGTATGATCCGCTTGTCCTTGTGTATAACCAAGATCCTTCATTACTGTGCTAAACCGAGTAAACCATGCCCTTGGAGACTGTTTTAGACCATAGAGGGATTTTTTTAGCTTACATACCTTTTCTGAGCTACAGTCTGCTTCAAATCCTGGCGGTGCCCTCATATAAACTTCCTCCTCTAGTGTCCCATTAAGAAAAGCATTCTTAATGTCTAACTGATGCAGTCCCCAGTCTAAATTGGCTGCAATAGACAAAAGAATTCTTATTGAATTTAGCTTAGCTACTGGTGCAAAAGTTTCCTCATAATCTATGCCATAGGTTTGAGTGAATCCTTGCGCCACAAGCCTTGCCTTGTACCTTTCTACGGTCCCATCTGGTCTATACTTTACTGTAAAGACCCATTTGCTGCCAACTGTTCTCTTTCCTTCCGGTAACTGTACTTCATCCCAAGTATCATTTTCTTTTAGTGCCTTCATCTCTTCTTGCACAGCCTCTCTCCAGTTTGGATCTTGCAAAGCCTCATGAATATTTCTTGGGACTTGTATCTCATCAACTTTAGATACAAACGCCTTCATTTTCCCTGACAACTTAGAATAGGTAAGATAGTTGGAAATGGGATACCTTGGATTTTTAGTACACGTTCTTGTTCCCTTTCTCACAGCAATTGGAATATCAAGATCGTTTGCTTGCTCCTCATTCTCAACACTTGGATTGTCCTCATTACATAACTCTTGACTATCCGTAACAATAGGATCTGGATCTGCCACCGGTTTAGTCTCCTGGGTTTGCCTCAGAGTTCGTGGTCTCCTGGAATAAACCAAGATTGGTTTCATGCTTGCATTGTCGGGATATCCTCCTTTACCTAAGTCATCACTATTATTTGATTCAAGATGAGATGAAACAGATGAGGAAGACTGTTCAACAGCTAAGGGAAGACACTCTGACATTGACACAATAGGATCCCAATGTTTTTCTCCTTGAGTTGGATTCTCCCCCTGGAGAGAAACTTGGGAATAAAAGAATTGATCTTCAACAAACGAGACATCACATGAGACTAGAAAACGTTTTGTGAAGGGATGATAACACTTATAGCCTTTTTGTGTAGAAGAGTAACCAAGAAAGACACATTTGAGAGCCTTTGGATCAAGCTTGCCACGGTTTGGTTGATGATTGTGAACAAAGACTACACATCCGAAGACACGAGGCTCAAGAGAATTGTGGACTCGAGACGAAGGAAAAACAGATAATAACTCACTAATAGGGGTTTGATATCCTAGGATTTTGGTGGGAACTCGATTGATAAGGAATGCAGACGTAAGAATGGCTTCACCCCAAAAAGAATTAGGAACATGGCTTGCAAACATAATTGATCTAGTAACTTCTAATAGGTGACGATTTTTTCTCTCAGCAACCCCATTTTGTTGAGGAGTATAGGCACATGAACTTTGATGAAGTATTCCATATTCTTTAAGATAGTTGTTTAAATCATGAGAAAAATACTCTCGACCATTATCAGTTCGAAGAATGTGTATGGAAGACTGGAAGACGTTTTTTATGACCTTATGAAATTGCTTAAAGATTGTGGTCACTTCAGATTTTTCTTTCATTAGATAGACCCAACATACCCGGGTATGGTCATCAATAAAGGTGACAAACCATCGTTCCCCTGGTAGACTTGACACACGAGAGGGTCCCCATACATCACTATGAATTAAATAGAATGGTGTAGAAGGTTTATATGTGTGAGGTGGATGAGATGCACGTGTTTGCTTTGCGAGAATACAATGATCACAATGAAATGACGAAGGATCTTTATTAATAAATAAACGAGGGAACAAATGTTTCAAATAGACGAAACTAGGATGCCCTAGTCTATTGTGCCACAGCTGAACATCAGAAAATAATGAAAAAACAGTAGATGACTTTTGGTTTGAAGAAGAACCGGTATCCGACACATAGTAGAGACCACTTCTCTCCTCAGCATTCCCAATCGTCCTCGCCGATGACAAATCCTGAAATTTACAAGAAGAAGGAAAGAAGGTTACTGAACAATTCAGATCTCTAATTATTCTACTAACTGACAGTAAATTGCATTTCAATTTTGGAACATAAAGAACAGAGTTTAATCTCAATCCGTTCACTTCAACATCTCCTCTTCCTGTTGCAGTACACAAGGATCCATCGGCTACTGTAATTTCAACCTGTTCTTGACATGGTTTATGGTTACTTAACCCTGTCTTTAAACCGGTCATATGATCAGAGGCGCCAGTGTCCACAATCCATGCATTCTGAGTTCCTTTGTGTGACAAGAACGAGAAAATACCTCTCTGAGTTGTCAAAGCTGTAGAACCTGAAGGAGTCATTTCCCTTTTCGTAGATAGAGGTTTCACAAGTTTCCGAAGTGCTTCCATCTCCTCGGCAGTGAAGGCTTTCGGAGCTGTAGTAGTTGTCTCAGCAACATTGGCATTTTTGTTGGTTTTTCTCTGATTTCTTGGCTTCCAGTCAGGGGGTTTTCCATGCAGATTCCAGCATGTCTCCTTAGTGTGATATGGTTTTTTACAATGCTCACACCACAACTGCTGCTCTTTGCCAGGGAACACCTTTGGATTATCACGGTTTGTGGCCAACGCAGATCCTTGTACTGGGCTGTCAGCTATTGGACTCTGTGATGGTGAGGACATAACCTTCTTTCTTGTTTCTTCACGCCTAACCTCAGCAAATGCTTCCTTTAGGGAAGGTAGAGGCTTTGTCCCAAGTATGCGTCCTCGAACCTCATCTAAATCTTGATTAAGACCATGTAAAAAATCAAAAATTCGATCCTTTTCCACCATTTTGCTGTACTGAATTCCATCCTCCGGATGCTTCCAAGAAACATGGTGAAACAAGTCGATTTCTTGCCATAACTCAGATAAGTTATTGAAATACTCAGTAACTGATGATGTACCTTGTCTGGTGTTTCGGATTTTTGAACGAATCTCAAAACTTTGTGAAATATCTTCCATATCCGAATACATCTCCTTCACAGCCTCCCAGATTTCTTTTGCTGTCTGATAGAACAGATACAGGCGTCCAATCTTCTGATCCATTGAGTTTATCAACCAGACCATTACAATCGAATTCTCTGCTTCCCAAGCGTTGTAGTTGGCTGAATCCGATGCAGGTGGTGCTCCGGTTAAATATCCCATCTTTCCTCTGCCTCTAATCACAAGCAAGACAGATTGATACCATTCTCTGAAATTATTTCCATTGAGTTTGTGTGTGGTAATTTGAATTGAAGGATTTTCAGGATGATGGCTAGAGGTAATAGATACTGGGAGACTTGTAGGGTTTGGTGTTTCGGTTTTTTCTATGGTCGACATGGTAATTTATTTTGACTGATTTTACCCAGAAAGGCAGCCTAGCTCTGGTACCATAAAACCGAGAAAGAAAATAATTCTTTTCTTCTAAATATTAACAAACGTAAGACTTACACTTATAGAGATTACAAGAAACTGTTTTCCTAACTTTTAGGAAACTAGATAATTAAGGAAATCTAAATAAGGAAACAATAACAAATCCCATAACTTAAGGTAACAAAAAAATCAGCCAACTAATCATCACAGGAATTACGGGAATTCCTTTTGACTTTCCCACAGAAAATGTATCTATTTGTTTTTTAAGTGGACAAGATTCTAAAGGCAATGGAGTTTCATAAGAATTCAGTTATTCATTAAGCAGCTTCATTGTTTTCTTTAATATAATGTTTGATGTTTATTTTTACTAGAAATCCTTTTAGTTGGTCTTTATGAGTTCTGGTGTTAGACACAATATTCTGGTCATTTTTATATTGCCAACGTATAAGTTATAAAGGACTATGTATGGGTACTGGATAGTGAGTTTCTTTTCTTTAATCTATGAAGTACTGAAAAACATGTAACTAGATTAATTTTGGGTTAATGAGGGTCATCAGATTTCTTGCTTGATCTACTTATCTATTATATATAAAAAACCTAATTTTTGACGCCCGGTAAACAACAGAAGTTTTATATGCAAAGAACATACTTTTTCCTGAGTTCTTTTGTGAAAGAGCTGTTGCTGATTTCTTCATATTTATGCTTGGTCATGTTTAGGAAGGAAAAAATTGGCGTTGATCGATTTTCCCTTAGACAAGCGGTGATATTTATGTGTGCAACCAATAGGCCTGATGAGTTGGACCTTGGATTTGTTCGTCCAGGATGGATTGACCGTCGGTTGTACATTGGTGTGCCTGACTCAAAGCAATGAGTTGAAATTTTCGGTGTGCATAGTGCAGGAAAACAGCTTGCAGACGATGTAGATTTTGGAAAAGTAAGCTTTGGTTCTTTTTCAGGTTGTTATACTGGTGCTTCTTTTTCAGTTTGTTATACTGGTGCTTATGTGATGCTCGTACTTGATGAAGTAAATACAATCTGGCTTTTGACTTTGTACTTTTTTGGACTCCACAGCTTGTCTTCTGTACAGTTGGATTTTCTGGTGCAGATATCCGGAATCTTGTCAATGAAGCAGCAATTATGTCGGTAAGTCAAACGGATACCAAGACCTTCAGCTTTAGGTTTGTTTTTAAGATACAGTGCATGAAACTATCTACAAGATGTCATTGCAACAACATTTCCATAGGTGCCATTAGGTCTATGTTGAAATGTGATGTTATATTTCTCGATTAACTACAAGCACTTTCACTGTAGTCAATTCTTAAATTTTAGTCAGTTTACTGTTACTTCAATTCTTACACACAATTAGCAGAAATGATTCTTTTCAGGGCTTTTAAATTTTGTGATTTTCTCTGAATCCTCAAGTTATTTTTATCGTATTTTAGCGTTTGTTTCTAGTTAAATTGTAATTTTTTTTTTCATTGCTCATTGCATACAACTTAATATTGCAGGTGAGAAAAGGACATTCCAAAATTCACCAGCAAGATGTTGTTGACGTATTTGACGAACAATTGCTGGAAGGTACGGGCGTACTGCTCACCGAAGAAGAGCAATGGAAATGTGAAGAAAGTGTATGTTTCTCCCCATTGTCCTTTTGGTGATTCCTATGAAAGCAACAATTGTTAATATTACTTTAATCATTGGGTGCTTATAATTAAATAATAGGTATCTTTCGTGAAGAAAAAGCTGTTGGCTGTACGTGAAGCTGGTCATATAGTGTTAGCTCATTTGTTTCCACAGTTTGATTGGCATGCATTCTCTCAGCTTCTGCCTGGTGGGAAGGTAAATCTTCTGGCTGTAGAAAGGGATTTTCGATGTATGCTACTAAAAATTGTAAAAAGATGCTTTTCTTAGGGGTCTTTCCTTTTCGATATGTGTACGAAACTGCAATTTCTGTGTTCTATCCCCGAGAAAATATGGTGGACCAAGGTTACACAACATTTGGCTACATGAAGATGCAAATGGTGGTTGCGCATGGTGGTCGTTGCGCCGAGAGTGTTGTATATAGCGATGATATAACCGATGGAGGAAGGGATGATCTTGAAAAGATGACCAAGGTAATTACAGATTTCTTTTATGATGTGGTTTTAGAGAATCTGTTTCTATTGAAGAAAGAATATTGTATATAACTGCAAAGCTGTTTTTTGGAGTGTTTTTAACATAAGTCAAGTTGATCTCTTCAGATTGCTCGAGAGATGGTTATCAGCCCTCAAAATCGGAGGTTGGGGCTTCTTCCTTTAACGAAAAGAATTGGATTAGTGGATCGACCAGATAATCCTGATGAAGAGTTGATAAGATACAGAGTAATCTCTCTCCCCATTTAAAAGTTGGCTATTATTAACACGCTTCATATCATTTAACTCTTTTATTTGACATTTAAATCAGTCTAATGTTCTCATTATCATTTCTCCTCGTAGTGGGAAGACCCACATGTGATTCCCGCGAATATGATGCCTGAAGTATCCGAGCTATTTACTTGAGAATTGACATGGGTAAAATAGTTTTCTTTCGTATTATTTTTTTGCTTCACTAAAAGGACAATGAGTAGAAGATGTTTTGCATTTGTACGGTCGAAAAAGGAAAAACAAAATGAAAGACGTTATTTCCTATAATGAGGGATGCTCTTTATGTTTCTCAGTACTTTTCTAGTTACTTGATCTGTTAAGACACCAGTCCACAATTTTATGATTTTTGGTTTGATGAGATGGATGAGATCTTATGAAACGTGATATTGGTTGCAGTATATTGAAAAAACAGAAGAGCTTGCAATGAATGCTGTGAGGAACAATAGACACATACTGGACATGATAACCATGGAACTGTTGGAGAAGTCAAGGATAACAGGACTGGTAAGCTATCACCTCGTTCTTATTTCAGCTTCATTTATTGTATTTACTTCTATCTTAGAACAACTTTTATGTTGTTATGAAAAGACCAAGTTCTCATCTATAATTCTAGGCAATTGTAATTATCACCCTTCTGATACCAAATTTTTATGTAATAGGGGTCGAAAACTTGTGTAGTTTTAAACGTTTTGTAAATAACTTGGATTTACTTTTCATAGGAGGTTGAAGAGAAAATGAAGGATCTTTCTCCAGTTATGTTTGAAGATTATGTAAAGCCGTTCCAGATGAACTTGGACGAGGTAAATTCATTTTTTACTTCTGACCAGTAAAGAGAACATTATTGCTAGTTTCATTATTAAACTTGGGAAAGAGTTTTTCTAACCTTGGACATGTACCAAATTGCTTGTTAGGAGGGACCATTGCCGCATAATAATCGGTTGTGATATCAACCAGTGGACATATATCCCGCACCATTGCACAGATGTTAAGTGCTTCTAGATAGAAATCGCAGGATGTCGGCTGTTACATAAAAATGGGACGCTTTAAGTTATTGCACGCTTAAGTTATTGCTATCCAACGTTTCAGGAACTGCTCAATGGACAAAAACAAGTGGCTATGATGTAACGTTCATGGTCATTTGGAGCAAAATTTTCTGAAAATACTGGAGCCTATTCAAAGCCAAGGAGCCTGGACATCTTTTGCAGCAGAGCATTTGGCAAATTTTGAAACCAACGCAGATGCTGGTTGACAGTTTATTTTTGTTGGAGTTCCTGAGGCCTAAGCATTGCTAAGCGGAACGTCGACTCAGTCATTCATCATACAAAACCTTGAAGTATTCTTTGTGGCTTTATGTAAACAATGCTTTTTATAATAAGTTCAGATGAGGCTTGATGATGCTTCATCCCATTTTCGTATTCCATCGATAATTATTCATTAATCTTTGCAATTGATAATAAAGTTTTCTGGTTAAGAAAAGGGGGCATTCTGAATTTCTGACTACTGTTGTTTTAAGTATTACAAACAATATATAGGATATATATATCCAAAATCTTGTGAAGCAATAAGCTTAGCATTTACATATCAACTCCTTTCTTGAAATACTTACGGTAGCTATTTGGCTACTTAAGTTTGCAGCATTGGAGTTTGAGGCAATACCCACAAAGAATGATTACTATACTATGCGCTTATATCTTGCTTCTTGGGATTCCTACTGGTGCATCCCTAGACCTCTTTTCAACTGATCTCGACAGCTGCTTAACTTCCTCTTTTGGTAGATGGCGAGGGCGGCTCAGCCAGAGTCCTCCGTCAACTACCATAACAGTTCCATTGATGTATTTGCCTGCATGGTTCACAAACCCCAAAAAATAAATTATTAAATGAGTAAATTACCAAATTACCAATCCTGCGATACCTTAATGTATTATTTCCCCTTAAGTCGGAAAAAATCACAAAAATACTTTTTAACCTTACTAAATTTAGCTAATAAGGATAAGCAGGAGCCATTTAGAATTTAAGCTATAAGGATTCCTATTATTATGGTAAAACACTGCTTCATAAAAGGTAAATAAAAACTACAACAGGAGTAAATTATGAGCCTTCTTATTCCTTGTGTTTCCTTTCCAAAACCTTTCCCCTTCCCATTACATTCCATTACAAGTTGGTAACCATGCCCTTTATATTCAATCCTTACTTTATATTGGTGATTGAAGCTGCTAACCTGCATCTGAAGCGAGATAGAGAGCAGCCATTGCAATATCCCACTTCTCTCCTAACTTGTACAAGGGCATGTAGTCCTTAGCTTCACTATTAATCTCCTGAGGTGCAAGTTTGCTCATTCCAGGAGTATCACCGATAGGACCAGGTGCTATTCCATTGACCCTAATATCATAGTCAGTCCCCCACTCCAACGCCAAGTTCCTCGTTGTGGCATCAACAGCCGCCTGCAGTAACAAGGAATTTAAAAAACAAAATTCGACACGAAAAATAGATTTACAGTACATCTCAAAATCTAATCCAACCTTGGCTGCTGACACATGAATTTGATACCAAGCAGCTGTATAATGTAAGGTAACAGTGATGTTTAGTATTACTCCACCACCACCAGATGAGCTCCTTCCTGGCCCTCCTTTCTTCAGATACTTGAGTGCCTCATGGCACATTGTGAATGTACCAACAGCATCAATATCCAGAACTACAAGTAATACATGAAATTTAATTGCAATTTAACAATAAGAAGTGTGTTTTAAAGGTTCAACAGCCATCAACTAAACAGAAAAGAAATGGTTTTCCCAACTCTCAAGCAATCGAGTTTATAATTATAGAATAAAAAAAATAATGATCAATGTAAAAATAAAAAAATAAACTAGAAGTTGGAGTTCTTTCATTGCGTGACGTTCAATTCCAATTTTAAGTTTCGATGGTAATACTATAATTTCTCTAATAAAAAAAAATTGACTTCTCTAGTTCTTAACGTAATGAAGTTCTCATGCTTTCACGGATTAATAATCTACTCCAAAAATAATAATAATAATAATAAGAATATACCAATCAGTAGGTAAGTCACAAATAGAGACGAAAAGAAAATATATATGATGTCAACATTTACAACGCCCAACCTGTTCGAAAACCATTAGGGGACAAATCCTCTGGTGAAACAAGAAAATTCCCAGCTGCAGCATTCACAAGTATGTCAAGCCTACCAAAATGCTGAAAAGTCGATTCCACTACTCTCTTCGCATCTTCCGGCTTTCGGACATCGCCCTGGAACCCAACAGCCTAAAACGAAAAAAATAAATAAATAAGGATGAAATGAGATAAAATTACCAATTAAATCCTTTATTGATAATGTAAAGATTAGACTTTAAACAAATGTGTAAAAGCAAAAATAGTCCATCTACAAAGTGGTCTTAATTAGATTGAAGCACGGAACCGCTATGATCAGCTCCAAAAATTCAAAGCAAAACACAATCCTTGTTCCTAAAATTAAAATTATGATTCCTAAAAGATGTTCACTGCAAAAAAAATTCGAAAACAAAAAAGCGAACAAAATTTCCTTGTAATAAAGCTCTTCAATGTTCACCAGAAAATATTCTTCTCATGTGATCATAAATTGTACACTCTCTGATCTGCCGATCACGTTTATTATCTCAAATAGGCACGCAATAAAATCACTCAAAGCGAGCAAATTTAGTTTCTTTCTTGTCAACCAAACAAAACAGAAACATAATATATATATATATATATATATATATATATATATATATAGGTTTCTTTCTTTCCATTTCTTCCTCGTCAACCGAACAAAGCAGAAACATATATATAAGAACTACCGGAATTCCAAGAGAGCGAAGAGAATCAACGGCGGAGTCGATGATATGCTTGCGTCGACCCATGACGGCGACGGAAGCTCCATGTTTGCCGAACTCCGTCGAAATCTTTAGCCCGATTCCCGATGCGCCTCCCGTAATCAGAGCCACCTTCCCCTTCACTATATCGGCCCTGAACGGCGACTCCATTCTCTCTCTCTAAAATTCCGTTTTCTTTCCTTGCAATTGCCAAAACTCCTGGGACGCTTTCGTTCTCTCTTCGTTGACTTATTTATTTATTTTTTTTTTTAAATTTTTTATCCCCCTCGTTTTCGTTTTGTGTCGTGTCGTCACTGCGCGTGCGTCACCGCTCACCTAGTGGGAAATGAAATTGTGGTTTACAATTGGGCAGGAATTTTTTTTTTTTTTAAATTTCATTTTTGACCTTGGGGACTGATGATCGTTCTATTTTAGTCCTTAAAATTTAAACAACACAAGATCAACTCTCGAAGATTCATTAATTTGTGACATCAATAGTCTTTTTTTCTTCTAAACGTTAAATTTCTAATAAACCATGCATGTGGGATGCAGATGATATGTATATAACAAGATAAATCACAAAAAAAAAAGAAGCTCCTCTTTCACCGGAGTATCAAAATTTGGAGAAACCTCAAACAAATTTTAAATTTGGGTTTTTCATGTTAGTTTCACAGTTAAACACGAGCAATTTTGCCTTCAATGGCTTGTTACCTGAATGTCACGTACAATTTAGATGCATAGATATGACAAATTATCAAAAATTTAAAAGGGTGTTTGGCTCTAGTTAACACCAATTTGTTCAAATTAACAAATAGTGTAAAACTCTTAAAAGTTATAGTAAAAAAATAAAAAGTTGTTGTAATATAAAGCCTCATATGCTATAGTGTTTTTAACCAATTGGCTCTAGTTAATACCAATTTGTTCTAATAAACAAATAGCGTAAAACTCTCAAAAGTTATAGTAAAAAACAAAAAGTTACTGCAGTATAAAACTCTCACATGCTATAATGTTTTTAATTAATTGGTTCTAACTAATGCTCTAAACATTCTATAATATTTGGGAGATAGAAGGACTGTTGGTATTATAAATTGAAATTTCGAAAGTTAAATTTGTATTATTTAGAGTGTTAGGAACCAAAATAGAATGACCTTAATTTCTCGAGGGTCAAAAAAAAAAAAAAACTCTTCTTTTCCTAAAAAGAAAGACACGGAAATTTTTCTAAGCTCATCTGTTCTGTTACCTTGATTTAAGGGATATTTTCCACAATAATACTAATAAAAGTTGTAAGAGCGTGATTAACACTAATTTATAGGACTTTTATTTGTAACACTGATTCGTTAGTAAATACAAATTCCACGTATATATATTATTGAAATTATTTTTAATTAATCTTGCAATCGTTATATTAGTGATGACCCTAGTTGTAATATTTACTACAAGAAAATACGAAATTACTCTTTTACGAACATAACACAATACTCATATAGCGAATCTAAGTGATATATAATTTTGCTATTGAATAAAAACAAATCTGACCAATTGATTTTCTCACAAACACAACTCTCAGGAGATGATTTAGAATATGGCACATTTTTAATTTTGATTGTGCACATAGCCTAAATATTGTATAAGTCTTGGATAACATATTGATTTTAAAGAAATTGATCATTGAAAAGAAGGTTTTAAGACAAATGAGGGCAACTTAGTTAATTGTAAGTTTTTTTATTCTAATCATATGTTGAAGGTTCGAGTCACATTTAGCTCTACTCAAAAGTAGATGACATTCTTTCTCTCTTTATATATATATAAAAAAGAAGGCTTTAGATAATTATGCTTAAATATAGGTACCTTTATTAGTTTATTCCAATAGTAATGGGCCTTTTTTGGTTCCCAAAACCTCTGGCCCATTATTGCATTGGGCCCCCTCTTCACAAACCCATACAGCTACGGCCCAAAATTCCATGCAAGTCTTCTTAAACCTAAACAAAAAATTTCCAGGGAAAATAATTTTGACGCGAAAAACAAACAGGGACACAGATTGAAGAAAGAGAAAATTTGTAACCTATATCCCAAGTAGTCCTTGAATTTCTCAATCCACCAAATCTAAATGGAAGAAGGAGAAGAAATCACCATCGACAAAAGCTTCCCTCTCTTCTCCAAACCGTCCAAAAACCCTAAACCCCTCTCAAAACCCAACCTCCTCGACCCCCTCGCCGGCGACGCCGACAACGATGACGGAGAACCGAAAATGGAAAAATCGACGGACGTCTCGTCGGCGGCGACGTTCAAGGAGCTAGGGCTGGCGGAGTGGTCCGTACGGACGTGCAAGGAGCTGGGGATGAAGCGACCGACGGCGGTCCAAGCCCACTGCATCCCAAAGATTCTGGCGGGCCGGGACGTGCTGGGCCTGGCCCAGACCGGGAGCGGCAAGACGGCGGCGTTCGCGCTGCCGATCCTCCAGCGGCTGGCGGAGGACCCGTTCGGCGTGTTCGCGCTGGTGGTGACGCCGACGAGGGAGCTGGCGTACCAGTTGGCCGAGCAGTTTAGGGCTTTGGGATCGTGTATATATTTGAAGTGTTCTGTGATTGTCGGAGGAATGGATATGCTTTCGCAGACCAAGAGCTTGATGGCGAGGCCTCATGTCGTGATCGCCACACCAGGGAGAATCAAGGTCTTACTTGAAGAGAATCCTGATATTCCTCCACTTTTCGCAAAGACTAAGGTGAAGTTTTCCAGTTTTTTATTTTTCATTTTTAGGAAAAGATTGTAGCTTTGTAAGGAGAAGCTGTAATGGAGTTAGATTTTTGTAGTTCTTAGTATAAAAAATGCTTCTTTTTTTGTTGGTATTTATTTTCCCTCCGTTTTTATTTCGTTTCTGAAATTGGAAATCTTGTAGCTTTGTGTGTAGTAGCACTGATGTTGTAGGATATGCAGATTGAACTAGGCTAGTCCTTTATTTGAATGCTTTTCTCTTTAGCTCTCTCAAATTTTTTTTCTCCCTGAGGTGGGAAACTATTTTCTTTTTTGTTTTTTTCATAAACTCATTATTTGCCTTATAGTTTAATATGTTCGCTTTAGTTTCTGTTGATCAATGTTGTGTTGTGAAGTGTACTTAGTGTACCGTAGAATATGCATATTGAACCTGTAATGAAGTTGGGTTGTTGAAACCCTTTATTGGAATGCTTTTCTTGGAATTTAGTTTCTACCCGGACTCCATTATTGCTATTGCTGTTGCTGTTGCTGTTGTTCTTTTTTATTTTTATTTTTATTTTTATTTCTTTAACTCTTTAAGGGTTTTTCTTTTCATATTTCCATGATCGCATTGTGTATAGTTTCTTAATGTTTGCTTGAGTTTCTGGTTTCGTTGAGTTGAATAGGGATGTGGTTGTTGGTTTTACGAGTTAGTGTAGAATATGCATGTTAAACCTGTAATGGAGTTGGGTGGTTTTTGAAATCCTTGATTTGTCTTAGAATCTACATTAACTTTTTTCTTTTGGTCGTAAATTTTCCTTTTTATAGCTTTCCATGTTCTTATTTTGTGCACTTCCTTTATGTTCTTTTCAGTTTCTAGTTTTGGATGAAGCAGATAGAGTTTTGGATGTTGGGTTTGAAGAGGAGTTGAAAGTAGTGTTTGAGTGCTTACCGAAAAATCGGCAAACTTTGTTGTTTTCTGCAACAATGACAAGTGACCTTCAGACGCTGCTGGAGCTTTCTGCAAATAAGGCATACTTTTATGAGGCATATGAAGGGTTCAAGACAGTTGAAACTCTTAAGCAGCAGTATCTTCTTGTACCCAAAGATGTGAAGGATGTTTATTTGGTACACACTTTGTCTGAGATGGAGGATATGGGTGTTCGTTCTGCCATGATATTTGTCTCAACTTGCAGGTACTTTCTGAGTTTTAAGCTGGAGAGTCTCCATTATTTAATATTTCTTAGAAGTGGGATAATATGGTTATTTCCCTCTTTGTGATGTGGATGCAGAAGTTGTCACCTTTTGAGTTTGTTACTGGAAGAGCTGGATCAGAAAGTCGCGGCATTGCATTCATTCAATTCTCAGTCTCTAAGGCTGTCTGCATTGCATCGCTTCAAATCTGGCCAGGTTTCCATATTGCTCGCTACTGATGTTGCCAGTCGTGGTTTGGATATTCCAACAGTTGATCTTGTCATCAATTATGATATTCCAAGGTCTTTATTTGAGCAATCTTTACATTGCTAGAGTTCTGCCAACTTGCAGTTGATGCAAAATTTAACAGCCACTTTGCTGCAGGTTTCCAAGAGATTATGTTCATCGTGTGGGACGTACCGCAAGAGCAGGTAGAGAAGGGTTAGCTGTCAGCTTTGTTTCCCAGGTCAGTATTTTATGAGTGATATGCAAAATGTAAGAACCGTAGATTTAATGTATGTGTGTCGATGTATATCTAATGCTTATGCTGGGGACATGCATTTTACAGAATGACATATATCTTATTCGTGAAATAGAAGCTGTTCTTGGAAAACAATTGGATAAGTTTGAGTGCAAAGAGAATGAGGTGCTATCTGACATCAGAAAGGTAAGATATGAAAGAAAATAATTGATCCCTGTTTCTCTAGACTTCCTTCCCCAACTGCTAATTTTAGAACGTCTATGCTTTCATGCATATTTGTTCCTCTTCTTTAGTCAGTGCCATAAATGGTGAATACGTGCGGGCATCTACAATTATTCCCTTATATTGAAAGGGATTTTGGCTGGAGAATGCTGATCCTTATATGGTTAACTTTATGATGCATTGAACAATCAATCCTTCGAGAACTTTATTCTATGTCTATGGTGCTACTGCCATCTCGCTGTGCTTTTAGAAAAGTTTGTGCTTTTACATGGTCTTGTTCTGTAGATCTGCTAAACTATTCCCAACTTGTCCCTCAAGGGCTTATAGAACTAAAGACGTGTATAAAACGATATTTTTTGTCAATTCAGATTGGTGGCTTTTTAAATCTGAGCATCTGCATTCTGCTGCACACTTGCTCCTATCGGATGTAAAAGGGACACATCTCTCACTTCGCTCGTGTATTTCTACCTTGATACGCAGGTTTACAGTGCTAGACGCGTGGCAATGATGAAGATGAGGGATGATGGTTTCGAGGAGAGAGCCAAAGACAGAAAAAAGCAGAAACTAAAGACTCTAGCAGAGAAAGGATTATTGAATAAGAGAAGTAAAAAGAGGAAAAGAGAGAAAACCTGCTGAATTATAGGATGATCCGCTGTTATTGTAAAAGGCCTTTTTCATTAGTGGAAATATTCTTTTTAACTTTATCCCCAAGAGAATTAAAAAGGTGTTACAAGGTTTTGTCTTTGTTTTTCAAAACGGCAAAAATTAATTGTATTGATGACATTGTTCATGAAAGGAAAGTCTGATTTTTTCCCCAAATTTGAGCTTAATAAGATCATTTTTGTGATAGCTGTTTCCCTTTTAATCTTTTGTTTTCTTTCTGCTGTCTGTTTATAGCTGTGAAAGCTATCCAGTCGCAACCTTTGTGCCATTTAGAATGATGCTTAACAACGGCGTCGTCTTGTTTATGCTCTTTGACATTTTTTTTTAATAAACTACTTTGAATGTCAAGAGTTTTACGCAAGACACATACGTGTGTGTGTGTGTGTGTGATATGAAATTAAGTATATGCAGAATATGGAGGCGTCAGAGATTTGGATGCATAAACAAACGTATATCCATTAGCAAACATCAATTTTTTTTGCTTTGGCTAACGAGCAAACATCAGAGATGAGATGCTGTCAAAGCTGAAAATTCAGAAAGAAAAAGGGGGAAAAAAGTTCTTTCTTTGTTTTTTTTTTTTTTTTTTTAGATAGATATCGGCAACGCAACAATCATTTGTGATGCCAACAAAGTGACAGTCTATTCTAAGATCGATTAATTGCTATCCCACCCACGAAAAAGAGTTCAAAGACAGATGGTAAAAGGCCAAGAAAAAGATCCTTCAACAACCCATGAGAAATTTGAAACGAAAGCAATGCAAGCCCATAAATGATACAACCACCTCTGGCACTCGAGAATGCCATAACTTACTAGAGATTTTCTATCACAAATTTGCAACTCCAACTAATGATAAAGCTACCAATTCACTACAAATTAAAGACAGAACTAAAACCCATCTCTAACAATGAGAAAACATGCTCAGGAACCAGTCACAATACCCCACAGCACAGTCAAGTGTCAGCTTGCTGTTGCTGCTGCTGTTGAGGCTGTGCCTGAGGCCACGGCACAAATGCCATCGATGGTCTTGGCTGTTGGGCTGCATACATTGCTGCTTGATCTACTGGCTTCCCCATGATCATCCCAGTAGGTCCCACAGGATGCTGTGGTGGCACGTAGTAGTAGGGCATGTCAGCAGGCGAACCCACCACCGGAAGGGTAGCCTTGGTGACACCAAGTCCTTCCTCTTTCAACTCATCTCTAGGGATAACGTCGACTAAAAAGTCAAAGACATCAGTTCTCGAAATGGCAGCTGCGATATCATTCTTTTGTAGCGTCCTCCTCTTGTTTTCCTCAGTGTGAATCCACGAGCGCAAAGTCAGCTCCAAGATGAACATTTCGCATGCCTTTGCAAATATGACCGGAGCCTCGGCTGAGATCATCCTGACGTCCTCATCAGCTTTCATTATCTTCTTGATCCTAGCAAGCGGCAAGCTGTGGTTTTTGAAATCAGTTGTTTGCTCGATTTCTTGCATCTGGTTGGCCCAAAACATCTGAAGCTGCTGCTGCTGCTGTTGTTGCTGCTGGTGGTGGAAGTGCTGGGCTTGTTGGTATGCGAGCTGGTGCGGGGAATTAGAGAAAGAAGCAGGGGCTTGCGTCACTGAAGGGACGGCTGCAGCAGGAGCCCCAGAAGCCACCATCAGAGCAGATTGATATGTTGGAGGAGCATATGTCATCTGGCCTGTGCCTGCTACCATACCAACCAGTGGCTGCTGCTGCTGTTGTTGCGTCTGTTCTGACTGATCCATTGTTGCTTACTGGGGTATATGCTTTTCTATCCAAACTATACTGTCATTACAATGCCGAGCCACAAAATTTGTCGCAAATAACACCTGCGGATACAAGTACTGAATTAACCTAACCCAGCATTTTTATGCTAAGCGTTAACAATTTTCGTTTGTTACATATATAACAAGTATAGATGGTCAGCTTTTCAATATTCTAGCCTCTCTCCCAACCATTCAGTATCTGCCATACACTCTTGTTACTAAGCAGACATTGTTACTTCTCAATGCAAAAACGGTATGTCAGCTAAAATTTAATGTATCTTTTTGCCGTCTAGTGAACTATTACAAACCCATTAAATATAATAACATATATTATCAACAATCATAACATTTTAAGCAGCCTATTAAGGAAAGAATTTACACTATAACACACAATCTAGTCGAGTTCTAAATAATTGAGCAAAACCAAAAAAAAAAAAAAAGAAAACATAACTGACTCACCAGACAAGATAGGAAAAACAAAAGCAGGAAAACAAATTTGTAGAAGGTTCAGTTCTTAGGAAGCTTTTGCTGTTTTCTAATTGATTTAAACTAAATATGCAAAAGGTAATAGAAGCTTATCACAGCAGAGAAACAGAACAAATATAAGAACAAAGTAAAGCTAAAATCAAATCCCTTATTCATGAATCAGCCTAATAGAAGGTTGCCACTAGCTTTGAACAAAAAAATTAGCACAGAATAAAAAAATAAAATAAAATTTCTTTCATTTTTCAATGCATGCAATCCATTTTCCAACTATTAACAACTAAAATATAAAATAAGACCATGTGCATAATTTCACTTTTACTCTTGCATATAAACTTTAATACCCTGTTTGGTTGCTAAGAAAAAGCAGAGAGAACAATTTAAGAAAGGTTTAATTTTTACACTTTTGTTATCATAAAAACACAACATTTTCTTCCAAAACAGAGAAAAAAATGCCGTCTTTCCCGCAACATTTTCCAGATGAATTTGAGTAGAAAACGGCCCAAACAAAAGGATCGAGCCATGGAAGAGTTGAAATTCCCTGACAAAAGCTTAGAGAGAAATCCTTACCGGAGAAGTTCAGCTGAATATTCTTCACTGGCGGAGAAACCCTAAGAGAGAGAAAGCTAGACAGAGAAGGGGGCTTTAAGAGAGAGGGGGTTAAAAGGGGGGAAGGGACAGGGATAGTTTGTTTTAGAGAGAGAGAGAGAGTTCTGGGGGCCTAAACGATGACAAGTGTCGAGCACTGAGAAAGCTGAAACAAAGAGCAGAGATGCTAACGTATCCGCGTGGCAAAATTCTACTGGCTTTCTGTTAGAGAAAAGATGCTCACGCAAACGACAAGACGTACGAGGAAAAAGAAAAAGTTTATTTACATTTTTTGCCTCCGAAAAATTAGTATCGTCACATTTTGACCCCCGAATTCTCTAAATAGTACACATTTTGACCCCCGAATTCTCTAAAGTTTTAATCTATTTTAGTCAGGGGAAAAAAGGCTCAGGATTTGAAAAAACCTCAATGAGCTATAGGTTTGAGTTAATCATATCAATTTTAGTCTTCAACACAAGTAATTTAGGCAGCTTTATCTCCAATAAATTGCACATGCATGTTACATACATCACATCCGCACGAATTGTTAAAAATTAACATTTAAAGGGTGAAAAGATTGTTGATGTGACATATTGAAACCTTGGAGGTTAAGGCTTTGTTTGCCAAAAGAGAAGTATTATATGGCCTGAGCGGGTCACAGCCTGACCCTCTCACAGACCCACACCTTACCATTTGGGTCTCATAGTGGTGGGACTCAGGCATGTGAGAGGCTCAGGTTGTGGCCCATTTAGACAAAAAAAACTTTTTCTTATCAAAAAGGTAAGAACTTTTTTTAGTACCGTGTTTTTTATACAAAATTTAAGCTGAAAAAAGATTTCAACCGCTCTTTTAAACATACACTAAATTTATGTCATTTAAAGTGTCATGACACAAAATGAGACAATCCTAGTTTATCGGAGGCAAAAAAAATGAAAATAATCCCAAAAGAATATGAAAAAATTATAAAGACCGTTTGGTATTGTTTTTAAAATAGATGAAAATATTTTTGTTTAAAAAATAATAATTTTTAAAAAATTATTTTAAAAGTGTTTTTTAAAATTTTTACTTTAAAAAATATGTAAAAATATTTTCAAAAATTTTAAAAACGAAACCAAAAAAAGGCCGTACTTGCTCTTTAAGTTTTTTTTGTCCCTAATGTTGCCTCTAGCCAGCCATAGCCAAAACTATTTGTATAGAAAAATATTGTTAAATCTGACTGACAACGGCTCCATTACTCACAATGAGTAGCCCCATTTGAAGGTTCTATTCGTGGGGCCCCGCTGCCCATGGGTTGTATGGTACTGCTCATTTGTATGTGAGCCCTTACCGTTTAATTAAGGTTCAATTGGTGGTTAAATGAATACACAGAAGTGATTCTAACTCTAGTTGTTAATGTTACTTTAGTATGAGCTCGAATGTTTGAAATTAAACTATGAGCAATGATGTACATTAATTAAAATATAAATTTATTAAAGAGAAAAAAAATTGAGACAAACAATAACGTCACCTTTATCAAAACTAAGGAATTTAAGTTAAAAAAAAAAGGAGAATTTTGAAATATATACATATACATGTATGGATATATGCACACATATTAATAACTTGAACAATAGTTTTTTTTATATATAACATGTATCATTGTTCTTAATTAGAATAATCTCAAAAGTTTTTATATCATTTCAATCATGCACCAGACTTAGAGTGCTTAATTTCTTTAAAAAAAAATTAAGTATGTTACGGTTTTTGACCATTTTAAAAATGACTGAACTTTTATTTTTTAGACAAACGAATAAAATTTTGAAACTCGGAGAAATGGTTATTTTTTTAACAACTATTAACTTGGTGACAAACCATAGTAAATCAATATTGAAGATTTGTTATTGATTTATTTATAATTTATGATTGAAAATCAGTAAGTTATTGAGTGTATAAGTTAATTGCTAATTCATATTAATTTATTACAGATTTACTGCCTAATTAATCAGTGATAAACTACAAAGCGGTACATTATTAATTAATATCAGCACAGAATAATTAACATTAGCAAATTTTTAATTAACATTAGTATATCATTAATTAATCATCTAAAAATGGTCATTTTTTTCTAATTTTATAAAACCTCCACCATTTATTAAAAAAAATCCTAAAAAGTTTTTTGGGATCAATCAATATATAAGTATAATTTTCCAAACGTTCTGATCTGCTTGGTGTGGGGGCCAAGAATAGCTTTGCAACATGTCACATGACAAAAGGGTCTCATTTATTTGTGTTGTATGAACCATTGTTTATATTTGGCTTTTTATGAACTATTGGTCCTAGAAGTGACTCTAAAATAATAATAATGATAATAATAGTAGTAGTAACAATAATAGGAGTAGTAGTAGGATAGGTCCTAGAAGTGACACTAAGACAGTTATGGTAATAATGATAATAATAATAATTATTATTATTTTTATTATTATAGCAGTAATAGAAGACTACTCAGATAAGAAAACATATCATTCAGAATTGTTGAATCACCTGCTATACGTAACAATTTTTAACTAAAATTTTGATTAATCTGTTAGTTCACTATGTAATTAGATTAACTAACTAACCCTCAAGCGTTAAATTATACTTGTCTAATTCATTCACTTTTTGTATTAATGCTCAGACAAGATGGCCATATTAACTCTCATTCCAACTAATTAGAATAATCACCAACTTCCAAGTATAGCCACCTAATTTATGACTTTGGAAAAAGAAATTCAACAATTGAGACAAAAAAGGAAAATACCGTTTTCCCCCTATTCCCCAATATAAACCCAACACCAAATATTTATATTGGGAAAAAAAAAGGGTCCCTCACTTCATACAAAGTTCAATTCTGTGATCTAAACAAATTCCCCTAATTTAAACAAGAGATATATATTGGATTGCTTTCTACGACTTGCTCTTGAAATATGAATAATGGGTTTGGAGAGACATGGTTAGAGTCCGTACATTTGTGATTTTGAATGTTGCGGGTTGAAGCAGATAATTTAAGAGGAGGGGGAGCCTTCAAAGGTTTAATTTGACACGTTACTTAGAATTTTAAGTTTTAATTTGTTACAATATAAAATTTTTATATACTACAGTGAAAAGTAAAATTTTATTATAGTGTAAAGCTCTCACATACTATAATATTTAAGTTTTAATTTTGTTTCTAAACACTCTTAAAATTAATTTCTATAAAGATTCAAAAATCACATCAAAATTTAAGACCATTTCAACAATACGTCGATCGTTCGACAGTTTAAACCAAACTTGTGGTCACATGAACCCACTTAAAGTTGGAATATTTTTGCGTACGAAAGTAAACTAAGCTCGTAAAAACATCACAAATAATAATAATAATAAAATTAGTCAAATTTGGGTGTGCAAGGCATAGGCCAGGCTTGGGCCACCTGCTATGTCTCATTGCTTGTTGGCCGACCAAAGTGAGGATAACTTGTGAAAAACGCATAAAACCAGTACAATTACTAATATGTGATTTCACCCACGTTGATGTACTGTTGAGATTACCGGCAAAATCTGTTTTTCTTCAAAGCCGGCCTTTTTTTTTTTTTTTTTTTTTTTTTTTGCATTAATTGTAAGATTCTAAGGGTTAACTTTCTCAAATAAAGTACTACAAGAAATTCTGAATCTTTCTATATGTGGCCAACTAATGATATGTTTGTTGCGCTTATTTTCACCCAACTGCATTTTGTCTTTATTAACAATCTACTATGTTAAAAAAATGCAATTTTTTATTTTTTAATAGTAAAAATGGCTTTTTAGTTACAAGTATGAAAAGGTAGAAGAGCAATATTTGCCATAAAATGAACACATAGTGATAGGGCATATTAATGGTTTTCAATTACTATATAAAAATATATATTGATAATGTTCAATTACTATTAAAAGGAAAAGTATTTGTGGTATTCCGTTGTGTGGTTTTTTTTTTTTTTTTTTGCCAACCAAGTTTTGTTAAATGTTAAATCCATATCTAAATAGGAAAGTTTGGAAATACATACAAAATAGTGTCTTTTCACTTGATGAGTCCAAAATTTTGTTAGAAAATAACAAATGTGTGACCAATAGTCTTCTTTGGCTTTTGGTAAAGATTATAGAAACCTGTAAAATATCTTGAGCTTTGGCATATTCTATATTAATTCCTAATCATGCCTTGTTAGAAGAAACAATGCTGCTTACCCATTACCAGAATTCCTAATAATCATAAAATAAAATCAATTTTTTGAGGTCCCATTGATTAACGTTCATGTGTTGTAATTAACTTTGGTCATACACAAATGAAGCCAACTTAATACACTCCAACAAGTAATCTACCAATGAATTTGCCTCTATTTATGGCCCTTTTTGGAATTCTCAAAACTATATTACTTCCTTTTCTCAAAAGAGCCATTTACATCATGATCTCACATCCTAAGATATTATATATAATAAACCTTTGATCATTTAGAAACAAGAAGAATATATTTTACATGGCATAGTTAATAGAGGGATCACCCTTTTTCAATCTTCCAAAGTCTTTTCTTAGCAACTTTTTCCTCAACCACCACCAGCTCCTCTCCTTCTCAACCTTCCCTTAATCCTCCACAAGCGAAAAGAGAGGGAAAAAATTACATGAAAGATTTTTTCCCTTTTGACAATTGGCTTTCTTTTCCCTCAAATGAGATCATGAGCCTCAACCATGATCTTGCCATTCGCAGATTCTGTCCCGCGAGAGTTGAGGAGGAACAAGGAGAGTGGGAAGAGATATTCCATGAGATTGAGATGTGTTCACCAACAGATACAACTAGCACTCCTTGTTTGGCCGCTTCAGAGATGGATGAGTTTGTCGAGAGCTTCATCAACGTGGACCATTATGACAACGGCGAAATTGAGTCTCCAGGAGAGCAACAAATTGGAAACGAGATGGAGGTGTTTTCAATGGCCAACAATGTTGTTTATGAAGATGTTCCGATGATGCTGGAAGGAGATGACAATTTGGAGATGAGTGGATCACCGGTTGGCAATGTTTCCGATGTGGTGCCTAGTGTTGAAAAGGTTAGCTATGGGGTGGACCAAGGGCTTCACTTGGTGCACATGTTGTTGGCTTGTGCTGAGGCTGTGAGCTGCAGAGACACCCAACTTGCAGGCTCAATGCTAGGCCAAATCTGGGCTTCGGTTAGTCCTTCTGGCGATTCTTTGCAAAGAGTGTCTTATTGTTTTGCCACAGGACTAAATTCTAGGCTTTCCCTTCTCCAAAATGTCAACACAAATGGTACATTCATGAATGGTGGGGCTGCTGATATGGAGGCTTCATTGATCACTAGGGATGAGAAAATGGAAGCTTTTCAACTCCTTAACCAAACAACTCCATTCATTGCTTTCGGATTTATGGTTGCAAATGAAGCCATATGTCAAGCAGCAGTTGGAAAGGACTATCTCCACATTATTGACTTAGGGATGGAACACACTCTTCAATGGCCATCCTTGATGAGAACCCTTGCTTCAAGACTGGAGGGTCCACCTAAAATGCTCCGAATAACCGGACTGATCGATGATCACAATCTCCTCATAGACCTTGAAGCCAGCATGAAAGCCCTTGTGGAGGAAGCTAGCTCACTTGGCATACCATTACAATTCAACATATTGTCAGAGGCAGTAACACCGATCCTTTTAACTAGAGAAAAGTTGAATTTGAGAGATGGAGAAACATTGTTTATTAATGGTTTTATGCACTTGCACAAGTATGTCAAAGAGAGTAGAGGCTCTCTAAAGGCAATCCTCCAAGCATTGAAGAATCTAGCCCCAACTCTTCTTACAGTGGTAGAACAAGATGCAAACCACAATGGGCCGTTCTTTCTAGGGAGATTCCTCGAGTCACTTCACTATTACTCCGCCATTTTTGACTCCCTCGACGCTAGCCTTCCAAGAAATAGCCTGCAGAGGATGAAAATAGAGAGGCTTCACTTTGCAGAAGAGATTAGGAACATCGTGGCTTTTGAGGGATCAAGTAGGATCGAGAGGCACGAAAGAGCAGACCAATGGAGAAGGCAATTAGGCCGCTCTGGGTTTCAAGTAATGGGTTTGAAGTGTACGAGCCAAGCTAGGATGATGCTGTCTGTGTATGGCTGTGATGGATACACTTTGGCTGCTGAGAAAGGTTGTTTGCTACTTGGATGGAAAGGAAGGCCCATATTGCTGGCATCTGCTTGGCAAGTTCACAATGTTCCTTCCTCCTAGTGTCCTGGATGAGCTATGTTGTTGACGTGACCAATGGAGCACATAATTTCGAAATGTCTATTTTTAATTTGACCTTTTCTTGCGGTCTCTATTTCTGATTTAGATCTTGTATTTTCTAGACCACCGCTAGACTGTTTTTCTCATAAAATCACATTCATCTATTATTCATTAGGAAATATTGCACTACTTCAGCAAATATTGCACTACTGAAGATAAATTTGCCATCAACATAGACAGTCACTAAATTATGTTATAACATTGGAAAAACATTTTGAAATGGGATATATACTAAAGTTTCTTACAGATACATTTAGACTTGGCAAAAGGAAAAAGCGAAGAAAAGAAAGAAAACACTCGAGGGGGCATTGGTCCCTGTTTCCCTGTTGTTGGGGACAGCGATGGACCCTGAAGCAGATGAGGTAGCAGGGAGATGCCATAGGGGGTGGTCGTAGAGCAAGGTTAAGGGGCGGTGGCGGCTTGCTGAGTCGACATAGCAATTGTGGATCGCAGGGTGTCGGGGTTGTTGTCATTGCTGAGCAGGGCTGGTGGGAGCTTTCTATCACGCTCTCTTTCCATTTTAGGGGGCATGATGGACTTCCTGCGACCTAGCGACAAGCAAAATGGTGGGCCTGCGATGGAGGACAGGTCTGCTATGGTGGAGTCTTGTGGTGGCGGTGGTGAGGGAGTACATGTGCCCTTGGGTCCACTGCGGGAAAATAAATATCAGTATGTTGGGTATTTCGAGGTAAGACAAATCCCATAGAATTGTCTGTCCAAGGAAGGTAAAAGTTTAGTTCCTGTACTAAACATGATAATCTTACAAATTCCCATTTAACGCCCCCAATTAAAGGTTGACCCGACATAAATTTGAATAATTGATAGAAAGACTTGCAATGAGAAACAAATGACAAGAAGCGCAGTGAAGTAGGAAAAACAGCTTTTGCATCTATTGAAATTGTTGTAGCATCCATTGGCAATGTTGTCAACATGGCAACTAATAAAAAATGTTACCAAAACAAAGGAGAACAATCCAATTGGAAATCGACTTGGGAAATAAATAACCGCTCTAGCAAGTACAACATATATTAGTGACCATCTTTTGTGCACAATTGAATGAATAAATGACCCTTTTTGCTGTCGTCATCAAAGAACAGCGCAAGGAACCCTAAAATATAGTTTATTTGGACGCCTTTTGACCCTGTCCTCTGGTTTGGCTAGCCGCAGCAGACATTATGCGTAAGCGACTCGCAATCTCCGTAAAGGATGGCCGGGCCGCAGGATTAGG
The DNA here is from genome assembly GCA_025403435.1 of Artocarpus heterophyllus. NCBI lineage: Eukaryota > Viridiplantae > Streptophyta > Magnoliopsida > Rosales > Moraceae > Artocarpus > Artocarpus heterophyllus. The sequence goes on along the minus strand of CM046346.1, from coordinate 1,761,314 downwards.
AGCCCAACACTGCTCCATCAGCATTCTCCATTCCGGATCACAATAACTAGGAATTGCTGGCCTCAGGATATTGCTCACAATGCCTCCTGCATGTGCGTAGAACATTTATAAAACAGTTTCTGACATAGCAAACCTATTTATATATTAGGTCAAACATAAAAATATAAAGAGTAAAGGAATTATACCTATAATAGCACCATAATGCATGTTGGCATATGGCTCTTCACCAGTGAGAATCTCCCATAAAACAATACCGAAGGAGAACACATCAACCTGTTATAAATTATCAAGAGCAAGTCGGAGGAGATAAGTAAAGAAGCTGCATTTCCTAAGACAAAAAAGGGAAAAAGAAAAGAGGAATAATAAAGGTAAGAAAGCTGCACTTTCTAACCCAATAAACAAATAAATATAAGCTGCAAGGAGTTCAATGTTTTTCTAATCTTACCTTTTCAGAAACCTTGTTACTGCTGCCATTCAGCAACTCTGGAGCCATCCACGGTAATGTTCCCCGAACACCCCCAGAAACCAATGTATTACGTTTGATTTTTGAAAGTCCAAAATCACCAACCTGGGAGACAATATATATATTATTAATGCGATTCATAGCATTTACCTAAAAGGCCAATGGTAAAACCATCCAAATTACCTTGCAAATTGGTCGTAGAGGATCTTTTAAGTTCACGAGCAAGTTGTCACACTTCAGGTCAAAATGCACAATATTTTTCGCGTGTAAATATTCCATTCCAAATGCTGCATCCATTGCAATTATCAAACGCTTGCGACGATCAAGATACCTGCAAACAAAGTTCATGTTAACATGAAACAATGAAGTATTTGGGCAGGTCGGAGACAATATTCAATATAATCATACTAATTTTGTCCATTATAGGTAGAATAGTCTGATGAAAAAGATACAGGAGCAGAATTAATGGTTAGCGCACGTTACCTATCCTTGCGGAGTAAAACATGCCTTAGAGAACCGTCAACCATGAACTCAGCCACAGTAGCTAAGGTCTCCCCTGGTCCATCTTGCACAACACCATAAAATGCTACTACATTTGGATGGTGAAGCTTTGAGAGAATGTCAGCTTCCCGCCAGAAGTCTATTGTCTGAGGATAGCAGTACAGTGTTATTGAATATGGTAAGACACAAACGGAAGCGCTAAATTTCAAGCCAAAAAAGAAGAAGAAGAAGAAGAAACGAACAATGAAGTTTCAAATTGTGTTTTCTTCTTTATGAAGGGACACAGTTTAGGCGTGGAGGATCATTACCAATCTCTCTTGTTCAGATGATCTTCCAGTAAAGCAACTCTTCTTTATTCTCTTAATTGCAACATCTGTTCCCCGCCATTTTCCATGATACACCGTTCCAAAGGTACCCGAACCTAGTTCCCTTAGCTCTTCAAGATCCTCATTCTTTATGACCTAGAATATGCATAAAGAAAAAACAATCAAACAATTACGATAAAAATTTCTAAAGATTAATTCCAAAAAAAGGTGCACCCAAAAAATTTTTTAGTATTAGAGATGCATTTATTTCTTTACATACCCTCTGTCAAAATATATATTTCAACAATAATAATGATGTAAATTAGGAACTAACAAACATAGTCAAATCTATCACCCTTTTTTCAAGGAAAATAGAATAGGTTAACTCTTCTATCATGTCAAGTTGGACAATACAAACTGCAACAAGTATCACACCTGCAATGTACTAATATCCAAATCTCCCAAGGAAGGATCTAGAGGAGGTAGACCAGCACTTCTAGTTTCGAAATTCCCATCCTATATCAAACTCATCAGAACATTATAAGAAGAGAAGCACATTAAATCGTAAAACAAAAGTGATTTTTGTCCCAAAGAATACCTCATATTCAGACTCTGGAATTCTTAAGTTCTCCATCATGACACCAAACTGCGTACTCTCACTGTCCTTGACTTGGGAAGGGTCATAATTTGAATGCAAAATGGATTCAGCTGTAGAAGGTCCAGGTAGTTCATTATGATTGTTTTCACCAAATTTTGGTTGTTGATCCACATGGTCCCGTGAAATGCCGTCCACTGGTCGACCCATAGGAGGATAAGTTCCATTATCCCCATCTTTTCTAAGCTCAGATGAATAACCAAGATCTTGGTCGACAAGAGAAACATCTTTCTGAACAAACCCTTCTTGTGCCAATTTCTGAAAATACGACCAACGCTTAGGTTCATGATTTTCCATGTTTAGACTCAAGCCAGCACCATCTTTATGCAGCAAATCAAAACTAAGAGAATCTTCAGAGAGTATTGCTTTGGAGAAGACGTCAGATAGCAAATCACGAGGAAATCGGTCTTCAATATCAATAAGTATGTCTCCCTGCCGGGATGCAGAAATGCCAGTTGAAGATGTCTGCTCAGGAGTAGGTCTCCTCGGGCTTTCTGTGCAAGGAAAAGGCTGTGAACTAACTGTAGGGTCATCACTAATGGGATTGTTGCTAGTCGCAACATCAAAGTCACGCTCTGGCTGATTAGATGCAGAATCCACATGGTGCTCAATGGAAGTAATCTGACTTCCAGCTGGAACTTCAAATGTAGCTGCCACACTTTCATCTGTTATTTCCTTATGGCCACTTTTTAGGGGAATTGTTTCTTGGTCTGACCTAAGAGAACCATCATCTGTAGCAACATCTTTATCATCCACACGATTCAGTAATGCCTGCTTTGACGTGTCATCCACGATCTGCAAAAGCTTTGTGTTCACCTGAGAAACTGAATCAGTTAAATCTTTGTCCTTCTGAGGTTTGGCAAGTCCATCATTGACAGAATGAGTATCCACAGACATCACATTTGATGTTGAAGAGGATTGCTGGATCTGGGGAGCTAAGTTTCCATCTTTGCGCAATTTTTCAGAACCATCTTTACTTCGATCTTGTTGGGATATGAGAAATGGAGAACTATACGAATCATCTGACTTTGATGATTGATTCAGAAACTCCACCTGCTCCCTTGGTATTCTTTCTGAATTGTAAACTCTCTGAGGAACCACAGGAGGCTCAGGGCAACTCTGGTCACTTACATTAGAGTCAGACCTAACATAATCGGGAGCTAATGCAATGCCACGTGTAGAAGAATGATCATCCTCACTGAATTTAGGAACCTGTGGGGGCGTTGCGGAATCAATTGATGGAGAAACCTTGGTAAGATTCTGGAACCCTGCCTCATTTTTCAAAGGCATCGCATGCAGACATCCTTCTGGTGCAGTAACTGTTACTGACACATCTTCAACAGGAAAATAATTTGCCGAGTTATTATCATATGGCTGAGTAGGAGCAAAATACTCTTTCCCCACAGGGAAGACCATTTCAGGGTTACTGGCTTGCTGCACTAAACCATCTACAAAAGGGGCACTGCTAAAAGCAATGTGGCCATTGCGAGGTGGGTACTGCATATTTTCTCCTTGGTGCGTCATCTGGCCATGAAAAAAAAGAGGATGATTTTCATAAGCGTTTGAGGAACACGGAATGACTGGTTCTGGAGATTGACTAACTGCTGATGATACAATATTGCTGGTCAACAATACATTGCTCACTCCTGTTGGGCCTATAGCAGCAATACTTTTCTCCTTTTCAATACTTTGTCTACCTAACACATCAAAATTATTTGCTGACAAGTCTGCAAAATTATGCACATTTGAGCTTTTTCTGGAACCCAGGTCCATGCCGTTGACAGCAACCATATAGTGAACCTCAGAATCACGATCCATGCTACTAAGGCCAAACTGAGCATCCTCCAGATCACTCATAGAGAACAGGAAAATCCTAAGTTTTTGCGAGCTTTCCCTACGTTCTAATTCATTGCATTCTTCCATCATATTCTGCAGGTCCTCATCAGAGGATACAGAAACAAGGGCATCAAGATCCTCTCCAGGTAGCTGATATTTAATGACATGAGTTTGGTTATAAATTGAAAGCATTTTTTGGGTAAGTTCCTGCCAAGAAATGTCTTTTCTTATTCGGAAAATTCGTGTTTCGCCGCCAACATACCTGAGCTTCGAATCACTAGGCCTAGGTAAAATTTTACCACCAAAGCTACAAAGAACCTTCATCTTCATTAATGAGCTATCAGAGGCACCAGAAGAAGGATAGCCTTGAATTACCCCTCGACTACTCTCGTAGGCCGATGATGTTCGCGGTATTGATTGAACTGATGCATAGATACTTCTATCGTCTTGCAATGACGAGTTTTTTGGCTCAAAACGTGATGGACCTTTCTCAGCCATTGTGAGCATTGAAATATCTGACCCGCTGTCAGACCCCGTATGGCTGATACCCAGCATGCCTTTTAGTTCCATATAGCCCGTTGCATAATTGGGATCACCCACAGTATTTGAAAGCAAAGGCTTCCACTGATTCACTCGATCGCGCATAAATTCAACAGCAAACTCTTCACCTGTCTGTATGGAGAAATTAAGCCCAGGTTTAACTTCAGATATATTTGGATTAGGGGTTCTTGTATTAGGATGCATGCCACTATGAGTGTCAGACATAAACGTCTGAGATGAGGACTGTAACTCTTCATTTCCAGGTTCAATGGGATTGTACTGGAACTGCTTATTTGTCCCTGGTTGATCCATCGTACCATTCTTCAAAACTTTTTCCAGACCTATCTAAACTCAATCACGATTAAGACCGACTACCACGTCCCGCGGCGAAAGCATCTACAAGTTGGAATAGCCAACAAAAGTTTCAGGCTGGTCTGGGACACAAAACAGAAACAGAAACAGAAACAGGAAACAAACTCCAATAAGTTTATAGCTCCAAACATAAAAATCAAGGGGTTCCAGCAACCATTACAAAATAGTTAACCAAGAAACATGTGTACTTATGACCATACAAAAAGTTGAATCGCATTTGCTGGTTTTAAAAAATAAAAGAAATAAAAAAAAGGAGGGAGGGAAAGTAAGAAAAAGATAAAAACTAGATTCCCAAGTAAAATTCTTTTAATTTTTTCTTCTAACACGTGTTAGGAGAAATGCAAAATCAATCCACATTTTCTCAAATTCATACTGTTAACTTCCGTTTCTATTCTGGGTTAAAGTTTATCCAAACTTCCTAGTTCGCTTACAGACAGGTGTCGCCATAAGGAAACCGGCTATTTATCAAGATTCTCAAACTGGACTTACATCTGGATTCCATATCTTTCTTTGAATACTTCTTTGCATCAAGATTCTCGAACTAGACTTACATCTGTCCGATGGTTTCACATCATGACATTGCACTTTTTATGACGCCCAAACGGCTTAACAATTAACTCAACCCCAATCATAATTTTATAGAATCTTTAAAGCAAAAATACAAAAATCCTAGCTAACTTCTTCACTGAATATTGAACCAAAATACAGTATTTATACACTTTAATTGATACTTTACTATTTCAAAAGATTGTAAAACCAAGCAAAAATCTCAACCGATTGGAAGATGCTGATTTCAGTTTAATATACAGACAATCAACACATGCACAAAAATTTATAACTAATATGCAAAAAAAAAAATCTTTTTTTTTTCTTTGGAAATGAAAAAAAAAAAAACGCCAAGCATAAATCTTCTAATTAAAAACAGTAAAGCCAGAACCTACCTTGAAAATTATAGTTAGATCAACACAACAGGCATACATACATATATATATATATAGAGAGAGAGAGCCAGAGTACCTGATGAGAGAGAAAAGATTTTTCTTTTTTCTCGATGAAGACCTAAGCAGACATCCGAAGAGAAGAAGACGAAGAAGAAGAGAAGTGGAGTTGGGAACAAGCTGAGAAAACACGTTAAAAAAATTTTCCTCTACTTTTTCTCACTTTCTTCTCGCTCTTTCTGTTCTCTTTCTCCAACTTTTTTTTTTTTTTTCGTATTTTTCTTTCTTCTTTTCTCGGAAGACAAACAAGAGGAAAAAAAGAAAATGACGGCTTTTTCACGCGTCGCCGATTTTCCTTCTATCTATATATTCTCTTGCCAAAAAAAAATATTTATTCTTCCTTCTTCAGCTTTAAAGTCAAAACAAAAATGTGATAACGAAAAAAATAAAAGCTATAATTCAATGTTCTCTGATTGTCCCTCTTTTCTGAACGTATTTACGGAAGTGCCACTTGATATGAAAACGTTGACTTGCAGAGTCAAGAATGACTGACCATCCTTGGCTGAGAACATAGAGATGGAGAGCGAAGCTACGGTGAAGAAGTCCTCACGGATTTTGTCGTGAGGTCCCATTTCTTGTAAATTATTTTATTTTTTTATTTGTCTTTTATTGGCTGGAAAAGTGCGGACAATTTAATAATTTTTTACTGGCATTTGAGTGCCAGTGTTTTTGTTTTCTTTTCTTTTTTATTTTAAATGTACGGCTATAAATTAGCGATAATTTCATACTTAATTTCATATTTAACTTAATCTTGAAGTGTGAGTTTAATTTTTTTTTTACTCTAGGTTTACAGGAGATTTATGTTATGATTTTAAGATTTGTCTAAAGTTTTGTTATAATTGGTTCAATACTTGCAATAGTTGATATGGAAAGATGTTTATTTTATAGAAAAATGATTCTAATCAGTCTTGTTGAAGGGCTTAAAAACCTGAAATAATATGGGCCCGTTTGGTTTGAGTGTTTGAATAGATTATTTGAATAAAGATTTAAATTTTTGTGAGAAAAAATACTATAGTAAAATGATTCAAACCGTGATTCGAGTATCGAAACAAACGGACCTTATGTTATAATTCAAAATTTAATTAAAAAGTTTAGGCATGGGACTCTAAAGATGATTTTTTTAAGATAAATTATTTTAAATCAAAAAACAAATATTTGTATCGACTTGAATGATCCCAACTTATATGGACTCGACTTTGAATATATACATCCACCATTAATTTGGGGTGGAACACTTAAAAAGAGGAAAAACATATACTAAGCTCCGAGAGAAGAGAAAACCCAATAGACATACTAATATGAAGTACAAACACGACTCTTTCAATAACACCGTTGATGAAAACTTGCGATTGATTGAAGTTAAGAGAGTCTGTCTATTTTTAATTTTGTATTAATCACATACAATTTTTAATCACTGTCTCATCTAAGAAGAGAGTCATTAATCACATTATTATTTTTTTCCTTTTGAGATGATAAATCACATTAAATTCTGACATAAATAACACAACTATACATTGAACAACTATAAGATATTATATTGTGTTCTTTAGTGGCACAAACCTTTTATTCCTCATGGAATCGTGCACATATAAATTTCCCTTCAAATTTAAGTGAGATATCAAATGGAAACGTGGGGTCATGTGGGCGTGGGAGATTCAATCACATCAATTAAAGAACAAAAGAACAAAATAAGAGATTGGTTTTGACGTTGCTGATATGTTATTTTATCTTTCAGTTCCAAAAGTTCATCACTTTGGAAAAACCATGGTCGGTCCATTTTTTTGGGCACTTTTATTTTCTATAACTTTCTTTCTTGAGCTTGCCAGTTAATTAATTATTTCATCTAATTGATCATCTTATGGAGTTATCAAGAAAAAAGCTAGATTTTTTTAGTTATGAACAGTCAAGGTCGCTTTCTTATTTGGTTTCTAAAATCACAAATATGGTCGGCCCGTTTCTGTCTAAATATTCTTGTAAGGGAAGGTACAATAAAAATTATTTCATTTCTTTTTATCTAAGTAAGGGACAAACTATTCAAAATAAACCCAAAAAAAGGGAAAATAGATAAAGAAAAAAAGGAGAAGAGTTGGTGGCACATTGTTTAACAAAAAAAACAACAGCCACATGTAACTTTCTAAACTTTTTAGACAAGTTTATCACTTTTTTTTTTTTTTTTTTACACGTGATGTGTCAACAACTCAATTGAGGCGATTTATATTACACATGGAACTTGCAATATCGTATTAATTTATGATATTTCATGTGAAGTAAAGGTAAAGGATGCCATTCTACCAGGATAGATTCATGATGACAATTAATCTTACTTTCTACAAAAAACTTGCTTTTTTTTTTTTCAGAAACTAAGAAAAGAGGAAAATAAAACGTGTTCACAAACTTTTTCCCAGAAGGTAAATTTAATTGGATCAAGAAGAGAAATAAGATTATCAAAAAGAAAAGAATCTGAAAAAAAAAGGAGTTGGTACTTGCATAATTCCACCCTCATTCAGGCAGTTGTTGCTTATCTCTTCTTTTTTTTTTTGGTTACTGTTGTTTTCTTTTTTTTTTTTTTTTTTTTTTTGTGTGCTTATTCTCTGTTTGTTTATATTTATAAGTAAAAAATTTAAATATAGTTGCAAATATGTGTAGCAGAAATTTCACACATGGTTCGTCATGAAATTTTCAATAGTTTAACTAATTGAAAATTTCCTAGCTTTAAATTTTCTAAAACTACCAATCACAAAGTCTTTGAAGTTGGTGTTTGGTTCTGAAAGACCACCAAAATACCGACCACGGAAAACGGGATTTTTTTAAAAAAAATTTTTAGTGGCATTATAATGTTTTTTATTAGATTGGATGCGTAGTTTTCCCACAATTTCTTTTTTTTAATTCAGAAAAGGTGCACAAGTTGGTGTGAACTCATGTCTTTACAACTCGACTGCTATCAAAACTAAACAAATAATTAATTCCTATTGGCATCACTAATTGAAATAATAGAGTTTTAAAATTGAAGCTCTTTCGCCCCTGCCTAAATAAAATAAAATAAAATAAAGTAAAATAGTTGTAGCAGCAATTTTCGGTGCCTTTTGCATGAAGTGGAAAATCTGAAGATAGATACATTACAGTGAAATTTAACACTCAAAACTTCATATACTTACCGCCGGTTTGGTCTAAAGGTTTCAGCATAAAATTTGAATAAAAATTTATATTTTTTTATAAGAAAAAACATTATGACAAAATAGTTTGAACTCTGTTTTCAGACCAAACAAGCAGTTAATTAGAAGCTTAAATTGTTAACATGAAAATTTTGACGAAAATCATGCAAGAAACTTCTAGCGTGTGAGAGAGACAAAGATTATCATTTTTTTTGGAAAAATATGCAAAACCCCCTATGTTTTGCTAAAATATCACTTTTGCTACTTTTATTATGAAAATGTTTAAAATATCCCTTTTGTTTTCAAAATCATACACAAAATACCCTTGAATAAATTAGACTTTTTTAAAAACTAAAATTATACTTCCTAATCTTTATTAAATATAATTTGAAACATTATTAAACCAAAATACTAGATAAAATCAATCTTAAAAAGTTAAAAACTCTTAAGATAATTGAAATATTTGCTTCATTGAAATAATTATTTGAACATTTTAGATTATGTTTTTTTTAATTTTTAAGTTAAGTCATATTTAAAATAACATTTAATACATATTGGGATGGATAATTTTAGAATTTTTAAGAATTTAGTTGCTTTTGGGGTATTTTGAATATGATTTTATAAACATATAGGGTGTTTTAGGAATTTTAATAATAGAGGAGTAAAAATGATATTTAGACAAAACATATAGAGTGTTTTAAGTATTTTTCCTTTTTTTAAAACAAGATGTCATGTCGTTTATCGGTCCAGAAAAGAGAGTAATCTTTTGTAGCTTAGTATAAGCGACACGTCGTTTATAAAGTAAAATGAGTGACATGTTGTTTGTTTATCAGTAAACGATATGACGTTTTCAGTTTCAAATGAACAAGGCAATTTTTTTTCTCTTTTGTTTTAATAGTTAAATATGTTGGGTTTGGTGTTCTACAAGCTGTGATATTGTACATATTATTAATAAATTAATAAAGTGACATTTATTATTATTTTGGTTGCTTATATGTATTATGAATATATTTATAAACATAAAAAAAATTCCATCATTATTTATGTAACTACAAATTTGGCATATAAGTGTTATATGCTTAGGAATAAAATTTATAAATAATAATCTAGATAGTCCGTAATAATTAATTAAAGTTTGAGATTTTTAATTAAATATTACAAGTATGATCTAATCTCATTTAGAATAAAATAGTCTTATCCGGGTTATTAATGTAGAGACATTGGATTGGAAGTATTTTATATAATGAGATTATATAGGACTAGACCAGATAAATTTTGAATATCTAATAATCATCCGTTGTAGATAGAGTATTTAAATTTATCACTATAATGATCATATATTTGACAGTCTTAATCCTAAGTATTTATTAGACTACTGTTTATGACATTATGCTTTTTGACTTACATGGTAAGACTTGTCTAAATACAAATCATAACTTAACATCTTAGGAACATAATGCAATAAATGGCTGGGAATAATATTATACAGATATGGAATCCATTCATTCTTTATGAGAGTTAGAAAAATAGTTCTCTTGAGTGATGGTTCAAGGTTTGAACAGTAGACCGCTCATTCATTATAAGATTATAAGTTATCTATTCATTAGAGAATTATTAGAACTCAATGATAAAGATATAATAAGAGAGGTAAACGAAAATTGAACCTAGCTCTTATTATGAATTATTTATGGAGGATTGATTTATATGTAATGATTATATCAATGGAGTACTTGCTAATTTTTTTTTGAGTGATTTTCACTATAATCTTAAAAGTTCAATTTCAGGTTTTTAGTAGAGTAACACTGAAACTAATAAATTTGGCACATTTATTAAAGAGTTTGATTAATTGTCAAAATTTATTGGAGCTTGGGTTATAGGTCCATAGGTCCCTAATGCCACCTCTAAACACTATATTGAATTTAATGCATAGAATGAATTATACATATTTAATTTAGAATCATTGAATTTTGAATTAATTATTTCACACTTGAGTTATTAATGTGACACAGAAAAATGTTCTCTGTGACACATAATGTAATGTGATAAATGTTGTCATATTTAACTGAACATTAGTTAAATTAATTAATTGATTATATTTAATAAATGAGATCAATTAAATATGTTTTAAACTAGTTAATTGATAATATTTGAATAACGAGATTATTTAAATATAATTTTAATTTTGTGTATAAAACATGTGTGGTGGGACCATATTTTATCTTTTCCTACTTGGACACAAAATTAAATTATTAATTAATTTAAAATCTATTTTTAAATAAATATGATTTATTTTTTTAAATTTAAATATATATATATATATATATATATATATATGATATTTTCATGTTTTCTGATTTGGTTTTCAACATTTGGCTTTGAACCATATCTTATATATATATAAGATTTTATTATATATACATCTACACACACGTAAACGTGGTTTACGGTTTATATTAAAAAAAAAAAAAAGCAAACCGTTTACGTTTTACGTAAACGTAATGTTATATATATATATATATATAATTTAAAGAACTAAGATTTGGTTAATAATAATAATAATAAAAAAAGAGAAAAAATGTAGAGTATATCTCTTCTCCATATGATATAATGGTTATTTTAAATTTGAAATTAATTAAAAATAATTAACTGCTCAGATATACAAAAAGAGAGATAAAAGTTATATCTCTAGATTAATTTTTCAAGTAACTATTGCAGAATACTTAGAGAGGAAAACTAAGAGTTCTTGTCTGAAAAAAAGTTTGTTATCTCATGTGTTGAGTACATAGCAGATCCAGAAAAATGTGAGGTTAATTTATTCTTACAGTTTGACGCCCACTTGTCTTTTTATTGGTGTAGAGGCTTAGCTTGTAAGATCCTGATAGGTCTTTGTAAAAATTCTTAAAACTTTCTATTATTAATTAAAATTATATAATTATTCTTAATTAATAAAGTTTTTAGAAAATTATTGTTTGTTAACGATCCATTCCTTTTGTTGCTTTTCATATTTAATTCTAACAAAATATTCTTTTACAAGTTACGTCATAAAAGGTTCTGTTTCTCTTCAGAAATTTTGTGTATGTGTGTTCGGAATTTGGATTTTTTTTTTCCTTTTCAATTGGAATTTTGAGACCAAGATTTCTCGACAAAATTAATCCATATGATATCGCTTTTCAGTACTACGCACATGCATACATATATGTGTCTATACACCATCTATGTATTCATTCTAATTAATACATAGATGACAAGTCAAAAACTCAAGTTTATTGGGAAAACAAAGAAGACAACTTTGCTATTGATAGAATAGATAGAAAGAATCCCTTCAAAAAAATGATAGAAAGAAAGAGGAAGAGAGAGAAATAGAGTGTGATAATTTATTCATTCATTATAGTTTAAATAAGAATTACCGTTTATTGAAGTACTTACAGAGATCAAAACTAATTAGGATAAACTTAATTCAATTTTAGATAATCCTAAAAGATAAGTACAAATCTAAATTTAAAATCAAATGCTAATAAATAACTTTACAACTTTAAAATTATAAACTATTCTTAATGTTCCACATCAAAAATATTAATTATATTGAATCCGAAGCTAGCGTGCATATATAGATGTTCCAACTTCCAATAACTTTTCAAGAACAATGTCATCTCTTTGATATAACCTTAGGAAATTAATCAAATGACCTTCATAAAATTAAAAATCTAATTTCTTTAGTTTCCTCATCTTCATATCAATTTGACGAGACTTGCATCTAAAATTAATAGGATGTTTTGCATTCTTAGTTTCAACCAAAACTTTTAGTTGCTATAGTATAAAGTTTTCACATGCTACAGTATCAAAAACATAAAAACATGAACTACAGTATAAAACTTGTTAGCCTAAGAGTAGCTACCTAAGAGGCAGGTGAATTGGGTTTTAAAGCTTTTTACAATCATTAGAAATTTCTAGATAAAATTTACTTAATCTATAAGCACACAATCAACAATAATGAATAATGTAGACAAATATAAATTGCGTTAAAGTAAAAGTTTAGGGAGAAGAAATACAAACACTTCTTCGACTCGGCCTCTTCCACTATCACGACTGTCTTTTTAGCACGATCACTTATTGTACAATCCCGTGAGTTTTTCTACTCGAGGCTCACCATATTTTCTTACAACTATCAATTTTCATAGAGATTGGCTAATCAAGATATCCTACTAATTTTACACAGAGATTGACAAACCAAAATAACATGCCAATTTTCTACAGAGATCGGCTAACCAAAAGTTCTCCCAAATTCTAAGGCTTAGTAACCTATCACTCAAAGGATGTGATTTATAGTTTTTGGGCTTACTCACAAGATAAACTTTCCAAATATAGATGAATACAATATAAAGCTTATATGGAGGGTGTAAACAACTCTCAAGAATGAATAAAGAAGATGTAATCTCAAAGAGTGTATGTAAGAGTATAAAAAGTTAAAAACAATGATTGAACATTTTGCAATTTATTCTCCTTATTTTCTATATTGAGCACAATGAATGGATGGATATATATACCTTTCAAGTGCTTAGTTACAGCTTAAAATATCAATTTTGTGTTAAAAGAACAGTTGCAAGTGGTGTTTAAACGGTCAGAAAACTAGCTGTTATAAATAGTTTGGCAGGTCAAACAATGTGGTCAGCAGGCTAGAATTTGACAATTTCAGAGCAGGACTCCAAACAGTCATTTAATTGGTCGACTGTTTAGATAGTTTGGTAGGCCGAATATGGACCACTGGCAGGCTGTTAGAAACTCCTTTTCAGACCTTTTTGTTTGGTAAGCTGAAGCAAGGTGTTTGGCAGGTCGGAATGGGCTATCGGCAGGCCAAACTTAGGCGTTCAGTAGGCTATTCAAGGATATCTGAAAGGCTGCTTGAAGGCACTATTTCGATAGGCCGATATAAGATATTTGGCAGGCCAAACTTGATTGGTTGGTAGGCCAATCTGCCTTGATCAAAAATTTGCATGGCGTGTTTTCAAAATGCAGTTTTTATAAAACTCGTTTAAGTAATTTCAGTTTGCATTTTGAATAACATCCAAGTTTAAAAACAATTTTAGGATTATGAAAGCACGTATTCAACAAGATTTAAAACACTTTGTGAATACGTGTGTGTGTGGATTGAGCTTGCATTTACTATATATCATTTGAGAAATTTTGCTCACTTACATTAAGACTTAAAGCAAATGATAACTTATAATCTTTGAGTCTTTGTGAGTGCAATCCTTTGCTTGCTTTTGTTAGAAACAATGTTTTCTTCTACTAACAGGAATTGCAAACAATATATTGCATGGATAATACGAACAGGTTACAATTATAAAAATGAAAATGACGGAAATAGGTATAACAAAACCTTCAACTTCAACTGAATCAAAGTGGTAATTAGACGGATGAATGGTCGAGGCATGTAAAGCTCACGCTTTCCTTAAAACAGATTCGTCCCCTTCGGTTGTGCACGAGGATTCAACGGACGTCTGTCTCCTAGGATACAACAACTACCAACGGAATCTTAAGCACTATTAGATATCGTTTTCGGCGAACTTGAAACTGTGTTTTTCTTCTATCACCAAAAACGACTACAACAAAAACTTGGTGGAACTTGAAAACAAAGGAAAAACTCTTTGACTTGGTGAGTGCAAATTCTAAGCATCTATGTGTGTTCCAAACATGTGGAGGAGAGTTCTATATATAGGCTTAAGAGAATAGACATTACAATCCACATTATAATGAGGCATTATTCAGAATTTGTGTGCATAATGACACCGGTTGCAACCTTCCAGTTTATATGATAATGGTGCTCATAATCTCCCATTAAACCATCGGTTGTAAACCTCTATTTTCCATGATTATGAAGCTCATAATCACCTATGAAACCATGCATTTGGGTGTTACAACATGAGGTTTATGACCTCCATTAATCTCCACCAATGAGCATCAATTTCTCATTCACCCATTTGCCATTTTTCCAACAGCTTTTTCTTGTGATTTGATTCATGCTCAATATTCAAGTCTTGGTGATTGATCCTTCTTTGCATTTCATTCCTTTTGAGTCTTAATAGAAAATTCTTTCAATTATTTAAGATGCTAGAAATAATACTACTAAATTGCCCTAACACTCAAGATAAATTATTAGTGATTAAGTAATAAACTGTTTGTTGTCATCAAAACAAAAGTAAATATATCATTAGAAACCTTGGAGCCAACAAAACTCTAATATGCTATCACTACAAGAAAAACTACATTTAACGACATATTATTTACGACATGTAGTTTTTGAATGTCGTTGAAAAATACATACAACGACATCTTCAACAACGATGTTATTAACGACATTTGAAACAATAATTAACGACATCTATGTAGATATCATATTAAAGGTTTCCTTTTAACGACAATAGTTTAGTGTCGTTAAATAATTTAACGACAAGTAGGAGATGTCGTCAAAGGCTTAGAGATCTACGACACCACTTATAGACGACATTGGTCAAGATGTCATCTATAAGGGGTGTCGTGGAATCTCTAAAGCTTTGACGACATCTCCTACTTATCGCTAAATAATTTAACGACACTAAACTATTGTCGTTAAAATGAGACCTTTAATACGACATCTATATAGATGTTGTTAATTATTATTTCAAATGTTATTAACGATATGTTTATTGGAGATGTCGTTGTTTATACTTTTCAACAACATTCAAAAACTACATGTCGTAAATAATATATCATTAAATGTAGTTTTTCTTGTACTGTATAGTGTTTTAAACCAAATTGGTTCAAACCAATGCTTCCAAACACTTTATTAGGAATATGTTGCTTCTCACTTAGTACTTTTTACCAAGATCAATATTAATGTTTACCCTAAAAAATGACCAATACTAATATTGGTCTTGTATTAATTTAAGAATTTACTTCAGATCAAAACAAGGTAATTAGAATTTAGGATCATTAAAAAAGATTGAAACATCACAATTCAAAAGAAAGACCCATAATTCTCACATTAATCATAACCAAGAAAAGAAAAGAAAAAAACAGAAAAAATCATTTAATATGTCCGCTAGCATTCCTCAAAATGTTAGCTTTAAACTTAAAGTATTCTAAAGATATTAAGCCCATAATTAGGGCTGTTTGCATAGACTTGACAAAAGTTTTAGGCAAACTATCATCAAAGATAATGTTTGCAACTGACCAAAACCCATACAAATAGAGTAAATCTGAAAATAAACACCGATCAAATCAAAACAAGAGAAATACTTATTTATATTTATTTGAACCTTCACTTATATTTTCCAACCAAAAACATGCTTATCTATATACATTCATCCAGCCCACAAGCATATAATCTATTAAAAGCCCATCAAAAAGCAGGAAAATACTCTTCTAATTCAAGAAAAACATTCTGTCTTAACTGTTGCACAAGTTGGCCTCTCAAATTTGAGTTCAAAGTTCAGATTTTTCAAGAAAAATTACGATTTTCTAGGTAGTTTCTCTTAGGTTCGAATTTCAACTCAAACTCTGACTTCTACGGCAACTCTCACTTCTATGGCTCTTATTTGGAGAGAGAAGGAGAAGTTTGAGAAGACGGTTCTTTTTTGATGATGAGCTGCTAATAAATATGAGTCTAAACGTGTCATTTTGTAGATAAGTAGCTGAGTGACATGTAAGGAGAGGTTCCTCTTAGCCTTATGAGCTCATTTGATACCTGCTTGTGCTTTTAGTCAATAGAAGAAAAGAAGTAAAAGCTATAATTTTTCAATAAGTATTTTGGACCATATTTTAAAAGTGCTTTAATGGGTAAAAATAGTTTCAATTATTTTTAAAAGTTACAAAAATGTTATATTTAAGCTTATAATATATTATTGATAATCTGGTATAAGTTTTAAGTCTATTTTAGAAGTGTTTTTTTGAAAAACAACTTTTTGTGGCTTTAATAGAAAACACTTTTGGAGAGTAAAAGCTTTTCTGACAGTTCATTCAAACACTTTCAAAAGCAACTTTTAGACTTAGGAAGTCGAAAGTAGCTTTTAGGAAGCTGTCTCAAACAGGCCTTCTATGTATTTGAATACCCAAATTGACACATAGATACTCTTAGTATTCTTACTAATAACTCCATTAAAGATACTTAATCACATATGTATCCCCCTTATCAATACGTGATCATACATGTATCACTATTTTAATAAAGTCATTCAAATAAATATTAAATACTAATGTCAACAATTACTAAAATACCCACTTAAGTAAAACCATAATAAATTATCCAATAGACAATCATTAAATTCAAATCATTTTCAGTTACTCATAATATGCGGGTTCTTGCAATTAGGCTGTCCAACTCTCTACCGTTAAAAAAACCCTTAAAATACTATTAGTTTTTTCAGAAAATCTATATAGTTCAATCTAATAAAACACTTATATCATGCTTAGAATAATAAAATGCATCACATATTATGCAAATTTACTGTGAAAAATGCTTATTATAACTAAACACATTTGTGAGAATTTCGGGAATAACATAAGCATCAAGCTAACCATGGATTCTGATAAAACTAGAAATATACAAACATATATGCTCCAAATATTGACGAAAACAATCAAGACCAAGTTATGGTCTCCCTGCTAATTACATTACTATAAATGGAACTTTATCTGACATAATTAGTACTCCAAGACGAAAACTACTAAAATTAAGACTCAGGTCACCAACACATAAATGTAGCACCACAAGACTAGAGGAGGAACAAGCAAGAAGCATGTGCTTAATTAGGTCCTAATTAATATGAATGATGCTCTCAACATAAATAGTAAAACCAATCACATGGAAAATCGAACTAGGACACAGATACTTTACTTTTTGACTCTCCAAATCATACCAAAACAAATGGTCACGGAATTCTCAAAGCGCTTAGAATCTTCATGATCATCAGTACTATTAATGTAGTCTTTAAAGAACCCCCAATGGATAGACCCGCTTACAACAACGTAGACATATCAGATAAGATATTAGGCATCTGGTCAATTACTTTCCAACTGTAAACCGAAACTTCATTAAAGCTATTGAAATGATTTAAAATTGTACCGCAGGCGCAGAATATGATCGTTTCATGAATCCTTGCTCAAACGCTAACCACTTTGAAGTCTTTTGTTGAATGATCGAAACCAAACCCGACTCGAAAAGCAGGATGCCCCCACGAACGAGGAGGCAGCAGAGGTGGAGGAGGGAGTCTCTTGAACTCATTAGTTGCAAGGTTCGATTAGTAGAGATCTTTTTTTTTTTTTTTTTTGGCGATCAGTAAAGCATAAGACACCGTTGTCTCCACCCTCTACTAGAAGCGGCCAAGTCGGAAAATGTTTAGAATCATAATTCCGAATCTCATCGAAACTTTCGGAGCGACAAGATATCCAAGGACAGCTTTTTTCATTCAGAAGATGGTGGACGTTTGAAGTGATTGTTTACGAAAGATTGTTGTCGTATTAGGGTTTTCCAAGATTTACAAACGCACTCGCAGATCCACAGAGACTTGGCGGCCAATCTCAAAAGTATATCTAGAATGATATCCTTTGGGATATCGTTGAAAGAAAACAATCTCTCCGATGCTTCTTTCACTTTCTCCATTAATGAGTTCTATTCGTCAGATGGGGAGGAAAGCACTCAAACTTAGGAGTCACGTAACTATTTTTTTTGGGAAGTAACTAAGGTTTTTTTGAAAGGAAGGTAACTAGGTTTTTAATATAATGAATAGTTATAGCTTTTTATTTTAATTTCTTTTTTTAGGGATATTTTAATTTCCTTTTGAAGTTCTGTTTTTTAGGCCTTTTTCTTTTAGATTACTGCGGAAAACGAACGTAGTAAATTTACACTTTTTCAAAAGAAAAAAAAAAAGGAAAAATAGAGGGAACGCAAAAAATTGATGTTTTTGCGTATAAGCAGGGGACCAATAAAGCCATGTCTTATTAATGTAATGACTAACGATAAAGTGTGCTCAATAGTTATTCTACACCAAAAAAAAAAAAAAAAAAAACTCAAAACTACGAAATTGTTTTTATAATGCATATGGGTAAAACAGCATACCCTTTCAAATAATAATAATAATAATAAAAATAAAAGCCATATCATCATGTCATATGTGTTGGACAATAAAAGAAGATTTAGTTTTATTCACAAAAGACATAAAATAATAATAGACATATGATTTATGCTACATTGTATCGTTTTCACTTAATTTGTTGTTTTCCTTTAATTATTACTTCGTTCAGTTGTTTGACAAGGATGTAGTTGTTTTCATATTTTTTTACCCACGTTATGGTGGTAATTATCTATGGTTTAATGCCGTTGTCTTTTCTTTCTTTACGGTCGTTATTTCCTTATTTGATGTCGATAAATTCACTATCCTTTCCATCTTTGTTGTCGTCTTCAGGCAGTTGTTTTGTGGAAGATGTCGTTAATCACTTCTTTTTTGTTTTGTTTTCTTGTTTTTCTTTATCCAAGTTTGTTAGAGTAAACAGAATGACAAGTCCCTAAACTTTAAAGATTACGATGATTTGGTCTGTGATCTAGTTCTATAGGCAAAACTCTTCTTGAATTTTTAGCGCAACCGTCTCATAAACTTGTTGAGCTTTCACAGCTGCCTCTTAAACTTTTAATTCTAATAATTTACTCACTCAATTTGCTTAACTATTGAAAATCGCAATTAAGCACATTCAATAAACGGCGATTGATGACAAAATGTCTAAGTTTTACCAGGGTATCTTTTTCAACTGCTTATATAAAAAACGCTCAACACGGCTATGTTTGGAATCTAAACTTTATGATGGAAAAAAAAAAAAAAACTATGAAAGAAAGTGCAAAGAGAAAAAAAAAAAAGAAAAAGGAAAAAAAGATCTATTTTCTTCTTGTGTTTGGAAATTAAGAAACATAAAAAATAATGGACTTGTTTCATTGTATGTGTCATAATTCTACGTTGTATTTTTTCCTTATTTCTTCTGAGCATGTTACTTTTGTTTCAATGCAACCACTGCTTGTGAACCACACTGACGTAGTGGCTTTGAGTATTGTCGTTAAAACCTTTTTAGCAATGATTTGGCATGAATCTAATGATATTTGTAAAAGAAATTCTTCGATAAACATGTTAATTTCGTTTTACAAAACGTACTAAATAATGTAAGCTCTGAGATTGAAAAAAAAACACACCCTTTTGTAAGTATATGTGTGTGTGTATAAACTTGTGTTTTACACTATTTAAAATTACTCTAGGCTCAAAGCACACACTTCAAAAGAAAATGGCAAGCTGATCTCAAAGCGATAATCGAATCCTTAGTAAGTCTCCAAAGTTGCAACATTGACTTAATTATAGACAATTTCGTGATAATAAGCAACATGTCAACATTGGATTCAGGATAAAAGTCAAAATAGAGAAATATATAGACGCTCCAAATCAAAAGAAAATAATCAAGTCTTATACATAGTCCTGCCCTGCTAATTACATCACAATAAACGAAACTTTATCAGACATAATAAAGAACTAAATTTAAGAATCACCAACCAACATAAAAATTAAGCACCACAATAGTAACCAAGGAAGAATAAGCATGGACCTAAATACGTATGATGCTCTCAACATAACTAGTAAAACCAAACGCATCGCCATTCCAAGGACATAAATATTTTACTGTGTCACTCCCAAAATCATACGAAAACAAATCGCCGCGGAATTTCAGCAGCACATTATCATCATTTACAAAAGCTAATAGCTTACAGTCTACCGTATGAGGTTGTTGGAATTGTAATTCTCGAGAGAGGAACATATTCACATCCACCTCCACCAGTTGGACCCAGGAATCCGAAACACCGTATTCCTTCATCACCCATATCTCAAAAATCATGTTGTTGGCGAAAACTAAAGAAAGACATTCAGACAATTTTCCCTATAAGATAGTAACCTTCATATATTTTTCCTTCATCCGGAGTGTGAATCAGCTTAAAAGTCTCCGTGCTCAGATCAAAAGCAATTATCTGAAAAAAAAAAAAAAATCAAAATCGTTGCTATCGTCGCTAAATTTTCTATTGGCGTCAAAGAATCCCCAAATGGATAGACCCGCTCAACTCAACCAGAGGAATGATAATATGAAGAAACTAATATGCTATCTAATATATTAGCTAGACATCTCAATTCTTTCCAAGAATTGCTATTCGAACTGTAGACTGAAACTTCGTTAAAACTGTTAAACAAAATCAAAATAGGACTGCAGTTGAATAAAATATCATGAGTCCCTGCACAAACCCTAACCACTTTGAAGTCATTTGCCAACAGGTAGAAACAGAATCCAACTCGAAAAGCTGGACGCTCCCACGAGAGAGGAGGAGGAGGAGGAGGAGGAGGAGGAGGGAATCTCTTCAAATCATTCGTTGCGGGGTTTCATAAGTAGAGATCATCATTCTTTTCGACGATCAGATAAGCATAAGATGGTTGTCATTTGAAGTGATTGTTTACGAAAGATGGTTGTCGTATTAGGGTTTTCCAAGAGTTACAAACGCACTCGCATCTCCTCAGAGACTTTGCTTCCAATCTCAAAAGTATATTTGGAATGATATCATCAAAAGACATAGATGATCCCTTTGATGGTCGTTTTTCTTTCGGCTCCATGACGAGACGATGAGGGGACGGCGACTCAAAATTGAGTCACGTTACTAGGGTTTAATATAATAAATAGCTACCACCATTTTATTTTATTTTTGAGAACTTTTATTTTCTTTTTTTAAAAGAATGCTTTGTGTGTGTTAGTGACACAATTGCCACAATAAAGAAGAAGGGTATTTACTATTTTAGTCCTCTGTATTTTAAGGAAATATTATATATTAGTATTTTATTGTTTAGAACATATAAAAAATAATACCTTAAGCTTGTTGAAAATATAATTTTGATACCCTGAATTCATATTTTGTGAAGAGAAATTTTCAATTTATTTTTTTATTAATAAATCCTAAATTATTTTATGAAAACTACGAAAGAAAATAAATACAAATAATGTCAAAAAATGAATAAGTCTACATATATATATTTTTATAAGTTTTATTAATCTTTTGTTTTGTTTTCTATTCTATTGGTATTTACTTGCAATGTAGTTGGTTGCTTTTGGTCAGTTCATGTAGTCCTTTTGTTTTGTTTTTTGTTTTTTGTTTTGTTTTTCTTTTTTTAATCTTGAATGTGAGAAGAACTGTTACAAGAAAAAACTTTACGTTGGTTCCTAAAAGAAAAAAAATTGTCAATTTTATGTATCCTTTGCTTCATATTGATCTTGGTTATTGACGCTGATTAACGTCTATATTAGGTACAGGTGACATAATGCACGTAAAAGTTTTTCCTAATCATGAATATTGAATCATGGTATAGTTGACTATACATCATTCAAAAATTGGGTAACCTACAATTAATTCTAGATATTTCACCAAATCATATGAATCATGTGATAAGTCTTTAATTTATATTTCATTTAAAAGAATAAAGACATATCTCACTATAAGAAAAATTACATTTAACGACATATTATTTACAATTGATAAGTAATCAGCAGGTAATCACTAAAATTGTGGTATGGATGATTGATTTGATTGGATGATAAATTTTGATTGATTGGCATATTTTTGGTTTGATTCCTTATTTTAGGAAATAAAATGATTGACTTTTGTAGATGATTGGATAATTGATGAGGGTTTCCTATTTTAAGAGTTAAAATTTGGTAAGTGGACTAAATCATTGTCAACTTTCCCAAATTCCTCTCAATCTCCCACGATTATGTATTCTTTTTTTTGGAAAATTTCTGCCATTTCAAAAAAATCAAACCCCCTCATCATATCACTCTCATTTTTTTGTATACTTCAACCAAAAAAAAAAAAGAGAAAAAAATTTGCCTCCCATGCTCTCCTCCTCTTTTTCCCTTCACGATTTCTATAGTTTTTGAATGTCGTTGAAAAATATATGCAAGGTCTCATTTTTACGACAATAGTTTTGTATTGTTAAATTATTTAACAACAAGTAAGAGATATCGTCAAAGCCTTGGAGATTCTACGACACCCCTTATAGATGACATCTTGACCAATATCGTCTATAAGGGGTGTCGTAGAATCTCTAAGGCTTTGACGACATCTCTTACTTGTCGTTAAATAAATTAACGACACTAAAGTATTGTCGTTAAAAGGAGACCTTTAATACGGCATTTATAAAGATGTCGTTAATTATTGTTTCAAATGTCATTAAAGACACGTTTGTTGGAGATGTCGTTGTCTGTACTTTTCAACGACATTCAAAAACTATATGCCGTAAATAATATATCGTTAAATGTAGTTTTTCTTATAGTATCTGCAAGTTATCCACACAAATCATATTATAAGAAAATTCCTAAATTAAATATTCATTAATTGTCAGAATATTTTTTTGTCAATTATCCATTTGTTATCACCATCAGATTTATATCAAATGACTAATATAACAGTAACCATTAGAGACATAACTATTAAAACTATATATATATATATATATGTTTTTCAGATAATAACGAAAATAGTGCCTTGCTAATTATTGTGTAATTTCGTATGCGTGTTTAGAAAGCTTTAAGTAATTTTGAACCTATGAGCCTACAAAAACTTACTTCTGATTTCTAAAATAAAGGACTGGTTTGAAACAAGAAGGATCATTTAAAACAAATTAAACTGATCTATTAAAACTATATATATATATATATGTATGTATTTAAGATAATAACTAAAATAGTGCCTTGCTAATTATTGTGTAATTTCGTATGCGTGTTTAGAAAGCTTTAAGTAATTTTGAACCTATGAGCCTACAAAAACTTACTTCTGATTTCTAAAATAAAGGACTGGTTTGAAACAAGAAGGATCATTTAAAACAAATTAAACTGATCTTCCCTGAAATATAGAGGTTTTGAACCATTCTCTACAGTTTAAACCCCTTCCTGTTTTTATTTTTCTTTATAAACCATAGCTTTTCAAACAGCAATTTTTTAATATAATGTTTTATTTTCGATTTCAATATTTACATTCCACAAGGTTTACAACCACTGTTTAAAACATTATCTGTTAATTATTGGCGAAACTTAACCAGCTGAAAAACCTCAGTGTTCAGATCAAAGGCAACAATCGATTTAAAAGGTCGACGAATATCGGCTTTTAAAAGAAACAGATCTCTCTGATGTTCCTTTCACTTTCTTCATTGTCTTATGTTCAGCAAATGGAGAAGAGATGAGAAGGAGACGGCTGACGTACGAGTCACATATATCTCGCTAGGGTATAATATAAGAAATATCTACCGCTTTTTGTTTTTTGTTCTGTTTTTTTTTTCCTTTTCTAAAGTGTTCAAATTTTTTTAAATTAGAAAATGCTTTAGTGTGTAAACTTCGGTCACCTTTTTGATAGGTTTGTTACGCAAGGATCATTTGTGATAATAAAGAAACCACTGGGGTACTAACAATGTGATATTAACCCCTATATATGTAATATATTCTTGTAACAATCAAATAAATAAACTGCTGGGGTAAATTCCTTTTCAAATTCACCGCGGACGTTTTTTTTAATTACCAGCAAAGGCTTGTCATATAATCTAAATTAAAACAAAAGCAAAATAAAAAAAATGAATCAGTGAACGATTAAGAAGGGATCTAATAATTTAGTGGTCTTTTTGAATTAAAAATGAATTTCTGATTGCAATAAAAAAACAACTTTTAATATGATTTCATGTCATGTTATATGGATTAACGTTTAAAATTTGAATAGAATTTAATTGTATAGCCAACATTGTTTAATATCTAATGTTTCTACAAGAAAATTATTGAAATTCATTGTTATTGAAAAATTATTGAAATTATGTCATCACCTCCCAATCCCATGAAGCTGTCGAATGCATGATTGATGTTGCCTGAGAAGATCGGGAAGGAGAGCTCACCATCGATCCTTAGATCATTGTCCTTGTGTCGAACCAGTGGTGAGAGAGAGGTTTTTCAGAGTAGAGAGAGGAGAAGAAGAAAGAGAGACATTTTTTCAGATTAGAGTTTTTTTTTTTTCCTTTTTTTGAACTTCGTATGAGAGTTTTTAAGCTGAGAATATGTTTGATCTTTATAGAAAGAGTATTTTTGATATTATGTAGTGGTGAAACTTCCATTATGTATTTATTATCTTTGTCAAAAACATTATGTTATTAATTTTTATCGGTAAAATACTCTTTCTCACCTTCTCCCCAAGGAAAAAGAGAATGGTATAGTACACCTAGAAAAAGGTCATGAATTTTTAAAGCTTGAGTTTTGAAAATGTTTTACTCTTTGCAAGTGAGAATTGTATCAGTTATTCACTTCTTAATCTGGGCAGTGGCAGTGGCAGTGTGAAGATTAATACGCTGGGACCTGCAAAATAGTTTTTTTTTTTCTCTCTCATCTTGCATTAATCCAAACCAAGATCAAAGCCTTTTTTTTTTATATACTTTTTATGCTGCAAAGTCTTCTCCCTTTACGTGTTTTCTTGTTTCAAATATAAATAAATCAAGTTCTCATTTTAACCTTCTGCAACTTCTTCCTTACAACTACTTTTTCTTTTTGTGAAGTTTCAAAATTATTTATAAATGGGTATTGTAGATTTTTATTTTTCTGAAAGAGTTTAAAGGAGTTTTTTTTTTCTTTTTTTTTTCTTCTTTAATAGAGATGGATATATAGAATAACCAGAGGGAAAAAAAAAAGAAAAGAAGAAGAAGCAAGAACTTTACTTTACCATTACCTTGTATTAAAAACTAAAACAGGTTTAAGAAAATTTATCCCCCATCATATGTTCTCATGACAACTTCTACTCATAATATTCCCAGCCAAAAAAAAAAAAAAAGGCGCATGACAACTTCTCAAAGATTTATAGATTTGATTGTATCTAGTCTTTTGACGTGAGACCTGTTTCGAAAAAACCATTTGATTGTAGAGTTGTTTTGAACTTTTACCAATACTCCAATAGGTATGAAGAGATTAAGCGGGGAAAACACTCATGAAAGAATACAGATTCCATAATGCAGCGCTGGGTTTCGCAGCAGGGGTTTGACGCCGGACTTTGTGAAGGTAAGTTCTTATGCAGCGCTGGGGTTTGACGCTGGTTGATCTCGTGATAGAAGGCGCTTATGGGTGGTGTGGAGATTAGATCGGAAGATCTGGGTTTTTTTTTTCTTTTCATTAATAAGAAATTACAATAAATAATACAGTGTAAATCTTAACACAAGTAAATAGTACAGTTTAAAAAATATTTAAGTATACAAAATTTTTAAAATCACATACACTTTTTAAATATTTAAATTTTTAATTTTACTTTCTTATTTTTTATTTTTTCAATTTGTTTAATTTTACTTTTCATAATAATATCACTGTTTTATGTTTCTTTTTACATCATTTCATAAAAAATAAATTTCGTTTTAATTTAAGTAAGTTATTTATTAAATATTAGTACATTTTGATCTATTTATTTTTATTCTCTTTTAATAATGATCTAATTTTCTTCTATTTTTTTTTTGTCCATGGTAATTGTACAATTTTGAAGAGAAAGATAGATTAGTCTGAAAAAGAACATGTCATAGAGAAAATAGGGAAAAGAAAAAGGAAAAAAAGAAGGAATTTGAACGGTCCAAACAATGTGTAGTTTAATAACTAGAAAAAGAGACTGATAGACTGTAGGTATAAATAATAGAAAATTGAAGAGGTCATATTACACAACACCGGTATGCTCTTTAATGAGCTTAACGTCACACCTCAAATCATTTTATGTATATGGTAATAATATAGTCAGTAAGAACTAACATATAATATTACCATTACAGAAGAGGTCATATTAGAGAACACCAATATGCTCTTTATAATGAGCCTAACATCACACCTCAAATCATTTCATGTACATGGTAACAATGGTCAGTAAAAACCAACATATAATGTTACCATTACATAAGGCATCTGAATTTATTTAGTTACATCATTATTTTCATTAATCACTTACAATCTTAAAGTCCCAAGCAAATCCCAAGGTAGTCCAATCACTAGCCGATACTTCCTTTGAATCCAAGAACAAAGCCATTTTCGATTGGGAGACTAAACGGTGTACTGCTTGTATTTCCATATGGTCCATAGATTTTCTTATTAGTCTTGAATGTTAAAGAGCGTACAACTGTCCACGTTTGCACAACACCAACATATCCGCTCACTTTGACTATATATTCAGTAGGAAAGTCTAGGGAAATCTAGATTTCAAAGGACATACCGAAATATAAGTAAAATTAACGAGTATGTTATGTATATGTGTATATATAGGAAGTATTTATCACTAAACAATAATTTAAGTTATATATACTATGATATTTGATAATTTGTTCTTAGATGTAGAAAATGTTTTGCAATCGAGCTTTTGGTTTTGGAAAATTTAATAGATACTTGCTAACCGCTTAAATTCCAATTTTTTCTTTTTTTTTTTGGTAGACAAATTCCAATATGTATGAATATGTATACTAATGGATCTATGTCTTGTAAACCTAAGCACATATATAAGAATACTTTTACAATGTCATCATAGGGTAATGCCATGTAAAAGAAATTCTATAGCTTAAAAGAATGAAGAAATGAATAAAATGTAACCGTTTTCATTGCAACGGTTTCAAAATTGAAACCAATTAAATTTGTTGCAATGGTTATTCATAATTGGCCTCATATTTATTCCCATTAAACCAATTTGGTAACTGAATATTTATTTTGCTGTTTATATATCCTTGATGGGAGGAGATAGAAGCAATGAAAAATAAGGAAAGAAACTCATGATTTGTGAAACAAGTTTTGGTCCCTATCACCTTTCTCATATCCAGATTATTCACCATCATATTTGTGTGCTTGAGTGATAGAAGCATCCAAAACTAGTGGTTCAACATTCGTCAACAACAACCCAATTACACAGTGGAAAGCAATGGCAGGAGGTAAGTTTTACACGCTTCCGTTTATGACTTTGATATGCATATTGTTTTTGGCAGTTAGAATCGAATTTTATTGCTTTCATTTGGCATCAGAGCCGAATTAGACCTCTGCCCTGCGTGAAAAATCTAGAAAATATATACTGTGTTTATAAAGCTTCGGTTGAATTTTTTTTGGTTTTTGGGTTTTTGAATTTAGCGTATCTTAATTCAAACTAAGATTAGAAATCATTTAGACACTCGATTTCTAAGAATTCTGCAATTTGAAACGTAAAAAACGGTGTCCTGATGGTGAAAAACGAGCCGGGTCTGAAACCAGGTCAAAATTCAGGTCAGCCGGGTCAAAACGACCTGGTTCAAGGTTGAAGACGACATAAAATGACATGTCGTTTGTCCTTGGATCAGCCAAAACGACATGTCATTTCTGGCTGAGAGGGGTACACTTTCACAGCTAAAAACGACATGTCGTTTTGGACCATAAGGACCAAAACGACATGTCGTTTGGACTGTTGGGAGTTTGCGTTTTATCAATGAAATGACATGTCGTTTTTGGTCTTAATGACCAAAACGACATGTCGTTTTCAATGGGCAGAAAATTAAAAAAAAAACCAAAAAATAAATTTTTTTTTGATATTTTCCCAAATTTCATAAAGTGATATTTTTGAGGAAAATTTCATAAAATTTTTTAGATTTTATAATTTTATGAGATTTTCATAATATCCACAATTTTGATATTTTTATGAAATTTTTCATATTATGGAATAAATTATGAAAAATTCATAATTTTAAATATTCATAATTTTTGGTATTTGTTATGAATATTATACAGTATTTGTGTGGATATAATTTTGTATATTTATGTGCATATAATGTTCATTATGTATAATTTGTGTTTTGAATTATGCATTCAATATTAAGTTAAATAATTTAGTACATTTAAATTTTGTGCAATAATGTGTTAAAATTATGTTTTGAATGTATAATTTCAATCTATGCATAATGAATATTTATACATAAATTATGGGTTCTTTGTTCATATTTATTTATTGCTTTAAGTAAATGCAATTTATTTATGAGCAACAATTTTAGAATAAATGTCCAGTGATGTATATAATTTTGAATAATTAAAGAGTGGCTACAACATCTTTGATTATACAAAATTATATTAAATGTTTGAATCACATATGGTAAAAGGACATTAAATTGTAATTAGTCATATGTAATATGATAAATTTTATCCCACAGGAATTTTTATTATATTTAATATGATTAGTTAGGATGATGTATTAAATTATCTTTCTTAATCTACCCACAGGAATTAAGAAAAAAAGAAAATAATTTGACAGTGTCATCATAAGGATATATGAGTCTGTTTGAATTAAAAAGTTAACCCACAAGCAATTTTTATGTCATTTGATTCATATTTAATGCATGATTTATATTGGTAAACATGTCATAAAGTATTGTAGCCTCAATTTAGTAACATAAGCATGTATGTTTTATTATGCAGCTTTGTAAACTGTGAACTGCTCTGATTTTCAATGTGACATTCCTGAACTTAAGGGTAATAACTATAAGGTGTGAAAGGAGAGAATTCTCCTTCATTTAGGCCTAATGGACATTGACTTTGCTATCTGCAAAGATGAACCACCTACTATTACGGAGACCAGCCAACCGGATGATGTTGATCAGTATGAAAAATAAAAACGATCTAATCGCCTCTACGTAATGTTCATAAAGACCAAGATTTCGACTGGCATACGTGGTTCATTGGAGCAATATGATAATGTGCGAGCTTTGATGAGTAGTTTGCTACATCAGACAAAGCTTTGGCAAACACTTTAATAATTAAGTTTTCATCCATAAAGCTTACCGGAATTCATAGTGTGCGCTAGCACATCATGTAAATGAGGGATATAGCGGCTCAGTTGAAAACTCTTGAGGTTGAGATGTCTGAAACCTTCCTTGTGCACTACATCCTTAACACTCTCCCACAACAATATGGACCTTTCAAAATATCCTACAACACACATAAGGATAAGTGGTCCATCAATGAATTGATGACCATGTGTGTTCAGGAAGAAGGAAGGCTTGTTATGGAAGCGGGAGAGAGTGTGCATCTGGCAACTCAAAGGAAGAATAAGAGGCAAGCCAAAAATAAGGGAAAAGGCAAACTGCCTGCACAAGCTGATATCAAGAAGGAATCTAGATGCTTCTTTTGCAAAAAGAAGGGGCACATAAAGAAGGATTGTCCTAAATATCAGAAATGGCTTAATAAAAAAGGTACTCAATTCTCACTTGTTTGTTATGAATCTAATATGGTTGATGTTGAGCATAACACATGGTGGATTGATTCTGGTTCTACAATCCATGTCACTAATTCCTTGCAGGGGTTGCAAAACCTAAGGAAGCCAGTGGGAAGTAAGCAGTGCATCTATTCAGGTAACAAGATGCACTCACATGTGGAAGCAGTCAGAACATGCAGATTAGTTTTAAGTAGTGGTTTTGTTTTAGAGTTGGAAAAGACATTTTATATTCCTAGTTTTTCTAGGAATTTAATTTCTGTTTCAAGGCTTGTACCGTTGGGTTTTTCCTTTAATTTTTCAGACACTATATTTAGTTTGTTTTATAGAACTTATTGGAAATGGTACGTTGTCAAATGGTTTTTTCAAAATTAATTTACAGGATAAAGCTTCTTATACTTTTATGCATGTTCTTGATAATGCTGGCATTAAGAGATGTGTTATGAATGAAGAATCAAAACAAAAAAAAAATAAAACCTAAATAAATAAAAGAATAGAGCATCCAATTTCAGTAACACCCGCCTATTTTATGTAATGGATAATGTTATATTAGTGATGACGTTAAGCATTTTATTCCTGATTGATTTATGATATTATTGTCACTAGCCATTTTATTCTAAGTGTTATGACAGGTGACAATCACATGGAATTGATGTGCTCAAGTGTTCATGTTATTTACATTGTATGTTTATTTATGATTCGTTAATGAATTAAATGCTAAGATGTATTCTTGTATGTAAGGATAGTTCGGCAGGCTGAATTGTCCCTCAAGAATCGGCAGGCCGATGGAAATCATCGATAGGCCGGATTTAGTGGAATTGGCAGGCCGATGATAGCTGACGAGCAGTCAGCAAAAATCGTCTAAAATTGTGACGATGATGATTGGATGTGATTGGATAATGATTATTGATTGATTGGCATATTTTAGGATTAATTTCCTCATTTAAGGAAATAAAACCTTTGACTTTTGATTGATTGGATTTAATTGATGAAGTTTCCTCCTTTGAAAAGGTAAAATATGGTAAGTAAACAATGATTTGTTGACTTTTCCAAATCCTTTCCTTCCTCCACGCCAATTAGCCAACTTATAATCAGAAAATTTCTGATAATAATGGTAAAGACAAGCATTCTCATGTACGTTACTCTCATTTTCCCTTTTCACGATAATTTTGTTCTCTCTCTCTTAGACGTTTCCTCTCTCTCTCTCTCTCTCTCCTCTTCACGTTCTTCTTTGTCTCCTCCCAAATTTCCCTGCTAATTATTTGAAAGAAAAATTGAAAATTTCGTTGGTTGAATTGAAGGAGTTTTGAGAAGAAATTTGTTAAGGTAAGAACTTTTTTTTTTCATTTTTCTGAAATGCATTTCTCCTCCTTAATCCGACTGCCATAACTTTATCTAGGAATTTTATTTTGTTCTGAAATTTTAGTATGATGTTCATATATGTGTTATGTAATGTTTCTCCAAGTCTCACGTTATTTTGACTTTTCTACATTAAGATATGAATTTTCTACCCTCTGCCACTCATAGTAAAATGATGTTGTTTTATTATATTGCTCAAAATGTGGTTTTAATTCAAGGGGTAAATATGCTTTGATTTTTACAAAATTTGGCAAATATGTTCATGTATATGTTATGTTATGGACTGAAAAGTTTGGTGATGATTTGATGAATATTTTATGTAATATGGAATTTTATTTGAAGCTAGGTTTTTAGACTGTTTTTATCAGTAAATTGTTGAACTCTTATTGTGTGATGTTTTTGTATGAATAAATGATTTTATTTGGTGATAAGAATTTTTGAGGTATTGTATTTGTATGTTACTATGATGTCATTAGAATTTTGAGGCCTAAATAAATTGTTTTGATTGTTTGAAAATGATGAACTCATGTAACTCACTGCTAGAATTGTTTATGGTTGTTTTGTCTCTGAATTCAAACATACGTTTTGGATTGTATGGAATTTATTTAAAGGTGATTTTTGGATATGTTATAGTTTTATGTGTCTTTTATATGTGTTAATTTTCGTGGATTTTCTACAGTTTTAATAATGTGTTAAACGAGCCCGTTTATATGTGTTGCTCACTGTTTTGTGTTGATTGGCAGATTTTTATGTCATGAAATTATGACTTGTTTTAAATGTTAAATGAAATATGTTATAATCTATGTTTCAAGAGATGAATGTATGTGAGATGATATATGGTAATGGATGATATGTTGTGGTGATTAATTCATTGAAAATATATGTTAATTGCCAATTTTTTTTTATTATGAATGTGTGACATGAACATAATATGAAGTGAGCACATCGAGACCGCGGCGTCGTCACCAACAAAATTAAGGTTAAGTAAGCTAGCTAAAAAAAAGTAAGTACATTCTCACCTACAACATGATATGTTTTATAAGGTTTGAAATTATGTTCATGATGATATCTATGATGATTTTATGATGATTTCATTTAAAGATTTCTTATGAAAGATTTTTATGTTCAAAAGTTATGCATGTATGATAATGACGTATTTCAAAGCATGAAAGTTATATATGAATATATATGTATCACCTAAATAAGTGTTGCACACCAATGTTATGTTATGATGTCATGTTTGGTTTAGGATTAGCTACCCTTCTCCTCTCATGACGGTGCGCCTACAATGATGATTATGGTGCAACACTTGGGCCCTTAAGATAAAATAGAATAAGTTTTAATTTGGTCAATGTTATGAAAGATATGTTCCTTATGAAATTTGTGCCTAGTGCACTATTATGTTGATGATGATGTTGTTGTTCATAAAATGTTTTAAGTTGTGAGAAATGAAATGTACTTACTAAGCTTTAGCTTATTCAGTTTATATCATGTTGCAGATAAGGGTAAGAAGGTTATGGACTAGGCGGAGGGCGTGGAAAGGCGTGTGAGCTAAGCATGATGAATTGTAATCAGAAGAACGCCAAAGAAGCAAGTTTTATGATTTAAACTATGATTTACAATTTGAACATGTTTATTTGTTAAGTTTTTAAAGAAAGCACGAACTATGTTTTATTATTTTATGTTTTATTATTTTACTTTATTCTTATTAAGTATATGATATTCTGCATATTGAAGTATTGAATCTTGTCTTTAAATTAGATTTCTAACATTTTTTTTAAATCAATTGGCCTGCCGAACAATGATGATCGGCCCGTCGATCTTAGCAAAGTTTAAAATCCTGTTTTATAGAGCCTCGAGCGGCTTGTCGGTGGATGAACTCCGGCCTATCGATCCAGTTCGGCCTGCCGAACCAAGAATGAAGATTTTTTTTAAAAGATGATTTAAAATTTGCAGTTTGAATTAAAAATGTTGTGACGTTTTATTTTAAATTATGACTTTATTAATTGGTATATTTTATTTACTAAGAAGGTTTATGAATTATTATTATTATTATGGATTAAGTTATTGAATGTAAAAAAAAAAATACATGGATCCTGGGTATGATTTCTTAATCATGTTATCAATTAACTTTTATGTTTTCAAATTGTCTTTTATAAAATAGTTTATCCTAAAATAAAAGTATGTAAGGAATGAATGTAACGACATCTGTAATGTCCGTAAGCGGGGCGCTACAGGCTTTGGTATTAGAGCAAATTTTTGTTTACAATTCATATCGCCACACGTCAGTCCAAGTCCTCCAAGTAAGTATGTTTTCATGTTAAATGTTAAGATGCAAGTATGATGATGAGTGTAAGACCTAGTAGTCTAATGATTAATGCTCTAGTAATGAAAACCTGTCTCATATTAGAAGATTATTCTTAAGTTCCTAATTCTTTTAGGAAATTGACAATGGATGGTCGTAGAAGAATGCAAACCCGCACCCAAACCAACGAAAGGCTTATGACAGTGATTGTCGATCTACAAAGGCAGTTGGAGGATCAAAGAAGAGAGATTGCTGAATTAAGGGCCAATGGCCAGAACGACGAACGACGAGGCAATGACGTGCCTCCTCCTCCTCCGCAGCCATATGCCAATAAAGTACCAGCTCCTACTGCTAAACCTAGAGCGGCCTATCAGGAACCCCTTCTAGTCAGATGGAAGAGGGTTAAGCCAACAGACTTTGAGGGTTCTAAGGATCCGTTAGTCACTCAAGGATGGTTAAAGACGATTGAGGCCACTCTGAGACTCATGGGCTTCACTGATAATGAAAAGGTTCTCTGTGCTTTGTACTGCCTCACCATGGAGGCCAGGATTTGGTGGGACGACATCGAACAGAGCAGAAATGTTGAAGAGATGACATGGGATGACTTTGTTCATGAATTCAACACGAAGTTCT
The DNA here is from genome assembly GCA_025403435.1 of Artocarpus heterophyllus. Taxonomy (NCBI): domain Eukaryota; kingdom Viridiplantae; phylum Streptophyta; class Magnoliopsida; order Rosales; family Moraceae; genus Artocarpus; species Artocarpus heterophyllus. The sequence continues at coordinate 1,726,888 of CM046346.1, read as the reverse complement.
TCCACATGAATATTACCAGGTAGCACTACGATGAGTTCGAGAACCTATGCCAGGGAGACATGACGGTCACCGATGTAGTGGCAAAATTTGACCAGCTAGCTCGTCTTTGCCTAGGAATGGTGAGCAGTGAAAGTGAAAGGGTCAGAAGACTGATCAGAGTCCTCAGGCCAGAGATCGTTGCTATCATTGATGGGACTAGTCCACCCAGGACACAAGAACAGGTTGTTATGAGCGCCCAATGTGCTAAGTTTCACTTGTCTAAGCTAAGAAGAAATCAGCCCCAGTCTGGTCAGCCAGCTAGTAATGTAAACAGCCAGAATCGCCCTCCACACTGGAGTAACAACAACAACAACAATCAGAACTAGAGGAATAACAAGAGGAAGGCAATCCTCAAAACCAGCAAAGCCAAGGCAACAAGAGGCACAATGGTGGCCAGCCCAACAACAACAACAACAGACAGTTTCAACTATGTGCCAAATGTGGAAAGAAACATCCAGGAGAATACCGCTTGGAGACAAACTAATATTTTATTTGTGGGCGAGAAGATCATTTTGTCAAGAATTGCCCCAACCTGACGAATGCTAATGCCCCTCAAAGAGCTCCTCCTCAAGCCCAAGTCCATCAGATGCAAGCTTCCCTTGAAGGGCCACTAATCAGTCAAGGAAGACTTGAAGCCCCACCTACAAACGTCCCGCATTTATGCCATGACAAAGGAACAAGTGGCTGTTGAAGCCTCTAATGTGGTCACAGGTCAGATAACCAGTTTATCTATTAATGCGTATGTTCTCTTTAATACGGGTGCCACACATTCTTTTATATCTACATCATTTTCTAAGAAGTTACATTTAGAGCCTATGAGACAGGGATTCACTACGACACTACCCTCCGGGGAAGTAATATTATCTACGCACTGTATGCATACAGTACCCCTATAGATTTCTGTTTGGGAAATTTTTGTCGACCTCATTGTGATCGACATGTATGACTACGATATGATTCTTGGGATGGATTTTTTGAGCAAGTACAATGCTTCTATCGAATGTTAGAAACGAAAGGTGATCTTCCATCCAGAAGGTGATCAGAAGTTCGTGTATGTTGGCGAGTTCAGGAAGAAACCCAGTATGTTTTTATCCACCATGAAAGCAAGGAAGTTATTAGCAAGTGGCTGCATGGGCTATCTGGCCAACATAGTAGATAAAAGCCAAGAAGAAAAGACAAGAATTGAGGACGTGCCGGTAGTACGTGAATATTCAGATGTATTTCCCGATGACCTGACAAGTCTACCTCTAGAAAGAGAAGTCGAATTCGAGATTGAGCTCGCTCTAGGCACCGACCCGATCTCAAAGGCACCATACAGAATGGCCCCAGTAGAGTTAAAGGAGCTTCACATGCAATTAAAGGAACTACTTGACAAAGGCTTCATCAGGCCGAGTCACTCACCATGGGGAGCTCCAGTCTTGTTTGTCAAAAAGAAGGATGGCTCTATGAGACTCTGCATCGACTATAGAGAGCTGAACAAGGTGACGATTAAGAACAAGTACCCATTGCCTCGAATCGATGATTTGTTTGATCAGCTTAAGGGTGCTTTTGTATTTTCAAAGATTGATCTATGGTCAGGATATCACCAGCTAAAGATTAAAGAAGGAGATATTCCTAAGACAGCCTTCAGATCGAGGTATGGTCACTATGAATTTGTGGTTATGCCTTTCGATCTAATGAATGCACCTGCAGCCTTTATGGATCTGATGAACTGGGTATTCAAGGACTTCCTTGATAAATTTATTATTGTATTTATCGATGATATCCTTGTTTATTCAAGGAATCGAGAAGAACATGAGGAACATTTAAAAATTGTACTGGAGACATTAAAGAGACGCCAATTATATGCAAAATTCTCCAAGTGTAAGTTATGGCTCGACAGAATGTCTTTCTTGGGGCATGTTATATCAAAGGAAGGAATTAGGTAGACCTTGCTAAGGTAGAGACTGTTCTCAACTGGAAGCAACCGATGAACGCAAGTGAGATAAGGAGCTTCTTAGGCCTAGCTGGTTATTATCGGAGATTTGTAGAAGACTTCTCCAAGATAGCAGCACCCCTCATGAATCTAACTCGCAAGGAAAAGAAGTATGAATGGATAGAAGCATGCGAGAAAAGTTTCCAAGAACTAAAAAAGAGGTTAACGACAGCTCCAGTATTGGCCATTCCTGAAGGAAGTGATGGATTTGTGATTTATAGCGACGCTTCTAAGATGGGCCTTGGTGCAGTCTTAATGTAGAATGACAGGGTGATTGCTTAGGCATCAAGACAACTGAAGGATTATGAAAAGAACTATCCTACTCATGATCTTGAGTTAGCAGCAGTCATTTTTGCACTGAAGATATGGAGACACTATTTATATGGGGTCCAATGCAAGATCTTCACGGATCATCAAAGCCTAAAGTACTTCTTCAAGCAGAGAGATCTGAACATGAGACAACGAAGATCGCTTGAATTGGTGAAGGATTACGATTATGAAATCCTGTATCGCCCTGGAAAGGCCAACAGAGTGGCTGATGCTTTAAGTAGAAAGACTGCGGCTACGTTGATGTCAATGCAAGCAATGTCTCAATCTTTGAGAAAGGAAATTCTAGACTTCGGTTTAGAAATTATCACAGGACAGCTGTCAGCACTCACTCTTGCTCCGACGCTGTATGATGAAATTCGAAGAAAACAAGATGAAGATGTAAGCCTCGTAAGGATTAAGCAGGAAATGAAAGAAGGGAAATGTCAAGAGTTTCGTATTGCGGATGACGAAACTCTATACCTCAAGGACCGCTTATGTGTTCCCAATGTTGATGGCTTAAGGGAAAGAATCTTGGTGGAAATTCATGACACTCCTTACTCAATTTATCCAGGTGTAACAAAGATGTGTAATGATCTAAGGGGTAACTTTTGATGGTTTGGAATGAAACATGATGTTGCTATGTATGTAAGGAAATGCTTGACATGCCAGCAAGTTAAAGCTGAATACCAGAGTCCTGGTGGTGATTTACAGTCTATCCAGATACTGGAATGGAAATAGGAGAACATAGCAATGGATTTTATTACCAGTTTGCCTAGGACTATGAATGGTTATGACACTATCTGGGTTGTTGTGGATCAACTGACGAAGATGGCACATTTCTTTCCTATCAGGATCACTTATTCTATGGAACGGTTAGCGAAATTCTATATCAAGGAGATAGTACGACTTTATGGAATTCTGAAGTCAATCATCTCAGATCGTGATGGCAGGTTCATGTCCAAGTTCTGGAAAAGCATACAGACTGCTATGGGGACCAAGTTGCATTTCAGTATAGCTTTCCATCCTCAGACAAACGGCCAAACAGATAGGATGAACCTGATCTTAGAGGATATGCTTTGGGCCTGTACTCTCGACTTCAAGACCAGCTGGTGTAAAATGTTGCCATTAGCGGAGTTTGTGTATGACAACAGCTACCAGGCAACAATTGGGATGGCACCTTCTGAGGCTCTATATGGACAAAAATGCAGGTCACCTATATGTTGACATGAAGCTAGTGAGAAGAAGTTGATGGAAAACATCAATGCTGAAAGAACCGATTTTGTCAACGAAACTTCTGAGATGATAAAGTTGATAAGAAGAAGAATAGAGACCGCTCAAAGCCATCAAAAGAGTTATGCTGACAAGAGAAGAAGACTCTTAGAGTTCACCGTGGGCGAATCCGTATTTTTGAAAGTTGCACCGATGAAAGGAGTTATGAGGTTTGGAAAGAAAGGCAAATTGAACCTGAGGTTTATTGGACCTTTTGAAATTATGAAGCAGATAGGCAAAGTAGCTTATCAGCTGAGGTTGCCTTCAAAAATGTCCGCAATGTATGATGTGTTTCATGTTTCGATGCTTAAAAAATATGTCCTGGACCCTACGCATGTGATTGAGCCATAAGTGCTCGAGATACGAGAAGACTTGAGTTATGAAGAAAAGCCAGTGGAGATTCTCAATAGAAAAAACAAGACCTTAAGGAATAAAGAAATTCCATTAGTCAAGGTGCTATGGCAAAATTACCAAGCAAAAGAAGCTACATGGGAACGTGAAGATGACATGAGAACTAAGTATTCGGAATTGTTCTGAGTTTTGAGGACGAAACTCTTATATGGTGGGGAGAATTGTAACACCCGCCTATTTTATGTAACAGATAATGTTATATTAGTGACGATGTTAAGCATTTTATTTCATAATGATTCATGATATTATTGTCATTAACTATTTATTCTAAGTGTTATGACAGGTGACGATCACGTGGAATTGTTGTGCTCAAGTGTTCATATTATTTACATTGTATGTTTATTTATGATTCATTAATGATTTAAATGCTAAGATGTATTTTTGTATGTAAGGACAGTTCGACAGGCCGAACCTTCAAGTTCGATAGGCCGAATTGTCCCTCAAGAATCGACAGGCCGATGGAAATCTTCGACAGGTCGGACTTAGTGGAATCAGTAGGCCAAAATGAGACATCGGCAGGCCGATGATAGCTGACAAACAGTCAGTAGAAATCTCTTAAAATTGTGACGATGATGATTGGATGTGATTGGATAATGATTATTGATTGATTGGCATATTTTAGGATTGATTTCCTCATTTAAGGAAATAAAACCTTTGACTTTTGATTGATTAGATTTAATTGATGAAGTTTCCTCCTTTGAAAAGGTAAAATATTGTAAGTAAACAATGATTTGTTGACTTTCCCCAATCCTCTCCTTCCTCCATGCCAATTAGCCAACTTTTAATCAAAAAATTTCTGATAATAATGGTAAAGACAAGCATTCTCATGTACGTTACTCTCATTTTCCCTTTTCATGATAATTTTGTTCTCTCTCTCTTAGACGTTTCCTCTCTCTCTCACTCTCTCTCCTCTTCACGTTCTTCTTTGTCTCCCTCCCAAATTTCCCTGCTAATTATTTGAAAGAAAAATTGAAAATTTCGTTGGTTGAATTGAAGGAGTTTTGAGAAGAAATTTGTTAAGGTGAGAACTTTTTTTTTTGTTTTTCTGAAATGCATTTCTTCTCCTTAATCCAACTGCCATAACTTTATCTAAGAATTTTATTTTGTTTTGAAATTTTATTATGATGTTCATATATGTGTTATGTAATGTTTCTCCAAGTCTCACATTATTTTGACTTTTCTACATTAAGATATGAATTCTCCACCCTCTGCCATTCATAGTAAAATGATGTTATTTTATTATATTGCTCAAAAATGTGGTTTTAATTCAAGGGCCAAATTTGCTTTGATTTTTATGAAATTTGGCAAATATGTTCATGTATATGTTATGTTATGGACTGAAAAGTTTGGTTATGATTTGATGAATATTTTATGTAATATGGAATTTTATTTGAAGCTAGGTTTTTAGACTGTTTTTAATCGGCAAATTGTTGAACTCTTATTGTATGATGTTTTTGTATAAATAAATGATTTTTTTTGGTGATAAGAATTTTTGAGGTATTGTATTTGTATGTTACTATGATGTCATTAGAATTTTGAGGCCTAAATAAATTGTTTTGATTGTTTGAAAATGATGAACTCATGTAACTCACTGCCAGAATTGTTTATGGTTGTTTTGTCTTTGAATTCAAACATACGTTTTGGATTGTATAGAATTTATTTAAAGGTGACTTTTAGATATGTTATAGTTTTATGTGTCTTTTATATGTGTTAATTTTCATGGATTTTCTACAGTTTTAATAATGTGTTAAATGAGCCCGTTTATTGTGTTGCTCACTGTTTTGTGTTGATTGGCAGATTTTTATGTCATGAAATTATGACTTGTTTTAAATGTTAATAAAATATGTTATAATCTATGTTTCAAGAGATGAATGTATGTGAGATGATATATGGTAATGGATGATATGTTGTGGTGATTAATTCATTGAAAATATATGTTAATTGCTAATTTTTTATTATTATTATGAAGGTGTGACATAAACATAATATGAAGTGAGCACATCAAGACCGCGGCGTCGTCACCAACAAATTAGGGTTAAGTAAGCTAGCTAAAAAAAGTAAGTATATTCTCACCTGCAACATAATATGTTTTATAAAGTTTGAAATTATGTTCATGATGATATCTATGATGATTTTATGATGATTTCATTTAAAGATTTCTTACGAATGATTTTTATATTCAAAAGTTATGCATGTATGATAATGACGTATTTCAAAGCATGAAAGTTATATATGAATATATATGTATCACCTAAATAAGTGTTGCATACCAATGTTATGTTATGATGTCATGTTTGGTTTAGGATTAGCTACCATTTTCCTCTCATGACGGTGCGCCTACAATGATGATTATGGTGCAACACTTGGGCCCTTAAGATAAAATGGAATAAGTTTTAATTTGGTCAATGTTATGAAAGATATGTTCCTTATGAAATTTGTGCCTAGTGCACTATTATGTTGATGATGATGTTGTTGTTCATAAAATGTTTTAAGTTGTGAGAAATGAAATGTACTTACTAAGCTTTAGCTTATTTAGTTTATATTATGTTGCAGATAAGGGTAAGAAGGTTATGGACTAGGCGGAGGGCGTGCAAAGGCGTGTGAGCTAAGTAGGATGAATTGTAATCGGAAGAACGCCAAAGAAGCAAGTTTTATGATTTAAACTATGATTTACAATTTGAACATGTTTATTTGTTAAGTTTTTAAAGAAAGCACGAACTATGTTTTATTATTTTACTTTATTCTTATTAAGTATATGATCCTCCACATATTGAAGTATTGAATCTTGTCTTTAAATTAGATTTCTAACTTTTTTTTTTAAAATCGGTCGGCCTGCCGAACAATGATGATCGGCCTGCCGATCTTAGCAAAGTTTAAAACCCTATTTTGTAGAGCCTCGGGCGGCTTGCCTGTGGATAAACTTCGGCCTGCCGATCCAGTTCGGCCTGTAGAAGTAACAGGTTCGGCCTGCCGAACCGAGAATGAAGATTTTTTTTAAAAGATGATTTAAAATTCGCAGTTTGAATTAAAAATGTTGTGACGTTTTATTTTAAATTATGACTTTATTAATTGGTATATTTTATTTACTAAGAAGGTTTATGAATTATTATTATTATTATGGATTAAGTTATTGAATGTTAAAAATATAACACCCATCTATTTTTATGTAACGGATTATGCTAAGTTAGTAACAACATCTATGACGTCTGTAAGGGGGACATTACAGGCTTTGGTATCAGAGAGAATTTCCGTTTTCAATTCATATCACTACACGTCAGTCCAAGTCCTCCAAGTAAGTATGTTTTAAAGTTAGATGTTTTGATGCAAGTATGAGGATAAGAATGAGGTTTAGATGTTTAATGATTAATGTTCTAGTAGTGAAAACCTGTCTTATATTAGAAGATTATTTCTAAGTTCCTAATTCTTTTAGGAAATTGAAGATGGACGGCCATAGAAGAATGCAAACCCGCACCCAGACTAATGAAATGCTTATGACAATGATCGCTGAGCTGTAGAGGCAACTTGAGGATCAAAGAAGAGAAATCATAGAATCAAGGGCCAATGGCCAAAATGACAACTGTCGAGGCAATGACGAGCCTCCTCCTCCTCCTCCTCCTCCTCAACCACAAGTCAATGAAGTCCCAGCTCCTGCTGCTGAACCAAGAGCGGCGTATCAGGAACCTCTTCTAGTCAGATGGAAGAGGGTTAAGCCAGCAGACTTTGAGGGTTCAAAGGACCCGTTAGTCACACAAGGATGGTTGAAGACGATTGAGGCCACCTTAAGACTCATGGGCTTTACAGAGAATAAGAAGGTCCTCTGTGCCTCATACTGTCTCACCATGGAGTCTAGAATTTGGTGGGATGGCATCGAACAGAGTCGGAATGTTGAAGAAATGACATGGGATGACTTCGTTCATGAGTTTAACACGAAGTTTTTCCACATGAACATCACAAGGAAGCATTATGAGGAGTTTGAGAGCTTGCGCCAGGGGGATATGTCAGTTACGGATGTGGTGACGAAGTTTGATCAGCTAGCTTGCTTTTGCCCAAGGATGGTTAATAATGAAAATGAAAGAGTCAGAAGGCTGATCAAGGTCCTCAAACCTAAAATTGCTGCTATCGTTGATGGGGTAAGTCCACCCAGGACTCAAGAGCAGGTTGTCATGAGGGCCCAACGTGTTGAGTTTCATTTATCAAAGCTAAGAAGGAACCAGCCCCAGTCGGGCCAGCAAGCTAATAATGCAAACAACCAGAATCGCCCTCCACTTAGGAACAACAACAACAGCAGCAACAACAACAACCAGAACTAGAGGAACAACAAGAGGAAGGGCAATCCTTAAAACCAGCAGGGCCAAGACAACAAGAGGCATAATGATGATCCGCACAACAACAATAGCAGGCGGTTTCAACCATGTGCCAAATGTGGAAAGAAACATCTAAGGGAATGCCGCTTGGGGACAAACCAATGTTTTATTTGTGGGCGTGAAGATCATTTTGTCAAGAACTGCCCCAAACTGATGAATGCCAATGCCCCTCAGAGAGCTCCTCCTCAAGCCCAGCTCCATCAGATGCAAGCTTCCCTTGAAGGGCCACTTATCAGTCAAGGGAGACTTGAAGCCCCACCTACGAATGCCCGCATCTATGCCATGACGAAAGAACAAGTGGCTGCTGAAGCCTCCAATGTGGTCACAGGTCAGATAACAAGTTTATCTAATGATGCTTATGTTCTCTTTGATACGGGTGCCACACATTCTTTTATATCCACGTCATTTGTTAAAAAGTTAGAGGTTCATTTAGAGCCTATGAGACAAGAATTCACTACGACACTACCCTCCGGGGAAGTGATATTATCTACGCACTGTCTGCGGATAGTACCCCTATGGATTTCTGATAGGGAACTTTTCGTTGACCTCATCGTGATTGACATGCATGACTACGATATGATTCTTGGGATGGATTTCCTGAGCAAGTACAATGCTTCCATTGAATAACGGAAACAAAAAGTGATCTTCCACCTAGAAGGTGATCAAAAGTTCATATATATTGGCGAGCCTAGAAAGAAACCTAGCATGTTTTATCTACAATGAAAGCAAGGAAGTTATTAGCAAGTGGCTGCATGGGCTATCTGGCGAACATTGTAGACAAAAGTCAAGAAGAAAAGATAAGAATTGAAGATGTGCCTATAGTTCATGAATATACAGAAGTGTTTCCAAATGATCTGACAAGTCTACCTCCAAAAAGAGAAGTCGAATTCGGGATCGAGCTCACTCCTGGCACCGATCCGATCTCAAAAGTGCCGTACAGAATAGCCCCTGCAGAGTTAAAGGATCTTCACAAGCAATTAAAAGAACTACTCGACAAAGGCTTCATTAGGCCGAGTCACTCACCTTGGGGAGCTCCAGTTCTATTTGTTAAGAAGAAAGATGGCTCTATGAGACTCTGCATCGACTACAGAGAGCTGAACAAGGTGATAATCAAGAACAAGTACCTGTTGCCTCGAATCGATGATTTGTTTGATCAGCTTAAGGGTGCATCTGTGTTTTCAAAGATTGATCTACGGTCAGGTTATCACCAGCTGAAGGTTAAAGAAGGAGATATCCCTAAGACTACCTTCAGGTCGAGGTATGGTCACTATGAATTTGTGGTTATGCCTTTCGGTTTGACTAGTGCACCTGCGGCCTTCATGGATTTGATGAATCGGGTATTCAAGGATTTCCTTGATAAATTTGTTGTTGTGTTTATCGATGATATTCTTGTCTATTCAAAGAGTCAAGAAGAACATGAGGAGCATTTAAGGATTGTGCTGGAGACTTTGAGAAGACACCAGTTATATGCAAAATTTTCCAAGTATGAGTTCTGGCTTGATAAAGTGTCTTTCTTGGGGCATGTTATATCAAAGGAAGGGATAATGGTTGACCCTACTAAAGTAGAGGCTGTTCTTAGCCAGAAGGAACCGACGAATGCAAGTGAAATAAGGAGCTTCTTGGGACTAGCAGGATATTATCGGAGATTCGTAAAAGACTTCTCCAAGATAGTAGCCCCACTCACGAATTTGACTCGCAAGGGAAAGAAGTATGAATGGACAGAAGCATGCAAGAAGAGTTTCCAATAACTAAAGAAGAGGCTAACGATAGCTCCAGTATTGGCGATTCTAGAAGGAAACGATGGATTTGTGATTTATAGTGATGCATCCAAGACGGGCCTCGGAGCTGTTTTAATGCAAAATGAAAGGGTGATTGCCTATGCGTCAAGACAACTGAAGGATTACAAAAAAAAACTATCCTACTCATGACCTCAAGTTAGCAGCAGTCATTTTTGCGTTGAAGATATGGAGACACTATTTATATGGGGTCCAATGCAAGATCTTCACTGATCATCAAAGTCTGAAGTACTTCTTCATGCAAAGAGACTTGAACATGAGACAACGAAGATGGCTAGAATTGGTAAAGTATTACGATTGTGAAATCCTTTATCATCCTGGAAAATCTAATCGAGTGGTTGATACTCTAAGTAGGAAGTCAGTTGCTACGTTGATGTCAATGTAAGCAATGTCTCCACCTTTAAGAAAAGAAATTCTAGACTTCGGTTTGGAACTTGTAGCAGATCAGCTCTCAGCAATCACTGTTGCTCCGACGATGTATGATGAAATTCAGAGAAAACAAGATGAAGATGTAAGTCTTGTAAGGATTAAACAAGAAATGAAAGAATGAAAATGTCAAGACTTTCATATTGCAGATGACGAAACTCTGTACCTCAAGGACCGCTTATGTGTTCCAATGTTGATGGCTTAAGGGAAAAGATCTTGACTGAAATTCATGACACTCCTTACTTTATTCATCAAGGTGCAGCAAAGATGTATAATGATCTAAGGGGTAACTTCTGGTGGTTTGGAACGAAACGTGATGTTGCTTTGTATATGAAAAAATGTTTGACATGTCAGCAAGTCAAAGCTGAACACCAGAGACCTGGTGGTGAATTGCAGTCTATCCAGATACCAGAATGGAAATAGGAGGATATAGCAATGGATTTCATTACCGATTTGCCCAAAACTATGAATGGTTATGATGCAATTTGGGTAGTTGTGAATCGACTGACTAAGATGGCTCATTTCATTCACATCAAGAGCACTTACTTTATGGAACGGTTAGCGGAACTCTATGTCAAGAAGATTGTACGACTTCATAGAATTCCCAAGTCAATCATCTCAGATCGTGATGGCAGGTTCACATCTAAGTTTTGGAAGAGTGTACAGACTGCTATGGGAACCAGGCTACTTTTCAGTACAGCTTTTCATCCTTAGATAGACGGCCAAACGGATAAGACGAACTTGATTTTAGAAGATATGCTACGGGCTTGTTCTCTCAATTTTAAGACCAGATTATGTAAAATGTTGCCATTAGTAGAGTTTGCTTACAACAACAGCCGCCAGGCGACAATTGGGATGGCACCTTATAAAGCTCTATATGGGCGAAATTGTAGGTCGCCTATATGTTAGCACGAAGCTGATGAGAAGAAGTTGAGGGAAAGCGTCGATGCTAAAAGAACTGATTTTGTTATCAAAACTTCTGAGATGATAAAGTTGATAAGAAGAAGAATAGAGGCCGCTCAAAGCCATCAAAAGAGTTATGCTGACAAGAGGAGAAAACCCTTAGAATTCGCCGTAGGCGAATTTGTGTTTTTAAAAGTTGCACCGATGAAATGAGTTATGAGGTTTAGGAAGAAAGGCAAGTTAAGCCCAAGATTTATTGGTCCTTATGAAATTGTGAAGAGGATAGACAAGGTAGCTTATCGGCTAAAGTTGCCTTCAGAAATATCAGCAATGCACGATGTGTTTCATGTCTCTATGCTCAAGAAGTATGTCCCAGACCCTACGCATGTGATTGAGCCACAAGTGATCGAGATACGAGAAGACTTGAGTTGTGAAGAAAAGCCAGTGGAGATACTCAATCAGAAAACCAAGACCTTAAGGAATAAAGAAATTCCATTGGTCAAGGTGTTATGGTGAAATCATCAAGTAGAAGAAGCTACATGGGAACGTGAAGATGACATGAGATCAAAGTATCCACAATTATTTTGAGTTTCGAGGATGAAACTTTTATAAGATGGGGAGAATTGTAACACCCACCTATTTTTATGTAACGGATTATGCTAAGTTAGTAACGATATCTGTGACGTCCGTAAGGGGGGCGTTACAGGCTTAAAAAAATGCATGGATCCTGGGTATGATTTCTTAATCATGTTATCAATTAACTTTTATGTTTTCAAATTGTCTTTTATAAGATAGTTTATCCTAAAATAAAAGTATGTAAGGAATGAATGTAACGACATCTGTAACGTCCGTAAAGGGGGTGTTACAATTTCACCTAAATTAATCCTATTCAAGTTACCTAATTTAATCAACAGATGTTTACTCTTATACCGATAATGAATTTCTTTTAGGTAATTATTTCTTTTTCTCAAGCATTAACAATTCATCCTAGTTAGCAAATTTCTTACATCAGTGTGAGAATTCTAAACTTACCAAGATTCATTAAGAATAAAAATTTCACAATGTTACATAAGTCTCACAAATATCTCTATCCTATGACAATCTCATGGCATTCAATCATGGTCCAATTTAATTATTGCTTCTTAGCCTCAAATTAAATCACAAATCATGCAAAAGGTGCGCAAAATTTTACAAGCATTAAGATCAGATTAAACACTCAGCATAGATAATAAATAAATATCGAATTGAATTAAACTAAACAAAAGTGAATATTCATATTCTGGCTGCATCGTAGCTCTAGAACAAAAAAATTAGTTTATAATGAAACTAGAAATAATCATAAATAATGTCTTAAACATGATGAGTGAAGGAAAAGAACTGTGTTTGGATGCGAAGATGATTTCCATCTTCAGGTTGCACTGTTTTTCTTCTCCAAAGCAGTAAGTTCTCCCCTCTTGTCTGCAGTTTTTCTCCATTAAAAATGTAACACCCATTGATTTTCATGTAACAGATAATGTTATATTAGTGACGACATTAAGAATTTTTTCATATTGATTTATGATATCATTGTCACTAACCATTTATTCTAAGTGTTATGACATGTGACGATCACATGGAATTGATGTGCTAAGTGTTTATGTTATTTACATTGTATGTTTATTTATGATTCATTAATGATTTAAATACTATGATGTATTCTTGTATGTAAGGACAGTTCGGTAGGCCGAACCTTCAAGTTTGGCAGGCCGAATTGCCCCTCAACAATCGACAGGCCGGACTGCACGAAATCGGCAGGCTTAAGTATGACATCGGCAGGCCGATGACAGCTGACGAGTAGTCAGCAGAAGACTCCTAAAATTGTGATGATGATGATTGGATGTGATTGGATAATGATTGCTGATTGATTGGCATATTTTTAGATAATAATTGCTGATTGATTGGCATATTTTTGGATTAAATTTCTCATTTAAGGAAATAAAACATTTGACTTTTGATTGATTGGATTTAAATGATAGGGTTTCCCATTTTTGTAAGTTAAAATATGGAAGGTATGAACTAAATGGTTGACTCTCCCCCAATCCTCTCCACCTTCCACGTGATTTGGCCTCAATCTTAGTGAGAAAATTCTGATATTTTGGGGAGACTATCATTTCTTTATGCCATTCTCATTTTTCACATAAATGTTTTTCTCTCTCTCTATTTTCTCAGAAACACTCCCTCTTTTTCCTCACAATTTCTCCTCTCCTTCTTCTCCTTATTTTCCTGAGAATATTTGGATGAAATATTGAAATTTCTTTGGTTGAATTCGAAGGAGTTTGAGAAGAAAATTGTTAAAGGTAAGAACTCTTTTTTTTTTTGGTATTTCTGAAATGTATATCTCTTCTTCATCCGACTGCCATAACTCTGTCGACGAATTTTATTTTGCTCTGAAATTTTAGTATGATGTTCATATATGTGTTATGTAATGTTCCTCCAAGTCTCACGTTATTTTGAATTTTTTTCATTAAGACATGAATTTTCTACCTTCTACCACTCACGGTAAAATATTGTTGTTTTATTATGTTGCTCAAAAATGTGGTTTTAGTTCCAGGGACAAATGTGCTTTGATTTTTACAAAATTTGGCAAATAGGTTCATCTATGTGTTATGTTATGGACTGAAAATTTTGGGGATTATTTTATGAGTATTTTATGTGTTATGGAATTTTCATTAAGACTAGGTTTAGAAACAATTTTATCAGTAAATTATTGAACTCTTATTGTGTGATGTTTTGTATGATTAAATGATTTTATTTGATGACTAGAATTTTTGAGGTACTGTATTTGTGTGTTAATACGATGTCATAAGAATTTTGAGACCTAAATAAATTTGTTTGATTGTTTAAAGTTGTTCACTGCCTGTCTGTTGCTGGCAGATTTAGTGTCATAAAATATGTGATTTATTTATATTGTTAAATGGAATTATTATGACTAATGAAAAATCATGGTAATATGTTTATGTATTAACTTTGTCCCTGTCAAATGTGGTGCTCAAATTATGTGTAAATGTTGAGTTATTAAGTTTTGAATTCATGGAGGTTAGTGACGCATGTTGTGTTGACAGTTTTATTTAATTTTTAAATATTGATGAAATGTTTTATGAAATTGATGTTTTCAAGAGAGGAAAGGATATGTAATGAAATATGTTATTGGAAAAGGTTATGAAGTGTTGATGATTTCATGGTTTCTTGAAAATATAAGTTAATTGCCATTTCTTTTTAATGAATGTATCACATGAACACATTATGAAGAGAGCACATCGAGACTGCGGCGTCATCACTGACAAAATTAAGGTTAAGTAAGCTAGCTAAAAAGGTAAGTACATTCTCACCTACAACATGATATGTTTTATAAGGTTTGAAATTATGTTCTTAATGATACCTATGATGATTTTATGATGGTTTCATTTAAAGATTTCTTATGAAATATTTTTATGTTCAAAAGTTATGCATGTATGATGATGACGCATTTCAAAGCATGAAAGTTTATATATGATTATATATGTATCACCTAAATAAGTGTTGCACACCAATGTTATGTTATGATATTTTATGATGTCATGTTTGGTTTATGATTAGCTACCATTCTCTTCTCATGACGGCGCGCCTACAATGATGATTATGGTGCAACAATTAGGCCTTTAAGATAAAATAGAATAAGTTCTAATTTGATCAAAGTTAAGAAAGATATGTTCCTTATGAAATTTGTGCCTAGTGCACTATTATGTTGATGATGATGATGTTCCTAAAATGTTTTAAGTTGTGAGATATGAAATGTACTTACTAAGCATTAGTTTATTCAATTTTATATCATGTTACAGATAAGGGTAAGAAGGTCATGGACTAGGTGGAGGACAAAGAAAGGTGTGTAAGTTAAGGACTTTGAATTGCAAATGGAAGAAAGCCAAAAAAAAAGATATGAACAATATTTTATAATGTTGATTATGTTTTATTGTTAAATTTTAAGGATTGGTACTATGTTTTATTATTTTATCTTCATCTTTTCAAGTATATGGTCTTCCGCATATTGAAGTATTGAAACTTGTCTTTAAATTAAATTTCTAAAGATTTTAACTCGGATGACCTGCCGACCATTGCTGGTCAGTATGCCGATGTGATGTTCGGCTTGCCGATTCCATTATTCTGGCCTGCCGAACTTAGAGATTTTAAAACCATGTTTTGCAAAGCCTCGGCAGCCTGCCGGTGGATGATCATCGGCCTACCAATCCAGTTCGGTCTGCCGAACCATAAATGAAGATATCCTTTTAAGAATTTTTTTTCTTAAAAAAAACAAAAAAGTTATTTTGTTATATTATGGTACTGGTAAACTATTTAAAGGATGTTTATGATTTAGTTGTTAAAAAAAATTCATGCATGGATCCTGGGTTATGTCTTCAAACATTCTTTTTATTCAAATAGTTTACCTTAAATAATGGTTAAATGAATGAATGTAACAACATCTGTAACGTCCGTAAGGGAGCGTCACAAAAAAACCATCCTTTAACCCTTCATAATGTTCTATTTATAAGCTAGGGTTTGTAAAGGTAATTTTGGAATGAAATTAAACACTGAGTTGAATAAAAAACACACTGGTGCCTAGGCTTCATAATTATGGCACCTAGGCTTCATAATTCTAGCACCTAGGCACTATACTCTTAGGTTTAATACTAGGATTCCTCTTGTAGGAGCGCCTAGGCGCCCATAAACTAGCGTCTAGGCTTCATTCAGTCTTCGAGTCTACTTATGCTCACTTTCTGGTCCGTTTTGCCCTGTAACTCACCAATGTGTATTTTTCTCCTCAAAACCTACAAAAGAGCACAAAACACCATCAAATTCCTAGAAATTACTCAAAACTAAGAAATTATTAAGTTAGAATCATTTCATTAATTAGCCTAAAACTAACTTATTATTTAGTTTTTTTATTTTTGGCAAATTTCTTCTCAATGTCTTCAAAGAACTCTTTAGTTGTCTTTATCAGTTATGATATAATGCCTCTAAACGCTTCCGAAATGGCCATCTTCATGATCATCATACACATGCTATTTGACTTCTCCCACCTTTCCATGTCCTTCTTTTCATCAGAGAAATTTTTATCTGTAAGAGGTGTAGGAGAAGGAACTCTTAATGTAAGGTCGAGATCCATGACTAAGAGAATTATAAAGAGGTTCTCTTGCCATGATTTGAAGTTGGTGCCGTTCAGCATAAGAATGAAATTGATGTTACTAGTAATGTTCAAAGTAGAACTATTAGCTGAATAAGAAAACAAGATAACAAATAAATACAAACTCACATAAGAATCCAAAATAACAACAATAAATTCAAATAAAGGTAACCCCATCTCAAGATAACAAACATTCTATTAATATTTAGTCTTTAGATAGAAATATTAACTTGTAAGTGATGTCTTAGTGTAGTAATCAAACATTGACAATAAGAACATGTCGAATAATAAATCTTCCTTTAGGTCGATTTATTGTTCACATGTAAAACCAAATAATCATCACGTGTTTATTACCATAGGTATACATCTAATTTTGTCAAATGTTGGCCTTCCTTTGGGCTAGTCAAAATTCACATAAGTTACATGGACATAACCGTTTATATTCTAAAACAAATTAATTTCTACAAGAGAGGTTACTTTGGTGACATGTTGCTTCAATTAATTCATTTCAAAAAATATATAAAAATACTAATATTTGAATTTAAAATTACACAACAAATGACCAAAATTAAAATAAAAAATAAAAAATTTTGGTCAAAGTCAATAGGTCAACTATTTGACTAGTCAACTTCACTGGGTTGGGGCTAGACCAGATTGGGTGAACTCAAACTGGATCCTGAACCAGCCCCCCTCTATTCTTTTAATGTCACAGATGTAGAACCGTGACATCTCTTTAAATTTTTTTTAGTTTGGCCCGCAGCTCTTCATTTCTTTGGTCACGGGCCCAATTGGGCCTGTGTAGTTCACCTGTAGTCCTGGGACGAAACCCAAAACCTCTCCAAACCCTAGGGTCAAAGACCCCTAGGAGAGACTAGGCAGCCTACCCTAATGCCGCGACCAGATGGTCGTGGCATCCTTCTCCGATGCTGTCATGATAGTTGCTGCCAGAAGGGGTCGACACCAATGGTGAAAGGGCCAACTATTGACCAATCGACCATGCCCTTCTCTTTTTTTTTTTGTTTTCCTTTGGCAGTCGCTTTTGCTTCCTTCGCCATTGCCTGTCCTCGTCGGTGCGGAAGGTACCGACACCAGCTGAGCCAAGGCCAACAGTCGGCCAAAACATAAGAAACCTTTATTTCTTATGGCTGCTGCCTTTTTCCTGCTCTGTTGTGGCCTGGTCTCTTACCAACGCAACTTACCAACTGTGCCTGGACTCCCCTGTGTCGGTAGCCGTAAGGGTGTCACCAGCCACGTTTGTAATTTTAGGTTAAAAATAAATAATAATAACCCAAAAATAGCCATAAAATATTAAACCAAAAATTTTCAAATTTTTCCTCAAATTCAACAATTCAAAAAAACTATAGATTGTTAAATTTGAGAATTCCTATGATAATCACATCTAAAAAATAAATTGATTCCCAATGATTTAACACGAAGGCTCTTGATATCACTTGTTAAACACAATTTTATGATGAAAACCATCATCAACCAAGATCATTCATGTCAAATCATCGAGAGAATTAATAAGACATAGAAGCTAACCTGAATCCATGAATAGAATGTGATCTCTAAGTCTGTAGGTTGAGAATATTCTAATTCTGGTACGTAAATCCTCCTTTAGAGAATATTTTTATAATCTTTCTGTAGATGGGAGGAAGGAAAAAAAAACATACTTACTAACTTGGAGACCACAACCTCTTTATATAACTGCAAACCATGTCAGTTGTCTTTACTCACCAATTTAGCTTATCATAAAACTAATAATTATATTTGGTTTCTACACATAAGAGGCCCACACTTAATGATGGTTTAAAAGCCCAAAACTCATATTGATCACTTTAATTGGGCTAACCTTATCTGATAGCCTATAATACGCATTTATTTAATATATTAGCTCATAATTGGATTTAATTCCAACACTAAACTCTATCATACATTATAAATAACTTGTCTGCATCAATTAAGAATCATGTCTCTAACATACTAGTATACATGCCATCATCGAAATCAAGATGTCATCTTTTGGTATATCAAAAGACACAAGTCAAGAATACAGGCCTATTAATTTATTTCAAAATTAAGATGCAACATATATGATTGTCTAAAGTGAATTGATTTAAACAAACAAAATTATTAATCAAATCAATTCAACTTTTATCCCGATCTAATATATTGTCATCTATGATAACATACCAATGTTTTTACTCTCAGAGTCTAACTCTGATGACCAAGATAAATCATCACCCATTAGAGACGTAGACAACATAATAATTTTAACATAAATAAAGTACCCAAATTTATTCCCTCGATTGCGGATCTTATAATTAAGATTATCACTTTTAAGATTCATATCTTTCGCATAAATTATCCATCATATGCACGATCTTAAAAGGTTTAGACTAATAGACTCGGACTTTTGTTTGCTTATCATATATTTAACATAAATAAACATAAAGAGGACTACATTTAATATATGAAAATAAATAATAAACTCTTTACTGATTAAATGCCTCCAAAAACTATTACGTCATTTAATCCTTAGAACACCTAGTCTAACACTAACACCCTGCACAAACTGTATTTTCTTAAACCTCAAGTTGAAGGAGACCCTTAAGCATCGAAAGACCGCATCCTCCTCACCTTTTAGTGAGACTTCACCCATCTGCTTTGTCAAAGCTTCTTAGTTTATAAGTAGATTCTCAAAATCTACAAGCGATGCTATTGTTGACCTCTGGCTTCATTCTTTTGTAACTAGGTCCACTAAGCAGGACTGAGATATAAAGAAAGAAATGATAATGAAAATACCAGTTCTATAGAATTTCTCTGACCAATTCTCATTAAAAAGGCTGTAAATCCCCAAACAAGGGAGACCGCCCTAACTCCCATCCAAGGGACCAGACAATAACTTCTGAAGAGGGGGAGTTGTCCCTATTAAACAGACTGGGGAGCTGGTCGACACGCTACCAACCATGAGTGCACTTGAAACACTAGCCCACTAGTTTGTCATCATGCGAACAACCTGGCCAAGAGTTGCCCTGACACGGCAGCGATTCTGGGGATATGACTCCTAACCATAATTAGACCTGTAAAAGTTTAAATAAACTTAAACAAGTCTAGTGAGGGCTATAGGGTAGTACTCGAACCTGAACTATAAAGGATGAACCTTGACCGAGGAACATCCAACATGAAAAAATAAAATTAGCATTTCATTTCCGAGAAAGTTTGTTTCCGAGGAACATCCAACTTGGAAAAATGAAATTAGCATTTTCATTTTCGAGAAAATTTGTTCCCGAGGAACATCCAACTTGGAAAAATGAAATTAGCATTTCATTTCTGAGAAAGTTTGTTCCCGAGAAACATCCATCTTAAAGAAAAATGAAAATAGCATTTCATTTTTGAGAAAGTTTGTTCTACAGGAACATCCAACTTGGAAAAATGAAATTAGCATTTCATTTCCGAGAAAATGTGTTCCCGAGGAACATTCAACTTGGAAAAATGAACTAGCATTTCATATCCAAGAAGCAATATAAAAATCAAATTGTATCGGGAGGTACAAATGACCGAACACCTCCCTAGCCCAGATCAAAGACAATTACAAAATGTAAATTATGCTTAGGCCCCATCCTTAGCATCGCCATCACCAACCTCGCCTTCCCCATCGTCGGTATTCAAGTCCACTGTCGCCTCCTGGTTGACTAGTTCCTCCTCCTCCTCTTCGACCTCTGGCTCGATGATAATGGACCAATCGAAGTTGGCGCCTTGGGATGCCTCTCCACGATGTGTTCTCGCAAATCGGTCATCCTAAGATAACAATTGTCCGCGTACTACGTAGAAGCCTTGAAATCTTTGACCTTCTGGGCGAGTCAACCAAGTAGCTCTTCTCTGAGGAAGTGCTCCTATGCCTCCCTGAAAGCTTGCAAATCGGCCTTCGCCTGGTCTGCCTTGGCACGAGCCTAGTCCGCAGCGAGCCTTGCCTAATCGGCTTTTTCCTAGGCCTTCTTCACCTCGTCCTCGGCTTAAGTGGTGTTCACCTTTGCCTGCTCAAGCTCGATGTCCTTTGCCTCAAGAGCCTTCTCTAACTTGGCCTTCTCCAAGGTAGCCTTCTCGAAGCCAAGGTCGTGCACACCAACCATATTAGCCATCTCTAGAAGTATGCAGGTCTGAAGAAGAGAAATAGTTAGAATGAAAAAAATTCAAATTCGAAAGGAGCTTGGGACACAAACTCAATGTACCTTAACGAAGGAACAGAAGGCAGCCTGGAATAGACTCGGGTAGTCTTCCTCCCAGAGACTCTCGAAAAACGAGTATGCAGGCATGGATTCCTCGATGGTTTCAATCATCAGGCGGCGGGTGCTTTGACATCTCCTCGATGGCTCAGTTCATTGTGGTGGGTTCTGGCTGGACGAGGCCCCTACCGTCATCAGAGGCAAGGCAGCAGGTTGGGTTGCACTACGAGGCTGCTTGGTCCTTGAGGTCCTCTTTCTCTTGGACCTTGGCACACCTTTCCCCTTCGAGTGGTGAAGATTTTCCATCATCCTCTGCTGCTCTTCCCTAGATTTCTGTCGAAAAGACATATCTGCAACAAATATTTGCATGTCAAAAGAAGCTCGGTAAAAAAAAATTTAAAAAAAAAGAACTTGAAGCTTACCACCAATCTCAGACGCCTCTCGTCCAACATATCCAAAAATTCCTGCTTAGTACACTCTCGGAACTAAGGCTCAGTATCTCGACTAGCCAGGCCACTCCATCCTACCCTAGGAATACCCTCTCAATGTCGACTTCCTCAGTCATTGACTGCTCAAAGTCAGTACTGCTATCCGACCAAAAAATGTTTACATTCTGGGAATCACTAAGGTCGCTCATTTTTGAAGTATGTTCTCAGGAAAATTGCCTGTTCAAGTTTTTGGGTGCTTGGGATAAAGTCCAAGTCCTTGGGTTATAACCTACAGCTTGGCAGCTAAAACTCAAGAATGACAAAGTCTGGTTGTGTTTGCGTGTTGGAATAGCGAGAACTTGACTCCTATTTATAGCCACGACTTAGGCGCGAAACTCATACACGAAAATCGAAGCGGTGCCATAATTATGCTCGTCAAGAGGGCACCCAATCATGTGTTGACATGTGCCCCTCCAAACCTCAGTGTGTGACCTTTCATCTCTTGACTCCCCAGGACACTGCCTAAAGGCTACCTTGAGCTGATCACACCCTCTCGGTATAGTCCACATGACCGAGTGCATTGGGGGGCTACTGTTAGGGGTGTGCTTGGCACCGTTTGCTAAGGAACTAATCCCTGGTGGTTGGCAAATATGCTCGATAGATACTCTGGAAAGCATGAATACCAACCCCAAGAGCTCGGCCTATCCGTCTAAGGTGCTTGTCAGGGCCCCTACTAGCTATGGCGCAAGTTGTCACCTCCTTGAATTAGACACGTGCTCAGGTCAGATTGTTAAAGCCTATAAATAGATTGTCACATGCCACGAGAGGTCGACAAATGGCCGCATTCTTGCTGTTAGAAGAATGCTAATCCGCCAGTGAAAACCATGATACATCTCACTTGCCTTCTGACAGACTTTGATATGACACACTGGTTGTAGGCAAAACCCACTTAACACGGTTCAAGTAGCGGCCTATAAATAGAGCTCATTTACTGCTGCTTAGGCCAACGTGTTCCTTCCCAACTAACTAGCTCCCGTTCTCTGCCGAGCCATGCCCGCCTTGAGCATCAGAGAGCTCTTGTTCGGTACCTCGCTGGTGTCCCCCTTTACCTCTAAAGCATCCCTCCTCTTATTGCAGGTGTACCCAAGTAGGCAGAGACGAGCAAGAGAGAGTCGTCTAACCACCACGCGCAGCCACACGTAATGTTGAATCGCTGCCATTAACTGGTAAACATCAACAGCCTTGATAAAGACACACCTGTAAATCCATCCCTCGCACTCATTTGTAAGGTGATATATATGCCATCAATGTGTGGGGTGGAGATTGTCTTTAATAATTGTATACTTGTCCATTCAAAACAATTTAGTTTTTAAATATAAAAAAAAACAACCATTTAAGTTCTAAAAGCAATAAAAAATTAAATTTCTAATGAGCACATATATTTGAGGTAGTTAGAAAATTTGTCAAGTGGGATTTTAATCTATCTGCCTTGATCATAAAGACACACCTGTAAACCCATCCCTCACACTTATTTGTAAGGTGATAGATATGCCATCAACGTGTGGGATAGAGATTGTCTTTAATAATTGTATACTTATCCATTCAAAAAAATTAATAATTTTAGATCTTCTTTAACTATGCCAGCCAAAGAAAAGAGACAGGACAAGGGCTATCATTTTAAGAAAACTGAACGATTTTGTTGTGCGTTGCTGACTTATCTACCCTTAACAACTACCCATTTTAAAACCATGGGCCCTCGCTTTAAATTAGGACTCGCAGTATGTATCATGACATGAAAAAGTCTAAAAAGACACGAATTTTATGGGTTAATTGAAGAAATAAAAAAAAATGACATGATACTTTAAATTCATATGGCCAAATATTCTTATATGCCACATCATATGGTGACTAAAATGTGGTGCCTTTGGGATTATTGGTTCCAACAAAAAATTCTATACCATAAAATCGTTGGTACAATGTATTTTTTCAAGTTTTTGTGGTGCGGGGGAAAAAGTTGCAGAGCGGTTTTGGTTTGGGTGAAAACTCTCTGTCCTAAAATTTGTTTCCTTGTCTTCAACCAGTGATAGAAATCCACATTATGTATTGAAAACCAATTAGTAAAATATAATAAATTAACTCCTTATGTATCAAGGGGTCTGTTTGAAAGGGCTTTGTAGAAGGTGTTTTTAACTTTTTAAGTCCAAAGCTGCTTCTACATGTATTTAAATGTATGTCAAAAGTAGTTTTGCTTCAAAGTACTTCCAATTAAAGCCATAAAAGGCCTGTTTGGGAGGGTTTCTTAAAAGCTACTTTTTGCTTCTTGAGTTCAAAAGCTGCTTCTAAAAGAATTTAGATGATATGTCATAAGTGTTTTTCTTCTCTAAAAGTGCTTCCTGTCAAAATTACAAAATGTGATTTCTCAAAAAAACACTTATAAAATAGACTTCAAAATTTATACCAGATACTACAAAACTTATACTAGAATGTTAATAATAATATAATATCTTTATAACTTTAAAAACAAAAATCGAAACCATTTTGGACATATGCATTATGCCCTATATTACTACAATACTACAACATGGCTGAGAACTTTTTTATCTACTAGTGATAAACCTAAATTTCTTTCATAGCCCCCAAAGTAAGTGTAGCAGCTATATCTAGCCATGTACACAAGCAAGTCTATATATAGCCATGTACACAAGTTTCTCCACATCCAAATATCTAGGTAAATTAGTTTTGAATAGTTTCATGCAGATGGCTTCCTCTTTCCTTCTCTCCCTCTCCATCCTCGTCCTCCTCTCCTCCTCCTCTGCCTACGGCCGCAAGTGGTTCTTGCCAAATGGTGTCAACCAGAACCCGATCAAGATAATCGAGACCGCTGTTGGAGTTTCTGAAGACCTTCTTGACCTCAACGGGATGGTGAGGCCCCTTATATATGTGTATTACTTTTAAAGTAACAAACAATTTTTCAATGCACATTGATAGGCATTGTATGATAACTTCTCAACGATAACATATTTGACGATTTTTATATCTTGTATTTTAATGTGTTAGAATATACACCTAAAGCCATTTGAGGAGTGCTACCAACACTGTCAGCCTTACTTTTTTTTACACTTTCTCCAATTACTACCTAACATGTGTAATCTGTTGATATGATAAATTATTATTTAAACAAAAATAAAGTAGTAGACTATGTGTCAAACAATAAAAGGAGAGACTATAAAATAAAGTGAGAGAGGGTAAGCAGCTAGCTTTTTCTCAAAACCATTTTGTAACCTCGGCATCGGTCTAAAAAAATATGAAATTCCAAAATGTTTCATTTAAACATATTCATTCAGGAAGCTTTTTCTTTTATTGGTTTGACGTATCGAAGATTTGCTTTTTACATATAAATACACATACGTCTCATATAAAGTTTGAATTAGCTGGGTCTTAAGATTGCAAATAACACACACACACACACACACACACACACACATATATATATATATATATATATATATATATATGAAGATTTATTATTATCCCTCGGAAAATTTTTTGTAGGAAGCTAAAGACAATCAACAAAATAAGAAAAGCAAGTATATAATAGTAGGACCATGGGGAGACGAAATGAGCATCAGCTCCAATTACCGTACCGATTTTGATGACGGTGCACATACGGGAGTCAGAGAAATAAACCTTTCATATAATAACGAGACTGCCATTGGAGACTTCCAAGTCATCTATGACTGGTATGGTACGCCATTTGCAGGAAAAAATCATACAAGCCAAATAACAGACTTCACATCAGTGAAGGTTGGTTAGTAATTTTTTATTTATTTTCTCGTACTTTTAAGTTGTAGAATTTCTTTTATGGCATTACCCTATGATGACATTGTAAAAGCATTCTTAAATCTGTGCTTATGTTTACAAGAGATAGTTCCATTAATATTATACATATATTTCATATATATTGGAATTTGTTCACCTTAAAAAATATTGGAATTTAAGCGGTTAGTAAGCATGTATCATATTTTCCAAAACTAAAATCTCCATTGCAAAATCTCCATTGCAAAACACTCCCTAGAACATCGAAGAACAAATTATCCAATATCATCATATATATATATATATATATATATATATATACCTTAAATTATTGTTTAGTGATAAATACATCCTCTCTCTCTATATATATATATACAAAAACTATACTCGTTTACTTATATTTGAGTTTGTACTTTGAAATTCAGATTTCTCTAGACTTTCCGTACGAGTATATAATCGGAGTGAGTGGGTACTATGGTGATGTGCATGGGCATACAGTAATACGTTCTTTAAAATTCAAGACTAATAAAAAAACCTATGGACCATATGGAGCCACAAAGGGCACACCTTTCAACCTCCCACTTGAAAATGGCTTTGTTATTGGATTCAAAGGAAGTATCGGCTACTGGATGGACTTTTTTGGGATTTACTTAGGGCTTTAAGATGATAAGTAAAAAATGAAAAAAATGATGAAATTAAATAAATTCAGCAGGCGTTATGTGCTGGCAATATTATGTGTTGGTTTGTATTGACTATATCTTATTACCACATACGTGGAATGGTTTGAGGTGTGATGTTAAGCTCATTTTAAAGAGCATATTGGTGTTGTGTAATATAACCTCTTGAATTTTCTGTTGACTTATTTATATCTACAGTTTGTCACTTTCTTTTGTAGTTTTTAAACTACACATTGTTTGGACCGTTCAAATTCCTTCTTTTTTAAAATCGAAAACAGATCTCACATCAAAAGACTAGACACAATCAAATATATAAATCTTGAGAAGTTGTCGTGAGCCTTTTTTTTTTTTTTTTTTTTCTGGGTATATTATGAGTAGAAGTTGTCAGGAGAAGTGATGGGGGATAAATTTTCTTAATGCTGTTTTAGTTTTTAATACAAAGCAATGGTAATGTAAAGTTCTTGCTTCTGCTTCTTCTTTTTTCCCTTCTGGTTATTCCATATATCCAACTCTATTAAAGAAAAAAAAAAACTCATTTAAACTCTTTCAGAAAAATAAAAATCTACAATATAAATAATTTTGAAACTTCACAAAAAGAAAAAGAACTTGTTATAGAAGAAGAAGTTGCAGAAAGTAAAAACGAGAACTTGTTTATTTATATTTGGAACAAGAAAACACAGAAAGGAAGAAAATGTTGAAGCACAAAATGTATTAAAAAAAAAAAAGGCTTTGATCTTGGTTTGGAATGCAAGATGAGAAAAAAATATATATTTTGCAGGTCCCAGCGCATTAATCATCACACTGCCACTGCCCAGATTAACAAGTGAATAACTGATACAATTCTCTCACTTTGAACGCGTAAAACATTTTCAAAACTGAAGCTTTAAAAATTCATAACCTTTTTCCAGGTGTAGTATACCATTCTCTTTTTCTTTGGGGAGGAGGTGAGAACTAACATTTTACCAATAAAAATTAATAACATAATGTTTTTGATAAAAATAATAAATACGTAATGGAAGTTTCAGCACTACAAAATATCAAAAATACTCTATCTATAAAAGATTAAACATATTCTCCGCTAAAAAAACTATAATATGAAGTTCAAAAAAGAAAAAAACCTCTAATCTGAAAAAATGTCTCTCTTTCTCCTTCTGTCTCTACTCTGAAAAACCTCTCTCACCACTGGTTCGACACAAGGATGGCGAGCTCTCCTTCCCGATCTTCTCAGGCAACATCAATCGCGTATTCCACGGCTTCATGGGATTGGGAGAAGATGACATAATTTCAATAAATTTTCAATAGCAATGAATTTTAATAATTTTTCTCTTAGAAACATTAAATATTAAACAATTTTGGCTATATAACTAAATTCTATTCAAATTTTAAACGTTAATCCATATAACATGATATGGAATCATATTAAAAGTTGTTTTTTTTTTTATTGCAATCAGAAATTCAATTTTAATTAAAAAAAGACCACTAAATTTTTAGATCCCTTCTTAATCGTTCACTAATTCAATTTTTTTTTTTTTACTTTGCTTTTGATTTAATTTAGATATATGATAAGCGTTTGCTGGTAATTAAGAAAAAAGGTACGCGGTGAATTTGAAAAGGAATTTACCCCAGCAGTTTATTTAGTTGATTGTTAATGGATGAATGAAGAAGGGGGTGGGCTGCACTATAAAGAAAGAAGCCCGGCTCTATAAAGAACCCAATCCACTTTTATTTACTCCATTCCTTTGGAATGGCGGAGGATAAAAGAGGGGATGGTTTCCCCTCCTCTGAACCTCTCCTCATCCCTTGATAGAAAGATTTTGGTTTGGTCGCTCACTCCCTCACTTGGGAGCTCTCTCTTCGACTGACGTCGGCTCCATACAGTAAGATTAAGGTATGTTTGGACAAAAAAATTGAATTTTTTTTTACTCCTGTAGGTACCCAGTTTCTGCTTAATAGCTGGTAACCCTGTATCCGGAAGTTGAAACCATAAGACGCTGTCGTTAAATTGATTTCTTGTGATCAAGAATATATTACATATAGAGGGGGTTAATATCACATTGTTAGTACCGCAGTAGTTTTTTTTATTATCACAAATGACCCTCAGGTAACAAACCTATCAAAAAGGTGACTGAAGTTTACACGCTGAAGCATTTTCTAATTAAAAAAAAAAAAACCTTGAACACTTTAGAAAAAGGAAAAAAAAAACAAAACAAAAAACAAAAAGTGGTAGATATTTCTTATATTAAACCCTAGCTAGATATATATATATATATATATGACTCATACGCCAGCCGTCTCCTTCTCATCTCTTCTCCATCTGCTGATCCGCTCCCTGCATGAATTCGACAATCTCTCTCTACATGACTTCGGCAACGAATCCACTTCTCGCGTGAGTGTGACTTCGGCAACGACGTTGCTCTCCGACAACCTCTTGCGGCTCCGGCATTTGCTCCTCGGGTGACTTCAACACTTGCTCCCGCATGACTCCAACGATGAAGCTGCTCCATCGGCCACCATCTCCATCGACGGCGTCGTCATTCTCCCTCAACGTGTCGCACTCTGTTGACGGTGGAGGTTGATGGCATCTTGCAGATCTTCATTTCTTGTTGATCTCCATTGATGTCCATTGATATGTTGCTGAACAAGATCTCCTACAGACAAAATAGGAGGGGCATAAAAACCTTTTTTACTAACCTATTAAATGAAGCATGAAAGAAAATGTGCTATTTGCTTTATTTTTTAAAAAATTGTCTATTGAATACAATTTTCCAAAAAAAGGAAGCATAACAAATCGCACTTTGGAAAATAGAAGGAAAAAAAAAATCATAAGTGATGCCTTATAAGAAGGGGAAAGTAATGCCATATAGTTTTTATGGAAAAAATAACGCCGATCTTATTTGTTAGTTTACTAATACTGTTCCCATTATTGACAATTAATAATGGATAGTTCCCATTATTTGTTAGCTTACTCACAAAGTCCAGCTTTGTAAGAAAATAAAAAAAAGAAAAGCCAGGACATTAGCATTGTTTAGTATTCTTGTATAGAATTAAAGATATGTTATTTAATTTTTCATGTTCCTTTAGCTGTCCCCGAATTAAATTTTGACACTTAAAGTAAATTGCTTAATTACTTTTAATATTTAGGTCCTATTTATATGTTAGGTTGTTAAGTTTAAATAATATGTCAAAAAAATAATGAAGAAACAGCCAAGGGGATAAGAAAATAAGACAGCAGATTTGGACTCTCTTGTATATATGTTAGCAAAAAGAAAAAGAAAAAGAAAAAGAAAATTTTGGACGACAAAAGTCAAAATTTTTATTTTTTTCTATTTTATTTAAAAACTTTATTTCTAAGTCCCCATATAGGCCTTCTCTCAACTTTTGGTCTGCTCAGGTTTCTCCTCTTTCTTTTGTATCCTCTACGCACCACCACCCTTGGGCCGAGACTCATCGTAGTCGCTCGGTTGGCTTTTGTACCTCTAGAACAGGGATGGTTTTGGAGTCTCACGGCGATATGCTTTAGGGGTAAGTTGCTCCTAGATCGCTGCTTTTCCTTGGGCGGTTCTCAATGGGGTGAAAGGCGGTTCCACTAGGTCATGGGGTTTTCTCAGTGGTGTCATGACTTCGGGGATGGTCTTGCGCTATCGTTGTTTGGAGTCGCACATTGGTGGTGGTGTCTTGTGTGGGTTGGCAGTCATCATTAGCAGTTGGGTGGTCGTCTTCGACATCACGTCATTTTTTTAAGTGTTTGTAGGATTTGAATCCAATGCAGGCACAATTGAGAACAAAATAGTATAAATCCAAAGCAAAATTTTAAATATTTTTAATAAATTTTCTAAAACAATATGATATGTGTAAAATAGAAAAATAAAAATATAACGTTAAAAATAATATAATAAAATAAAAGAAGTTCATAAATCTCTAATATATTTTTCGAGTAAACATAAGTTTGTATAATTGTGGCTATTGAAGTCAACAATTCCTAGGGAGCAACTAATTTTTTAATATAAAAGCATTGAAAAACAAAAGAGTGACAATAAAAAATATGAGATGGAAGAGAAAAACAATAATGGTAGAAGGAGTCTGTGAATACTGGATAAAATTAAAAAGAAGAAAGAAAAAAGAAAGAGAGAAAATGAGAACAAAAAATTAAAAAAGAAATATATAGAAGAGGATGAGAAACACACAACAAGAGAGAGACTTCATGGGTAAAAAAATCAAAATAAACCATATTTAGAGAGAATCATTTCCCAAAGAGGAAACTAATAAAGGAGGGAAAAGAACAGACAAAGAGGAATTTAGGCCAAAATAAAACAAGAATAAAAATTAATACGCAAAAATTGTTTGAAAGTTAATAAATAGCAATTTTAGAGTAAAATATAGATTTATTATTAACTCAATTACCTTTTGTATTTTTATTATTAGCCTTTTAAAAGATGTAAGAACATTTTCAGGACAAAGAAATTAAAAACATAAGAGACGTTTTTCTCTCTCCTCCTCAACTCTTGTCTTTCATCTCAGACTCAACCATCTCTCTCCTCGTTCTCTCTCTTGTCCACTCTATTGTTATAGAATCTGCCAGAACAACATAGTCCAAGCCTCTAATCTCTAATTGCTTTGAAGGAGTCCTAACCTGTGGTCTCATTCATCTATCTCTTAACATCTAGGTTTTAATTAAGTGTTGTTAGTATGTAAAATGGTGGGTTAGTATGCCAAGTTATAATTTGACCTTAATTTAATTAATTTGTAATGACTTTCCAATCAATTTGATTTTAAATTATTTTAATTACTCTTATTTTATTTGCTATTTTAAATTTTGAAATAAAACAATTTGTCAAATACCAACTACAGTTCTTTTTGCAAAACTATGGGTGGCACATGGTTTTACTCTGAAAACCACCCACTCTCCCTCTCTATTTACTCCCCTCTCTCCCTCTTTTCCCTTCACTCTCTCTCAGCTCACTTTCTCTTCCCTTCTCTCACTCGCTGCCTCTCTTTTTCTTTTTCTCTCTCTCAAATTTTGATTCAAAAGTAAAGCTCAAGCTTTGATTCTTATGCATTGGAAGCTCGGGAATGTGTTTGAAAAACCACAAACTCGAATCAAAGCTTAAAATGTGAGGTTAGTTTGTTTATTTTTCAAATTTTCAAACTTTGCCCCAATTTTCTAAATTTTGTTAGAATGTTGAAATCCGAGTTTTATGAGCTTAGGAAACCTTCAATCTAAGTTAGTAGAACTCAAATCATCTCGAATCTCAGCTAGATTTAACAAAAATCGAATAAAATAAAACTTTTCCTTTTTTCTCTATTTTTGAATTTATTTGAAAATTTTTATGTAAATCTTGTTTAAAAGTGTTTAAAATGTGTTCTATTATGTTTTCTATCAATTATGAACAATATCCATGCTTGAGAACTGAGAAAACAAGCGTAGATTGAGATTTTAGACTTGGGGAGACCGAGGCTCGAAGTCTCAGACCTCTTAGATTTTTCCAGTTCAGCAAGCCGGTCTTGAGCATTATCAAGCCGAACTCATGAGTTTGGCATGCTGGACTCATATAGTCGGCAGGCCAAACCTAGGAATAGTTTGACAGGTCGGTCTTGTATGGCCGGTAGGCCGAATCGTGAAGTTCGGTAGGCCAGACTAGAAAGTTTGGTAGGCAGACTAGACTCCATGAAAAATGATCATTTTTCACCCGTTTTCACTGTTTTAAACCCAAATTGAGATTTTAATTTTATAGTATGATTTTACGGATATAAATGGCACACAAGACACCATGAGATAGCTTAGTAGTGTAGAATATCCTAAGCTAGATATTGATGAACTTAGTTTACATTTAAGGTTGTTCATGGTTCCGTAGAACTAATGTATAGCAAAGCAGGACTATGGTGTTGAGTTACGGTATAGGATATCGAGGTAGGACTTCTACCCCTTTCTTTAGTAGCCGATGTTTTTAAGTGGTTTTTGGTCTCAAAATGATTCCCTTCAAAATGTTTTCAATGAATGATTGCAAAAGATTTTTGCTAGTTGTTATAAATTGTTGAATAATGATATGATCGTAATGAACTGCATAATGAATGTAAATAAATACACTCGGTAAAATGAGATTTTAATAACTATAGAAATGCATAGAAGGGCATGATGCCATACTCAAAGATCGGGTCGTGTAGAGTGCGACTTTGGGTACAAGTCTCAAAACCTAGCTGGGCTACTATTGTAGTGATACTTATGGTTTGCCCAAGAAAAGATAATAATATCCTTTCTGGATGAACAATCAACAATTTTTGGTAAGAATTGTTTAATTGAATTTATTTATTTAATTTTGTTTTCTAAATATTTTCTTGAATGATAAATTTTATATCCAAAATTAAATGTTTTTAAAACCTAGTCCTACTGAGCATTTCTCTCACTTTTTATTTATTTTTCAAACCTTTCCCCTTCTAAGTGGAATTCAACTTAGAACTAATTGAGAGTCCACCGATCAGACTCACAAGCAGTAGAAGACCCCAAGTAAGTTATTTGTTATAATAAATTAAGGCATGTAATCCTTTAAATTCCTTTTCTTATATTGGACCGTGGTTGTAATTTTAACTATTGTCGATACTTTATGTGTGCATAATTGTAGGTCCGGTGGGACCTAACACGTATTTCTTCACCTTATCTTTTTATTTTATTTTATCTGTTTTATTATTTTTAATAATTGTTTAAAAAAAAAGTTTTGAATTTATCATATTTTTCATAATCAATTAAATTCTTAATTGGTTAATTTTAATTAAAAATTAATTTAATTAAATTAATTAATCCACTATATCATCTCCCAGATTTCAGGGCATGACAATTCATACGCTATAATATATAATTAAAAGTAATTAAGCAATTCATTTAAATGTCAAAATTTAATAGAAAAGAACAACCAAGGGCAAAACAAAAGGGGGGGGGGGAGGGGGGACAACAGATCTTGAATCGCTTTAAAGTCTTTTGCCTTTAATCTTGAATCAGCAATCACGTCGTCAACTTAAACAATATGGAAGTTCAAAAATTACATAGAACTGATGTCTCTCTCTCCTCTGCCCTTTCCTCTGTCTAAATACGTTGCCATCGTCGACGATTTTTAGCGCTATCACGAATTTGTATACAAAAACTTTAATACTTGGAAACCAATTGGACCAACCCAATCCAAACCAACCTCAATCGGATTGGATTGGATTAGATAATATACCTCCATCAGATTAGATTAGATGAAATTTCTAAAAACCAACCTTTGATTGGATTGGATGTTTATTTTCTAAAATAGGTTAGATTGAATTGGATGAACACCTCAACATAAAAAAAGGGCATAAAAAAGGACAGAGGATATAATTTTTATTTTGTTTGGTAGCTAATACAAATTTTATTTTATTATTTTTTTCTTTTTATTGTGATCTTTATGTCTAATTCAAAGATGGAAAGTCAAAATTAGAGGCATATTTGAGAAACGTATATGATTATTTTTATAAATGGTGTCTATTGACACCACTCATTGTACTTTTCATACACCCTCCCTTAAACCACCCAATTTTACTTTACTTCCTTTTCAAAATACCAAAAAAATCTTTACACCTAAATAGTTTTTTTTTCTTTTTCTTTTTTCTACCTACCAACCAAACACGATTACACTAAGGAGAGAAGAAGGTTATATATATCATGGATTAAAAAGTAAAAAAAAAAAAAAGGTTTATTGTATATATTGATCTTTAAACGTGTATTAAAAATCTTTTTAGCAAAAAAATATTAAACTCAGGAAAAAAAAAAGGTGACGGTTGCTTTCATTATAAATATATATATATATATATATATATATATATATATAAAGATTCCTTCATATCCCATAAAGAATTTCTTTATATCATTTGTCTTTTTATTAAACCTAACTACTAATTGTACTATGTTTTCTTTTTTTCAGAGCAAAAACTTCCATGTTTTTTTAAATTGATCCCACTTTCGCTATAAAAAAATGATTCCACTTTCGTTAACATAACCAATTTGTATACACCATTACAAATTTCTTCTGCTAACAATTTAAGCTAGTGTGTACCATTGCCTGTCATTTGATGTTTTTATTCGTACCAAGACAACTCGTAGGCTTTACAACGACTGAAAAAATGAGAATTTTGCAGAAAAAAACTACACACTTTTTTATCTAAAGCTTTTCTAAGTTAGAATCTATCTTTATTCTTTTAAAAAAAATAAGGCATAATATATATATATATATATATATATATTAAGATGAGGTATGTAATGAGTATTTTTTTTAATTACTTTTATCCTTAAAGGTAATTTTACCAATGAGTATTATAGTAATTAGAAATTTTATTTAAAAGAATGTGAAAAATAGAATGGCAGGTGTCAATATACATTTCTTTTTCTTAAATATCCCTGAACTATTTACCTGAATTCAAGTTGTACTCTGATTTTCAAAACTGTTCAAAGTATCCTGATGTTTAAAAAAGCCATTAAAAATGAGCTGCCCGTCCAGTTCCGTTTATAAATTGGACAGAAAATGCATATGTGAAAATAAGACAAATATAAAATTAATATATAATATTTGACTAATAAAAACCCATTGTTCTAAATACTAATTCAAATAAATTTTTAAAAAATCACATAATATACATTAAAACAACGGGGTTAACAAACGACGAGCATTGAGAAAACGACAACACAGTTGAAGCAACAACAAACGGCAAACAATACGAACGACAACAAAGGAAACAATTGCGGAGTGAAAAATCACCATGGTAAAAAAGACAACTAAAAGGATGCAACCACTCGATTCCTTTGTTATAATAAAGATGTCAGTTCCTATCTTAATTTTTTAGCTTTATTTTAATTATATTACTTTTTTTTCAGTAAAAAAATCAGTAAAGTAAACGAAAATAAAGAATCCAACGATATAAACGACAAAAAAAATGGCCGGGAAATTCAAATACGACACTGAAATAAACGAACGAGGACAATGTTCAAAACAACAAGCGGATTGAATAGAACAATTAATTACATCACAATAAATGAAACTTTATTCAATAAGAAAAGTACTAAATTTAAGACTCATAGTGAACATAAAAATTTGGCACAAGTACTAGAGGAGGAACTAGCTAGAAGCATGAACCCCAAGGTCCTTAAAACGAATTATGCTCTCAACATAGGTAGTAAAGCAAAACACACTGCCAATATGCAAATAATTCGGATACAGATGGTACGATAGAAATTGTGATCTAACTTAATCAACATATTGCCATTATTCCCAAAAGCTAATGGATTCCCTCTTCCCTGTCCTTGAAGAAATGGTTTGAGAAAGGCCTCATTCAAATCGACCTTTGCTTGTTTGACCCAAGAATCCGAAACACCATATTCCTTCGTTGCCCATATCTCAAATACTGAACTTGCTCCATTATTAATGGCAACTAAAGAAAAACGTTAAGACAGTTTACCTATATTATGTAATTGTGTACTTGTGATCAATGATTGGGGCAAATTAATCATCTGAAAAACTTCAGTGTTCAGATCAAAGGCAACCGTTCATTTTGGAAATTCGCAATCACCATTTCTAAACAAAAGACAACATCCAATGGATACACCCCTTGACAACAACAGCGTCATGGGGACTCCGAATAGTCCGTACACCAGTGGAGGACTCCAATGGCCATGGAAATATATGAGGCATCTTCAATATTCTTTTCCAAGTATTTCTCCTCAAACTGTGAACCCAAACGTGGTTATCGCTTTTGAACAATTTAGGACCCTCGGTACAAACCCTAACCGCTTAGAAATCATCCGTCGAAGAATCATAACCGAGTCCATGAACATAAACTTGTTTCCACCATGTGCGAGCAGTAGGACGAGGAGGAGGAGGAGGAGGAGGGAGCTTCTTCCACTCATTATAAATTTCAGGGTTCCATAAATAGATATCATTATGGTTTCTACAGTCAGAGGAGCAAAACAAGCCATGATCACCACCCTCAGTTATAAGCCAAGATGGGAGTTTTCTTTCACAGAGATTGGAAACAAAAATCGTAGAATCGGGTTGTTGGAGGGTCGTAGAATTGGTGGCAATTTTTGCTTTCCACGTACTCTTGTGGTAGTGGAATAACAGAATAGAAGATGGTTGTCGTTTGAAGCGATTTTTTTATGGAAGATGGTTGTCGAAGTAGGGTTTCCGAGGATTTACAGACGCCCTCGCAGAGATTCTCAGAGAACTGACGTCCAATCTCAAAAGTATATCCAGAACGATATCCTTCGGTAATTTATTGAAAAAATTAACGGATCTCTCTGATGTTCTTTTTACTCTCTCCATTGTGTTATGTAGATAAGAAGATGGAGTAACGTAAAACTAAGGTTATTGTCGTTTTTTCTCTTTTTATTATTGTTAGAAATTGGACTGGTGGCTTTTTTAATTATCTATTTAAAATAAATGACCATAATGTCGTACATCAGATAAATATGTTTATCTGATAAACTCTAAATTTTAGTTTATCACTAATAAACTCGACGAGTTTATCGGAAAAATTCAAATTTATCACCGATAAACGATCATTATTCAATTTAAAGAAGTTATGGTCATTTATTTTAAAAAAAATCATTTAACTCTATATTTTTTTTTTTTGGGAGAATAATGTAAAACTAGTGTTTGATATCATAAATAAATAGTTTTATTTTTATATTTTGAAGTGTTTTTTTTGTTGCAATTATTAGAACACTTTGGTGTGTAATTAATGGGTGGCTGATAGATACGCAATGGCGATAAGGCTAGATGCCCAACAAGAAGGTTTATCAAAAAAGTAAAAATAAAAAGAAAAAAAGTTAAACGTGATGCATTATAAGAGGTGAAAACAACGCCATGCAAATATTGTTTAGAATTCTATTAGATTATATGATTCGGTAGTTTCCGTTATTACTAAGATCTTTTTTTCAGGGGTTGTTGTTAAGATCTTAAAGTCATATTTTCAGGGGAAAAAAAAAAAAAAGCCGACGCGTCAACATGTTACCTATTCTTGTGTATATATCGGCAAAAAATAAGAAAAAAAAAATCTTAGATTAGATGACAGAAGTTAGAAACTTTATTTTTTTATGCCTTTCTACTTGAAAAGTTTTTATCCAAGTCAAAGATAAAAAATGAAAATTAGGGACATATATTAAAAATAAATCAGAGAAAAACACTTTAAGAAATTCATTTAAAAAAAAGAAAAAAGAAAAAAGAAAAAGACAAGTTCTTAAAAGAAAGAAAGCAAGTAGTTGAAGTAAAAAAGAAAAATAATAGAAATTCATTCTTGAGAATAAATTGATTAAAATGCTATTGATTGGGGAACATATTACATCAATAACCAAGTTTAGAATTCAAAACTAATTGATTAGGAAATGCTGTCTTTCGACATATAGTTGTAACTTATTATCACTAAAAAAAAATTATTTTGAACGATGAGAGAAAGACAAAGAGAAAGTTTAGAGTGTCTCAGGTTTATTTATTTGAATTGGTTAAGGAAAAAAGATTTAAACAACTCTCACCAATTATTTAAAAAATGATATGAATGATAGAATAGAACAACTTTTTTTTTAATAAATGTAACATAAATTAATAATTTTTTAAAAGTATGAAGTAAATGAATTTTTTTTTGAATTATTTCTCGCTCATTCATGTTTTTTTATGGCCCCATGTTGTAAATAGAAGTATCAATTTGAGCCAGACTGTCTGAATTTTTATAAAAAAATTTAAAAAATATTATTTAATTGGCCGACTCTGTTTTAGTTTGGGCTTAAATGGGCCAGCTGGTTGGCCGAGCTTAAATTGTAAGCTCTAGTTACAAATTTTAGTCAAAGAAGTGATAGACTAGAGTGGTGCAGTAAAAAAAATAAAAAATAAAAAAGAGCTATGAATTACTTAACAGATAGAAAAACGACCAGAAGAAAAAAAAAATACAAGAAAACAAAAAAAGAAGAGGGGATAATAGCAGACCAAAAAATAAAATAATTAAAAAAATACTCCCTCGTTCTCCCAAATAAAAACTGACAGTAAAGAAAATGACATTGAAATAAACTGGTGACAATAATTAAGAAGCGACGACAAAGTGAAAAACGTCGGCTAAAAATACAAATAACAATAAACATGAAAGAACAAGCAAAACAAAACGAAGAATTAAGGGGAAAAAAATGGTGCTGCAATAAAAAAAAAAACGACGATAAACATAAAATAACAACTCGGAAAACGACATCAAAGTCAATAAACGACATCCATTGGGAAAGTCCAACAAACGACAGGCAACTTAACAAACTGACAAATTTTAAAAAGTTGAACAACTTACACGAACGACAACTGAGACAGAACGACGACAAGAAATGACAAACGATGTTATATATAGGTTCACAAACTTCGTGGTTTTGACCAGATGACAATTAAAAAAGTAAAAGTTGCAGGTTTTGAATAAAGAGCAAAACCAACAGATTATATCTGGTAAATTAAATTCTTGCTTGCTTTTTGGGAGTATTAGTTGAGCTCAAAAAAATACTGAGAGAGAAAGAGAGAGAAATTGCATGCATATCTCCGTTGGTGCATCCATTGATAAGGCAGTGCTGCAATAATATATTATTGAAATAAATCAAACTACTGAAATACATAGATAGTTCCTTTCGATCATTCCATTTCACATATAAATCTCCATTTAACATAAACATCAACACAAATCATTACACGCTCAAATCAAATCAAGCTCTTAAGGTTCTTGTTTTTCCACCTTTCAACCATGTGAAAGCTTTTTATTGCAACATAGCTACTTAGCTAGGAAGTAAGGAAAGAAGGCTAATGAATTAATGATCTAAGGAGCAAAGGGAGGGCATGGCTTCTTAGGGTGTGAGAAATATGGTGACAGTCCCGGCTTCTTAAAAATGGGGTGGTTGTGGAACGGCGGCTTCTTGAAGACCGGAAAGGGATGAGGGTGCGGCTTGTAGATGGGAATCAGCGGAGGAAGAGGCTTCTTGTAGACTGGAACTGGATGGGGTTTTGGTATGTAAATTGGAACAGGATGAGGGACTGGCTTGTAAATTGGAACAGGATGAGGGACTGGCTTGTAAATTGGAACTGGATGAGGAACAGGTTTGTAAATTGGAACTGGATGAGGAACAGGTTTGTAAATTGGAACTGGATGAGGAACAGGTTTGTAAATTGGAACTGTTGGCTTCTTGAAACTTGGAATTGGGTGATGAAAGAAGTCATGGTGTTTCTTGAAGACCGGTGGATATGAGAAGAATGTCTTTTCCTCTTTGATCCCTGCAGCCTCTGGCGTTTTGGACTCTTCAACTTTGTGCACATGCAAAAACAAATGAAAAATGCTCAAGATAATTGAAAAACAAATATAGCATAAGAGTAATTGGAACCATATAACAGACTGGTGCTTAAGTAACCAAATCTCATTCCAATGCATATTGCTTTTTTTTTTTCTTAAGGGAAGATTTAAACTTGATATCTTATGGTGAAGTCAGGCGCATGTGTTCACATTGACAAGTAGTATTACTTACTAAGCAAAAACAAATAAAATGTGGACAAAACAAAATAGCTACTAAGGTTTAATGACACCTAATTTGTAATACCAAATTAGATATTCATATGACATGTTATTCATGATCTGCAAATTTGAATGGTAAAAATGGCCTTGTGAGAGGGAGTAAATTTTACCTGAAGAAGCATGACAGAAGCTCACAGCAAAAAGGCAGAGCCAAAGGCCAAGCAGTGCCCATTGGAAAAGAGAAGGAAACCTCATTTTGGAACCCTTATTAAAACTTTTTCCCCACAAAGAATTTAGTATAACCCTTTAAAGCCCAGATAAGTTTTGAACTCAAAGCTTTGAGTGGTTGATCAGTTCCATAGGATATATGATATATATATATAGATAGAGAGATAGATATTGGGAAGCTGTTAGGAGGCTAACTGCTTTCCCCACTTAAATTTTGGACAGCAAAAGGAAAAAAGGCCCATTGAGGTTGTGATGGTTATTTGTTCATTTAATGAATATCCTCAACTGCTATCTGTAACTGTACTTTTTAAACTCTCTTTTTTTTGTCAAATAATACTGCATGAGCTGTGATCCAAAAGTGGTCGTTTTTCTCACTTCGCTGGCTGAGTGCATTTGATATTAGTGGAACTGTATAATGGGTTGCAGTTATGTCTAGAAAAGAAAAATATTACAAAAGTGAAATGTACAAGCAAAAGTGAACAGTAAGTCACTACTAATGCAACTTTTTAGGTTATATAATTCAATGGCAACAAATTATATCTGACCCTAATTATAAACTTTTTTTGAAGCAAAAAAATTAGTGCCCTCATAAGCCACCAAATATAGAGGTTCTGGATCGTCTATAGGTTAATTAAGCGTTGTGAACTACTAATATTGTACCTCACATGTGTGCCATTAATTAGGCAGTTGAGCAGCAACATAAATTGAAAATAAAAAATAAAAAAGGAGGATTCTAGAAAAAAATTGTGGAGATCCCTCTTGACGACAAAATGGGAAAGGCACAAGTTTTGATTGTTTTCATGTTATTGCAAAATTGTAACAAATTAGTGAGTACCTTCCCTAGTAATAGTGTTTCATGGTTCACCATAAATCTTACTTGACTTGTGCAACACGTAACTTGACTATAAATATATATATATATATATATATATATATGTATGTGTGTGTGTGTGTGTCTACTCAAAGAGAAGTAGTTGAGTGGGAATGTTAATCTCCTAACTTCTGATGCCATTTTGAGTGGTTTCCTAAGTAGCAAATAACATTTTATTTTCCATTAAAAAAGAAAAAAGCAAGGTGCTAAAGAAGTTGTAAATATTTAAAGCCTGCTTTTTAGGTGTACATATTCCCTCATAGATGCACCGAAAAGTTGGTTGATGTCTCTTTTCTAGCTAATGCAGATCAAATCCTTGCCAAATCACATCATCCCCCAAGTGCAATTGGAGCCATAACATTTTCATCTTCTAGCCTCAGCGAATAATGAATTATCAATTAGTCTGCATCTTTTTAATTCTTTTAAAATGTAACTTATAAATCTATTTGTTATTTTATTAAAAGCTGCCGTCGGACCCCTTCTAAGTAAAAGAATAACTGGTTTTCCTCTTAATTTTGCAGGCTTAATCTGGTGCCAAAATTTTTAGCGATCAGAGGGGGAACATTATTTCATAAAATAATTGGATTTGACCTGCTTTCATGACTAAAATGTTCTGCAAATAGGAAAAAAAAAGACTTGATTTTCTTGAAGAAAAGCTTGATACAAAAGTCATGATGAAGAACTATGGTTCCAAATAGTCTATCAGTAAATCCACACTTAACCCTACCTCGTGTAGAGAATTAATCCCACACCCCGACATTAAATATATATATATAAATATATAAAAATAAAAATAAGCATAAAAGAAAAAATAAAATCATGATGATGAACCAAATGGCTGTGTGGAGCTTGACCCTGATTCCACAAAGTTCAGAGGCTGAAGACAAGGCGGGGAATATGCAATGCTTGCATTCTCATAGTTTGCTTCCAACCGGTTACTCTTCACATCAAGTTCATCATTTTCCATGGCACTCTGATGTTAAAAAATAAAAATAAAAAACAATAACTACTATTATGGATAAAATAAAAAAAAATACTTAAAACTTGTTCAGAATTAACGTCTCTCTTGGTCCTCAAGAAATTAGTCCAACTTTTTCTATATAACAAATAGACAAATAGACATTGAAGCGTAATGTCATATAGGCATGCCTCATGAAACCACAATATATCAAGGGAAATTTTAACAAATGTCATCTTTTGAAACTTACTTTTTTATAAACATACGTCATACATGTTTAAGTGTGACACAACTTAAATTATGTAATATGAGTAGTAATACGACACAATTTTTTCAAGTTTGGCATAAAAACCATATTTTTTAAAAGCGTGGCATGGTATGTAATTTTCTCATGTATTAATTCATCAAATAGTGGAGGATTTTCTTTTGTAAGAACTGACATACCTGAACAGAAAAATTGCGAAATGAAGGGAGGAATCGTATCTTACAGTACTCGTTAAACATCAAAGTTAACATGAGTAAAGGAATCGTGGAAATGGATGCAGCCGGTTTTGATTTCAGACCAAAAAGGCCAATCATAGTAATTTGCATGAGAACGACCGCCATGAGAATGTAGTGGTGAATGTGAGGCCAATACTCTCCACAAGTCTCGTAAATAATGTCGTACACATCTTCGATCTGCAAATTATTTTGGAATTGTAAAAAATATAGGTCTTGATCAGGGGCAGTAATAATTTTCACGCAAAGTAAAATAGGAAATTCAACCTGGTTGATGAACACAAGATAGCCTAAACAGAAGTAGCCAATGAGAAATGGGAGCAGCAATGGTGAAACAACTGCATACACCATTCCAATCAGTATCGACAAGGAGACCATTGGAATAACTCTGAAGTAGGGTAGTGAATAAAGATAAGAGTTCTTTTCCTTTCCGCAG
The DNA here is from genome assembly GCA_025403435.1 of Artocarpus heterophyllus. NCBI lineage: Eukaryota > Viridiplantae > Streptophyta > Magnoliopsida > Rosales > Moraceae > Artocarpus > Artocarpus heterophyllus. The sequence goes on along the minus strand of CM046346.1, from coordinate 1,684,537 downwards.
CAGCAAAGACAAGATTTTATGCAATCCCAAGAGAGTAAGCCCGGCTGGAGAATCTCTAAAGAAAACCCTGATAATCCGTCTGTCAAAATATACGTCATGAAGAAATCCGCCTGTAAAATTTAAGAGAAAATTACCAAGATTCCAAAAGCTTCCAGAAAACAAACACAAATTTTACAAAGATTGCAAAATTGGTGGATTGTATTGTAGCTATTTATCTCTTTATTTAATTTATACAGGGGACAATTAAACATATCTTGGAGCACAGATATGCCTAGAACTAGAGGGAGAAAAAAGACCAACTTACTTGAGCGGAGACAGCACTAGCTAGGCGAGTTGGAAAATCTTTAGGATGACTAAATGATTCGCCGATTTGATCAAGCAAAGAACCCGACAACAGGCTCAAAAAGAATACATTTCCCACCAGAAAATAGAAGACCATGTCGCAGGTTTTTATCTCCTCCTTGCTCTTGGAGATAGATCCACCAAGCTTAGCCATTCCAAGCATAGCAAACGGAACAATGTATATAAAGCCCTTTAGAATGGCACTTGGAATAAACCCTGTTACAACAGACTTTAAACCTGGTCTGCAGAAAAATTAAGAGTCAATAAAAAAGAAAGACCAACCATTATTTACAATATGATATGAGATTGAAGATGTTAAATTCAGAGCTAATATCATGTACGGTATGAACTTCATTAACAAGTTTGTGTTTAGTTACTTGTACAAGTCATCCACATTGAGGGCTATTTTGACACACATGATTAAAACAATATTAAAAAGAACCAAGACATAAGAAAAAAATAGTAAGTACTTACATCAATTGTATAGCCATGGCCGGGGGAAACCATTTCTTTAGTTTCTCAAATTTGGCTATCCCTTGAACAGCAGTGACTGGAATAGTGAAGAAAATAGTAAGGAGCGTGGCCAGGAGAATAACTCCAAGTCTGCAAAGTGGCAGAAGTCTACATGGTATCACTAAATTTCTCCACGATACATCCCTTGGCTCTGGCGCCATGGAAGTAATCCAACTAAGTGGATGTGAGTGCTGCTGAGATTGAGCCACTAGAGTAGCAGCTGACCGTGACTTGAAAGTAACGAATGCAACAGGCAATTCCTACAAGCACAACAAACAAAACTTAGAATATCAAAGTTTTTACCTCATAAGACTCGTGACCAAAGTAGAACTTTTTCTTACATATGAAATTACCTTTTGTTTAAGTGTATTTTTGCACTGTAATTGGTTAATCTTGACACGAAGATCCTCGAACTTTTCCTCTTGCAAAGCTAATTTTGCTTCGTTGCGATCAGATTTATCCAAGAGAAAATGTCCTCTGTTTTTTTGCTCCACCGCCGACCTCTCTTTCAATTTGTTTATCTTTCTTGCTATAGACTTTGCTTGCTTCTACATGTTATAATATCTGTAAGAGACGCCATCAAAAGAAAAACAAAACTACAAGTGTACTTTGTGAACATTCAACAATCAATCACTAAAATCTCACTATCCAACAAAATAAGAGATCCAACTTTAGGCTACTAGAAAATTACCAGCAACTCTTCAACATCTTTGCCATTGTACAAAATCTGATAAGAACGGTAATCATGCGGATAGTATTTAGAGAAGAAGTGATCAGCAGAACAAGCTCGAGCCTTGTGTTCGGTACAGAGAGGGATTTCGCGAACTAGAACAGTAAACTGATCAGGGCGATCTTTAATTTGCCGAAGTTGTTGAATTCTTTTGATTAAAATCTCATTATATTCCTGAAAATAGTAGTTTTTTTTTTTTCAATTTTTTTGCAAGTATCTAGATGTCAAACAAGCATACTACTAGTGTTCAAAGTATAAGAATAACATGTAATTAACAACTCACCATATATAGTAGGTAAAGAGCATACAAAGATATAAACCACAAGCATGCAAAATGTATCCAAAGCCTGTGAAATGAGAAGAAAATTAGTCAAACAAATTGAGCTAAAGGATCACCTAAATATGCATCTTTACATCATTATAAGTAGAGACATATCTCTTCAATTTCTGCCTCAAATCTCAGTAAACGGCTTTCAAGATGAAAACGACCTTTATTCTAATACTTAAATGCCATAATGTTGTATCCATAAACCAAAAAAAAAAAAAAAAAGAAGAAGAAGAAGAAGAAAAAGAAGAAGAAGAATTCCCTGCACTAACATTGTTTACAAATTTCCCCTGACATTGATACATCCGAAAATTGCTTGGAACCAAAAAGCATACACATATAGTAGCTCTAAGTAAAAAAAAAAAGTTGGAAACATAATCCAATGAGAACTCCTATATAACCCTATAAGGTTAGAATCTCGCTGTTCACAAAACAACGAGCCATAATTTAACAAATATAATATCTACTGGATTGGAGCCCATTGTTTTGTAAGTAACGAAGTTTTAACTCATGAAATTGAAAAGAATTTCTCTATTTTAACATTCCCTCATGGTCCGTCCAATGGCCAATCGTGTAGGACCAAAAGCATATTAAAGGCCCTGATGTATCAATTTTGTAGAAGGATATTACACAAGTTTGAACTCAGAACATGCTCTAATAGCCTGTTAGTTTATTAATTCTTCCTAAAGATTTACCCCCTATTTGGTTAGTTGGTTTGAATTGTGTTAGTTTGAACTTTTATGGTTTGTGTAAAAAAATCCAAATTGTGTAGTTTAAACAATAATCTGAATTGATGTTCTGATATGCAAATAAAGTGAATCTAAACCGGATATCTAATCTGAATTTGTATTTGAATGAGTATTGAAAACTCTGGTTTGAAGCATGAAAAAATTATATAATTAAAGAATAAATATGAAATATGTAAAAAGAAGTTATTTAATTAAAAAATAATATGAAATAATAGTGTTAAATTACAAGTACGAATATATGAGAGTGAAATTACTATTTAATATTGGTTCGAAATGTTAAAATAAAGGGGATTTGAATTCTAAGTTGGGCAGTTTAGTCCAGTTTGAACTGTTAGTTTAATTTGAATTAAATGCTTTACCAAACACCAATTCAAACTGTGATGATGGTTCGAATTAAACCGAACTAGACTGAACGAATCAAACAAACACAACTTTAACTATTTTGCATATACCAAACTACCGATTATTATAACTTTTTTTTTCTCTTTTTGACCAAATTACCTGTCGGAACCTCTGCTGATATTGGATATTGTAAAAACATCCATGGAATGATAACTGATATTTAGTTCATCCTGGCCATTGTAGTTCACTGGAATAAGAACTGCCAATCCCACCACAGTGCATACCACAGAAAACTTGATACTGCCAAAAAAAAGGCAAAAAAAAAAAAAACTCAACAGATCACTCTCAAAACAAATTATTTTCATTTACTGATTCAAATTGTGTTAATTTAAACTTTTCTTATTTAAACAGAAAAATTTAAATTATGTAGTTTAAACACTAATATTAATTGACGTTTGGATAATAGCATATTTAAATTCTTTAATGGATAAGTTTTCAACTAAAAAAAAGACATAAAATATGTAATAAAAGTTATTTAATTAAAAAGTAATATAAAATAATAGTATTAAATTATGAATACAAACATGTGGAAATAAAATTATTGTTAATATTGTTTTGAGATGTGGAAATAAAGGTGGAGTTTGAATTCTAAGTTGAGTAATTTAGGTTATTACTTTTATTTTAAATTAAATGTATTAACAAACACCAAATGACCGATAGAATTGGGATGAATTAGACTGAACAGTAAACCAAACGTGCCCATAGTCCATACATTATAAACCGCAACTAACTTTTGGATCATTAAAAAAAAAAAATACCTCAAGTTCAATCTGAAATTGTTCAAACATAATTTAGTTCAAAATAAAATCAAACTAACCTTTTCAACAACCAATTGAAACATTAATTCAAACTAGAACTGGGTTTAAATTACAATTTGTAGGTCAAACCGGATTCCGGGTTATTGAGGGAAAAACAAAAGTGAAAACGACTTACCCGAACTTGAAGAGCCTAATGACGACGAGTGCGTCGAGGCCGGAAGCGTGGAGGATTTCGGACTCCGGGGCTCGGAAAGCGTGGGAAATCCAGGAGAGAGAAGGGAGGTAGCGAGAGAGAGAGAAGAAATGACGGTGGTCGAAATGGATTTTGTGGTTGAGCGAGAGACGGCGCGCGTAGTAAATTGGAGCGTTGGAGGGCTGCTTTTTGAGGATGGAGAAGAGAGAGAGGACCAAAATGGCCAGACCGAAGTTGATCGCGGCGGATGCTATTAGGCTTTCTGGGTTCATCTTGGAATATGGAATGTTATTGCTAATAATGCTGGAAGAGGACTTGGTCTGGTTTCATGAGTACTTGATTTGGGACAACTTTTTTTTAGAGAGAGAAAGTGAGAGGGTAAGAGAGAGAGAAAGCGGTTGTTGGAGGTACGTGGCGGAGAGAGAAGCGAGGGGAGACTTGGGAGAGGGTATACGTTGCAGGCTTGTGGAGAGGCAAGATTCTTAGCTGCATGCATGATTCATAACCCGACCAATTAAATTGTTTCTTTTTCTTTTTTTCTTTTTTTCTTTTTTAATTTTGGGTTTGTTTTGTAAGGATAACTTTGAGGTTTTTTTAATTTTTTAAACTTTTTTTATTAACAAAGGTAACTTTGGGGAATGTACTTTGGAAGAAATGTACACAATTATTTCAAACTATTTTTCTTTTTAATGTCGTTTCTGTCTTCTTCATCTCTATGTTGTTTTATCTTGTTGTCGTCTTAACCTTTTCATCGTTTCTTCTCTTTAATTGGCCGATTTTGTTGTCTCTTGTCCTTACACTATCGTTTTCAATGTTCATATAGTGATTCCTGTCCAAAAAATAATAAAAAAAGACTATATTGTGCTATTCCAATATCATTCTTTCATTTCCAAACAAAAAAGATCATTGTCGTTGTCTATTTTGCTGTCGCTTTTACGTTGTTGTCTTTCTTTTGTTGTCGTTTTACATATCTTGTCCTTTTCTGTAATTTACGTGATTTTTTCCATGTCATCGCGTATCCCTCTTCTGCACTTTGTCGTTTTTTGGTCATTGTCTTCTATTTGCGCATGTGTACATAGAATTATATTGCTTTTAGGTTTTTTCTGTGTCTCTTTTGCACTTTTATGTCGTTTTTGGTTAGTCTTCCATTTTTGTCGTTTTACCCATTCGTTTTGTTCTATCCTTGACCCTTTTTGAGCATGTGTACATACTTTTATGTCGTTTTTTCGTTTTTCTACAAAGCTTATACGTTTTGACGTCGTCTCGTCATATTATTACCGTTCTATGTTTTCAATATTTTGTGCAGCTTCATGCCCCTGTTTTCCTTTTTTCTTCCATGCTTTATCCCTTTATCTTTGTTTTTCTTAAAATGGTTTAAGTTTCTGTTTACGTCGTATTTATTTTTATTTCCTTTGTCGTTTTTATGTATTTGTTTCTTTTATAACTGTTTAAAATGTTGTCGTTTATATTGCTTCTTTTTTTTTTTTTTTTGTTTTTGGGCTCTCCTTTGTGTTTTATAAAATGTTTCCGTAGGTTTCATTCCAGTTTGTATGTCCATTTGTATATTGTCGTTTTCTTTTAATTATCCTTTACTCATGTTCTTCCTGTTCATTTCGTCCGTCGTTTTTTCTTGTTTTGTCGTATTCCATTAAAGCCTGAATGTTCATTCAAAAATCAACTCCCTTTCGTACACTGCCGTTTTCATTTGATTATCATTTATCCGTTTAATTGGCTGTTATTTTCTTCGTCGTTTTTTCTTACTCTGTCGTTTTTACACATATGCGCATACAATGACCTCTTCTCAAAAAAAAAAAATGAATAAATAAAAATTATTGTCACTGAAATTTTATTAATAATAATTGATTCGACCTGTATTTTCTGTACCGGTTTGTTTCTTTCACTTTCATCTCATCTGTTCCGAACCATACATCTTTTCTTTTGTCTGTTTCTCTTTAAACTTTTGTTTCCATTTTTGTTCCCTTGGACATGCAAATAAACCAATCATCATCATCATCAGAAGCGGCAGCATGTTGCTGTAATGTTATCATCAAAGTCGATCAGTTAAAAAAGACACAACACTTTATATATATATATATATATATATATATATATATCATTCATTTGTGATCTTTAATAATTTCCTGTTTTCCTTCTACCCTTTCCTTGGTACTAAAGGTGAAGATTTATTAGATGATAAGAAGTCATTAATTGACAAGATTTTTACGAAGATAATATTTAATTGTGAGTACTTCTGACTTTGTGGCATGGCATGTTCATAGGTTCAAATACCATTATCCGTTTCTGGAAACAAATGGAATCGTTACCGTATAAGAAAATCGTGTCGGGCGGTTGTACCAGCATGTCTTTCTTCCAAGCTTAGCTCCATGGTTGTCTTTCATCGGCATACCTATAAAAGTTGGTTAGATTTCAACTCACCTCGCAAATACCAGTAGTGATTTGGGCACAAGATGAGTGTCTTAGTTCCATATTAGTGGAACGTTATTAACTGGCGTAATCACACATTATGTGGTGGTTGCGTCACGGTTACGGTGATGTATCATCAGTGATAATGAATAACAGCACACTTATGTCTTTAACCGCGTTAGCGCTCTGTGGCTTTTTGTAAATTATGTCACATCAAAAGGATGTTTTTATTTTGCAATCAGGGTCTACTCTTCGACACGATGGAGCTACAAACCAAGTGGATTGCTCGTGTTTTATCCGTTAAATTTACGCTGCTAAATGAAGAGGAAATGATCGCTTCTACTCAAGACTTCTATAAGAAAATGGAGGAGAATGGTCTGCCAAAACGCTCTACCCACTTTCTTTCAATTCAGGTACTCTGTCCACATAATATTTCCACTACTTTTTTTGAAATACTTGCAAATTTTCGGCATCTGACTAATTTATTGTATCTCTGTCTGTATATACTTGTCTTGGCATGGGATACAGAGGGTTTTTTACTGACCAACTTAGAAGTTTGTGATCATATAAAATGGCTTTGGTTCTTATTCATAGTTTCTCTTTCGTATCTTCAACAATATTCCCTACATTTCTGGACATAAATGCAGTCTTTGAGTTCAATGTGAAATTTTTTTGGGACTATATAAGGAAAACAGGCACAACTTCAAGGTTTGACATGTGGGGGCAGCACATGTAACATGTTCTAAGTCACAATCCTTTGAACAACACATACTTAATCATCCTTATTTGAGCCGAAACTTATGTAAATTAGTGTCATGTCATAAATATTCGTCCCATCTAAAAAGAAAATATGTGAATGACTATGACAGATTGGATACCAAAATTGGCTGTGTGCTCAGCTAAAATTGCCCCCCATAGAGGAGTGAAAGTATAAGATGTATGAAGAGGGCCTCAAAATCATACAAGAAATGCGAGATATTCGATACAAGGACCAGTGGGATGATGCATACTGGGAGAGAATCATCAAGGATGGTAAATCTGTACAAGTCTTGTTCAACCTACCTTCACAACTATTTGAATGTTTAAATATCACTTTTCTACATTCATAATCCATCAAATTCCAAGTTTTCAGTAGATGAAACATGTAGTATTAATCTAGCCTTGTCAGATTTCTACTGTAACTCGGCTAATTAGCCAGTTTTACTAGGCCGAAGTAACGAGCCTGCGTCGTCGGAGAAATCAGAAAAGCCAGTTATAAGGTGATCACAAGAACCAAAGTAGAGGGTTGATTAGTACAATGCAACAACCTCAAGGAAACGTTGAAAAAAAGTTGCCTCACATGTAATGTCCCCTGCTAATACTCAAGCAGCAATTGGAGACATAAGGTGAAAAATTCAATCGATTTGGACACTATTTTCCTACAAAAAATGATAGATGGATAAATAAATTCTTTTCATTAGGATTTTTTTAGCCCACAAAGAGTAATTATTGTTCGTTTGGTAACTCTTGTGGTATATTTTCATTATTTGCTGCATCGTCGTTTAACCAGAGCTTGCTTTCTTCTTGTATGTTTGTTTACAGTAGTCGTCGTTTTGTAGCGTGGTTGTCGTCTAGTTTACCATAATAGTTTTTTTTTTTTTTTAACACTTTGCTTGCCGTTGGTTTTCTTTTTCTTTTCTCCCCCTTATTTGTTGATTTCATTAATTTTTTAGAACTTTTGCTTCATAGGTGTCTTAAATTTGTAACTTTTGATATTTAGGTTTTCATTTTAAAGATATTAAAGTTTAGATCCCTAAACTCTTAATCTGTTGATATTTTAGTCTCTATTTTAAGAATTTGAAGACTCAAGTCCTCAAACCTTTAGTTTGTTGGTATTGTTAATCTCAATTTTAAAAATTCTAACATTTATGTCCCCAAACTATTAATTTGCTTGCACCTTTCTTCTTAGTCTTTTTTTTTTTTTTTGGTTAAATGACATTCAGGAGAGCTTTTGTAAATCTTTCTATCCAAAAAGAAGAAGAAGTTTTCAGACCTAAGAAACAAAAAAGCCGTAAAATATTGATATTTCTTGTGTCATGTAACAACAAAAAGAAGATGCAGACTGATAGTGTCAACAAATATAGAATTTTGGAAATTATATGTCTAAATTTTTAAATGAGAACTAATAATGCTAGCAAATTGAAAATTTAGGGGCTCGTTTATTTGACATATTGAGCCAACTCTTTGGACTCTAAGTCCAAAAAAATCCTTAGGATAGATGTCTATTTCTCTAAAAAGTCAAATCAAATGAATCCTTTGAATCCAAGTTTTGATAGTTCTACTCCTCTTGAACTCTTTGGATTCGGATTAGTTCACTACAATAAAATTTTATATTCTCTCTTCTATATTTGTGGAAAAAAAATCATAACTTCTTCATTTGATATTCGATTGAGATGATTTTTCTTTCATTACATTCTTAATGAAGAGAGTAATAAATCAAGATCCATATTTTTTATATATATATATATATATATATTAATATCATGAATATATATATTTTAATATCATGAATATTAAGATTTTGTTAGATTTGTTAATAAATCAAAAAAAAATTCTACTATTTATCAAAATACAAATTTTAATTTTATTCTTTATTCACATTAACACTTTAAATACACATCCAAACGTTAATTAGGAAAGCAATTCAAATCACATAATTCAAATAACATAACTTAAATTAAAATAATCAAATCAACACAATTCGAATAGATTTACCAAATGGACCCTAAGGATCTAAGTGTTCAAATTCTTTAAATAGGAACTAAGGTGCCATCAGACTAATAGTTTAGGAATTTGAGTCTCTAAATTTTTAAAATGAGCCCTTCAATAAAAAAAAATTCTTAAAATAAGGATCCAAATGCAAAAGGTTATAAAATTTAGGGACTTTGCCATGCAAAAATCCTTTTTTTTTTTTTTAACTTTTACAGTTTTACTTCTGGATTGCGTTTTTTCTCGCTGGCCAACTTTTGTACGGAATTGTCGCTTGTAACATTTGCGTCTACAAGTTTTGCTGTCGTTTCGACATTGCCTAGCTGTTTAACGTCTTCATCACTTGGTGTGGCTTTACTTCTTTATTCAGCCTTCATTTGGTTGTCGTTTTTTATTGCGACAAAATTTTCCTTTCATTCTTTATTCCGTTCTCATTTACAGTCTTTGTCGCTTAACGTGAACGCGACTTGGCCGCGCATCAAAGACTAGTTATATGCAAATAAACCAACCATTATTATTATTATTATTTTTGGTTAATAACTCTCTAAAACTAAAAGCAATTGTCATGTGGTAAATACCGCTGATGGTGCTAAAAAAATAGTTTGACAATTGACATTCTTCGTCCTTGACCGTATTATTAATAGACAAGTTGGTTTTTTTTTTTAATGGCAGACTAGTTGGAATTCGATTTCTCTTGAAATTCTTTAATTTAGACAAGGCAAATCTAGTCTACAGTCATCTAACTTTGGACGTAAAAATGTGCACATCCATGTGATCATCAATGTTTTACTAAAAAAATCCTTAAAAAAAAGAAAAGAAAAAAAGACCTAGAAAAAACAAAGAAAAATAGTGCGCACACCAACCCACCCACCCACCCACCGAGCCCCTGCCCAACTCCCCTTTCATCGACTTTATGACTTCTGTTGAACACGTATAATAGTAGTTTATTATTATAGCTTTTGAGTGAATATCATAAAGCTGTGTATTATACATAAATTCTCCTCAATTATAACCCATGTAATAATATCCTTTCCTCTCCCGATTTTTAAAACAAAACCTTCATCATTTGTCCTCTTGATCTATAAGAAAAATAACTCCCTACGTTGGGATTGTTGACTAAAACTGACACATGGGCATATGGTTCATAATAAAGAGTAATTTTGAAAACTCTATTTTGTCTAAACCTAATCTTAAGTTAAAAAATTAATTTAATTTAAAATTTTCAATTTTAATAAAATAAATTGAGCATAACTACACGGGAATGAACTACTAGAGTACTTGTACACTAAATTATTCAACAAATTTTCATTGACCCGTGTTATTGTGGCTGAAATTCATAACATAAGAAGCCTTTTATTATTATTTTCTAAATCAAGGGAAATATGTGTTATGTTTCAAAAATTCAGAGGGGAGCATGTTGTTACAGGGCCTATATAATTAAGAAGGAATTTTAAAAAGTTATCCTGAGAATTTCATACAACGAATATTCAACCCTTTAATTATGTATAATGTTAGACATGTATGCCTTAAGGAGTAAACATGTAATATGTTTTTGAAAACATTTTTATTAATAAAGAATTTATTTATTATTCATATACCAATTTGTTGTCCTCTTCACATTCATATTTGTTAAATGTATGATAAGCAAACAAAAATCTGAGACTGCCGGTCTAAACTTTTAAAATTAGGCATATGATGAACAGATTATAAGGAAGACATGATTCTAAATGTGACGGTCTAAATTATAAGATCCGCAATCGAGGGAATAAAGTTGAGCGCTTTATTCATGCAAAGATTGTTATGTTGTTTATATTCCTAACGGGAGATGGTTTGTCTTAGCCATCGAAGGTGGACTCCGTAAATAGAAACATTAGTGCATTGTCATAGGTGATGATATATTAGATTGGGACACAAAGTGTAATTGATTTGAATTAGAAATTCTATCTCAGCAAATCAATTCACTTTAGATAATCATATGTGTTGTATCTTAATCCTAAGGTGGATAGTGGGTCTATTGTCTTGACTTATGTCTTTTGATGTACCAAAGGGTGACATCCACATTTTATGTTGGTACGCATGCCGATTCATTGGAGACATGACTCTTGATACCGTAGATTTGTTATTCATAGATATGGAATCCATAGCTCCTCTTTAGGAGTCATTGATATCCTCTTGTAGTGTTATCCTGTAATTGAAAAACTAGAGCGCACAACCATTTGAATACATAGGTGTAACTGAATGGTATACAGTCTTTAGATGGTAAGTTTTTTGATGATGAGATAATGAAACATAAGAGAAAAATAATCGGGAAGGTAAGATAGAATTTATCCTTAAGCCGATTATGGATAATCCTATGGGGATACGATACATTATGATATGTCATGGAGACTTAGCTACTCGGGCTTCGTAATTTTATATAGTTTGAGAGAGCAACTTTAAGCTTTTAGTGGAGTAGCGTTAGAGTTAAAACTATGAAATGTATATTTGGGATATTAGGTTTCATAATTATCGAGAGCTTGAACTATATAGGTCCATCAGGTCCCCTTTGCTAGCTCATAATAAATCCTGTAACGATACGGCATGCTTTTTCGATAAATTGGTTACTTATATTAAATTATTAGATTGGTTGAAATTTGATAGGATCAGATAATTCATGTCTATTTATCGGTTGAATTAATTTTGGTGTAAATTAATTCAAGATAGACTTGTTGGATTATCGGGAATATTTATTTTTGTAGAGATTATCTAGATATCGTTGTTTTAATCAAATAACTTCTCTATTGAGTTATTTGAATTAAAACTGAGACTTTATCTAAAGAATCTTAGGTGGCAAATAAAAGATTCGTAGGATCATTTATCGTAAGTTTGAGAGGCCGATCTTCAAGTTCGGCTTGCCGATGGAGTAAGTTCGGCTTGCCGATGGGGTAAGTTCGGCCTACCGACCAAACGATAAATTGATTACGCGTTTTTAAGCAATTTTATCAAATATGGATCTAGATTCGAATTTTTGATGCCTTATTTGATAAGGACTAACCCCTAGGTCCAACCTCCATAAATAAGGAGTGCGACTTGTAAGTTATTTAGATCAGTTGAGAGATCAAGACTGAGCACTATATTTTGTGAGTCTCTAAAACTCCTCTAAAGAGTTATTGTTCACAAATCACGAATGATAGTTCTAGATATTTCTCATTTGGTTGGAAAAAGAGTCACCAGGGCAGAGCTGTACGAGTGTGCCCACACACACACTGATTGTGGATAGAGAATAGCAAAAAAGACTAGTTGGTTAAAGCTTTTCTGAAACATTCTTCTCTTCACAGATTGCGGGAGCTTTTCGGCAAACAAGTTTAATAAGATCTTATTAATTTACGCATATAGCATATCAAACTAGTGTTTTCGAAAAGACTCTAATTAAAAAATTTAAAATTTCCGTTGCATACTATTTTTTCAACATATAAAGTGTTCATACACGTTTGATTTCAAAGGATATTATATATGAATTACAGTTCATAATTGACGAATAAAGTTGGCTTTATTTTGATAAGGTTATAGTTGTCTATTTCTATATTAGAACTGTACTAGCGTATTTGGATTCTTGTAATTTTGACTACAAGTTAAGATATGGTATGTGATATTTTTTATATTCTGAATGTTAAAATGAATAATTTTGATACATATAATCAAACATTGTTTTAATCATTAAATAATACTATTCTAAAATTAAATTTTGATTCTTTAGAAGGTTGGAATGTGATTGGAGAAATCTACTTTGTTTAAATTGATGACTCACATAAAGTGTATATGTGTGTGCCACGCATACTCTTTGTGGCAAGTTGGTCATTTCTTCGGCCTCAAGGAACCCTAGTGCTATATATAGGTTCTTAAACATGCCTAAGATTTTAGGCTCTCTCTCTTTTTTTTTGTTTTTTGTTAATAAAAAGGATTGGTATCCTTTCTCCCTTCTATAAAACGCTAGGGCCTACCAATAGAACAAGCCTAATTCTGCTTACGAGAAAAGGCTCCAAGTGAGGCTCTCAAATATTGAACTCTAAACCCATCCTAAAGCAAGAAGAAAGAATAGATATCCGAATCCTTGCCCCAGAATAATAAATTACTCATGATTTAATTGAGTTTCCAAATTCATGCCCAAAATACGCTTTATAGGTTGTTTGAGAAAAGAATTAAAACTGAGAAGTTAAATTAAAAATATTATAGAATATAAAAGAAACATTGTAAAAAATTTGGTTGAAAGTGGAACCATGGCTTCCAAATGGCTTATCAATATGCTAAAGCATCAGGATTTTAGCTAGCAAGAATGGTTAGTGGGTGTGAACGTTACCTTCAACGAGCTCTTGACCTAAATAGAGTTCTCAGATTTTATTAGCTTACAATTATTGTTTTGATTTGTTCATATAGTTTGGCATATTAGAAATCAACTAATTAACGAGTCCAAAAAAAACCTCATTTGCCTTTGGAATATTACGCATTTCTCTTTGATTATGTTATTCATATGTCCATCGTAAGCAAGTCACTAATAATAAATTAATCTCATCATTTTCAAGTTTGAAGTATCATTTCTACAAATAAAAATCTCCTTATTAAATGAAATCTTCTTCATAATTCGATCCTAGTAACGTTGTACATGGATACACATGTCCAACGTGAGTGACTGATAATTAGTTAATGTCTTTATAATCTCCTAATTAATTAGCAGCCATAATGAAGTGTAAACGAAACAAGGCTGGCAAGTGGATGAAGCTAGTTGATAATTTATAATTTAGTTTATGATTTTTTTCAAATTGTAATTAATTATTAAAGAAATACCAATAAACTATGGTTAATCAAACAGACGAACTTTGTTAGAAATGATTCTTGATTGACCAGAAGAAAAATTAGAGCTGACAAAAAAGACTGTTTGGATGTGCAAAGCATGTCAAGGAAGGTGACTTTTAATTTATACAATAACCTGTTTTTTTTTTTTTTTGCTCAGTAATAACCTGTCTTAGGTATATCATGTGTTGGGGAATTAGGCGCATCCTAATTCTAAGAACACCAAGAACGAATGATTATAGAAGAAGAAAAATAAAAGAAGAAGAAGGAACACCAAAATTTTGTATAGGTTCATTCAAAATTGAGACTACGTCCTATTTCTGCCGCTGTAGGTTCCACTATGATGAAGGGGATAATTACACATTACAAGAGAAATTTTTATCACATACTCTCAATTTGTGTTTCCCAAATTTCTCTTCTACCTAACACCCTCTGTGGGAATTTTCTTCAACTTTCTCAACAATAGAGTTTTCACACTCACAAAAAATAATGCCACTCATAACCCTAGTCGTCTTATCCCTATTTAAATTAAACACCCTCAAAGAAGAGTAAAAAATAGCAACTATTGAGAAACCTTAGTAGTCACACGTTTCCCTTTTGTGTTGTTTTTCGCTGGATGCTGATTACTGCCTTAAAATTGCACAAGACAGGTCCTTGGCACCACAGCGCCTGATAGCGGCACTGCAGCACTCTCCCGCTAACACCGCGGTGCTCAATCTTGGCGCTGTGGTGCTAGTTTGCTGCCCGCGGGTGCTGCGGTGCCCAAATTTTGGCACTACAGTGCCTAGATGCTGCCTTTCCTCTCTTTTTTCTTGTTTTGCTGGGTTTTGATTTGGCTCTACCTCCAACAATCTCCCACTTGAAGACTAATCAATCACCATATCTCCAATTGCAACAGCAACAACTTCTCACGCCTCAAGGAGAAGTCTAACTAGAGTTGTGCACAACTTCAATTTCTCAATCGGAACAATTTTGGTAAGCATATCTGCTGGATTCTAACTCCAAGAATCTTCTCAAGCTTTAACACCCCATCTTCCAAAGCCAATTTGATGAAGTGATAACGTAACTGTATATGCTTTGTCCTAGCATGAAATGCAGGATTTTTCGCCAAGTGAATGGTGCTCTGACTGTCACTATATAGCACACTCTTTTCCTGCTTGTGACCCAGTTCTTCTAGAAACGATTGCAACCAAATCATCTCCTTGCTTGCTTCTATCATTACAACATACTCTGCTTCAGTTGTAGAGAGTGCAACTATCTTTTGCAGCTTCGAGACCCAACTAACTGTTGTGCCAATCATAGTATAAACGTAACCGGTCGTACTCTTTCTGCCATCAATATGTCCAGCCATATCAGCATCTACAAAACCCTGTAATCCCGAGTTTGACTTCTTGAAACACGAGCTAAACTTGCAGTACCCTCTCAAATATTTGAAAATCCATTTCACTACCTCTCAATGCTGCTTGCCTAGATTGTTCATGTACCTACTCATAACTCCCACTGCATGTGCAATGTCTGATTATGGCATACATGAGATTGCCTATTATGGAAGCATAAGACACCTTAGCCATGTGGTCTCGCTCCTACTCCATGGTCGGTGATTGCTCCTTTGACAACTTGAAGCGACTAGCCAAAGGAGAACTCACAGGCTTCACATTACTCATGTTGAATCTATTAAGCACATTTTCAACATATTCTTCTTGTGACAGTTTCAAACCACTACTGTTCCTTGTTATTCTCATTTCGAGGATTTGTTTTGCAGCACCCAAATCCTTCATTGCAAACTTCTTAGACAACTCCTTTTTTAGTTTGTCAATCTCCTGTTTGTATCCTCCTGCTATCAGCATGTCATCAACATATAACAACAATATAATGTAGGAGTCACAAAAGTTCTTCACATAATAACAGTGATCTCCTTGACACCTCAAGAAACCATTGCTATACATAAAACTGTCAAACTTCTTGTACCACTACTGGGAGCTTGTTTAAGGCCATACAAGCTCTTCTGAAGTTTGCACACTATGTTCTCCTTACCTTGTACTTCAAAACCTTGTGGCTGCTTCATGTAGATTTCTTCCTCTAAATCACCATAGAGAAAGGTTGTCTTAACATCCAACTATTCCAAGAACAAGTCTTCATTTGCCACTAGCGCAAGTATCGTTCTAATCGTGATTAGTTTCACTATCGGAGAAAAAATCTCATTAAAGTCAATGCCTTCTTTCTGTTGAAATCCTTTTGCCACCAGCTTTGCCTTATATTGTTTGCTGTCATCGCTTTCATCTTTTATCTGGTATGCTAATTTGTTATGCAAGGCCCTTTTGCCCTTTGGTAACTCTACCAGTTGCCATGTTTGATTGGATATTAAGGAATCCATCTCATCCCTCATGGCTAACTCCCACTTGACCGATTCTTTAGCCTGTACGGCTTCATCATAACTCTCCGGTTCACCTCTGTTGGTCAACAAAATATAATGCAGTGAAGTAGAGTATCTCTGCGGCGCTTTGATGGTCCTGCTAGATCTCCTAACTGAAGTAGCAGAAGTGTTCTATTTTCCTTCTAGAGCTATATTTTCTTGATCTTCATCTTCTGAATTCTGCACTTCCACTTCAGGAAGATCCTTTAATGGAATCACCTTAGGCTTCTTATCTTCAGAACCTGTACTTTTAGAGTCAGTGCTGTCTCTGTCCTTATATAGAGCACCTTCATTGAAGATCACATCCTTGCTCCTGATAATCTTCTGATTTTGGTCATCCCATAGACGATAACCAAACTCAAGTCCACTATAGCCAACCAGAAAGCATTTCTTAGATTTTGCATCGAGTTTACTTCTAGCAATAGAATCAATATGAACATAGGAAATGCAACTAAATACTTTCAAGTAAGAGAGGTCAACCTTTTTACTACTTTATACTTCTTCCAATAGCTTGAACTTTAATGGTGTGAATGGACTTCTATTGATTAGATGAACTACGGTGTTGATTGCCTCAGCCCAAAACGACTTTGGTAGCCCCGCATGCAACCTCATACTTCGAGCACGCTCGTTTAGAGTTTTGTTCATCCTCTCAGCTACACCATTCTGTTGTGGTTTTCCTGGAATAGTTTTTTTCATCTTTATTCCATTCTCAGCACAGTATCGCTTGAAATCATCATCTATATTCTCTTCCCCCCATTATCAGACTGTAAGCACTTCACCTTCAAATCTATC
This sequence comes from Artocarpus heterophyllus, assembly GCA_025403435.1. NCBI lineage: Eukaryota > Viridiplantae > Streptophyta > Magnoliopsida > Rosales > Moraceae > Artocarpus > Artocarpus heterophyllus. The sequence goes on along the minus strand of CM046346.1, from coordinate 1,667,321 downwards.
TCATTCTCCACCATAGCTCTCCATCTCTTGAAAGCATCAAAGACATCAGATTTGTTTTTTCGAAATTAAACCCATACCTTCCTGCTTGAGTCATCAATAAAAGTCACATAGTAATTAGCACCACTAAGAGAAGTCAACGTCGAAGGTCCCCACACATCAGTGTGAACTAGCTCCAACTTCCTAGACTTAGGCTCTCTGCCTGTCTTTGAGAAACTGACTCTCTTCTGCTTGCCAAAGGTGCAACCCTCACACAACCTGCAATCAACAGTTTTCAATCTTGGCAGTTTTCCATGAGAGTGAAGCATCTTCGTTCCCTTCTCACTCAACACCATAAGGGAGATTATGGCCATCTTTATTCAGAAAATTATTGTAAATTGCCTACTAAAATATTATTCTAAATTGTATAAAAAAAATTATATATACGTTTGTGATTCAAACATTGTTGGGTCAATGGTGCTGAAGGTTAGAGCTTTTCAGCGTGTAATATATAGTTTGATTACCAGGTAAGCTTAGAAGAGTTTTTTTTTCCCCCTAAATTCAACTTTTAGGGAAAATCAAGGTGAAATCAAATTAACTAAACAGATAATCCGCATTGCTATAGTTTTGGATTGTCACAGACCCTGCTTCAATTACCAAACTTTAACGTTACAAAAGAAAATAACTTTTTAATTATTATTATTATTATTATTAGTTTTACGAATTTCAATTTGATTGGTTAATCAAGAGGTTTCGCACTCGCCCAGGTCGAGCTACATACAACCAAGCATAAGCAGTCATCCCACCAATTTTTTTTTCCTATTTAATTTTATATGTAAAAATTAATAAAATTTATAATATGCTCTGTAAGAAATTTGAAATTCTACGTGTTCGTTACACCTCATAATATGTGAAATTTATTGCTGAAAGTTTTAGTTTTACACCCCCGCTGACTTACCTTTTTTAGCTTTGGGCACATGGATTGAGTCTCACACCTTGTAGAATAGACGTTTTGTTTTTGTTTGTTGTTGCTTGCGTCGATCCTTTTTTTTTTGTTTTTGGGGGAGATATAAAAAGATTTGGTTTGCATGGAAAGTCTTTCGATTTTTTAGCAGACTTTATCTAGTTTAGATAAGCTTGGATACAAATAGTCGTTGGGGAGATATAAAAAGATTTGGTTTGCATGGAAAGTCTTTCGATTTTGGAGCAGTCTTTATCTAGTGTAAATAAGCTTGGATACAAATAGTCGTACCAATATGATGGAAATTTATTTGATATATATCTAACCGTGACTTGGCGATCGAGCTTTGTTAGCTGAATTTGATCCAATCTTTGGTTCCGCCGTGAGAACTAGAATGATAAATATTTTTATGTTTTCATTCACTTTTTAATTGCCTTAAAATTGTTATATCTTTTTTCTTAATAAATATATATTGGTTTTGATCTGTGATAGTAATTTTACTTTAACGTTTTTTTTAAGCAAATCTTCACCCTATATATAAAGGGAGAATTTTTCACTCTGACCCCTTCTTTTAAAGTTTCAAGGGCTTTTTTTTTTGGTCTCGCTCTTCTTTCCTTTCCTTATTTTTTTTTCATTGTTGCCTTTTTTTCCTTTAATTTTTTTAATATTGACTCTCACAAATAGCTTTTTTCTTACCCCTTGAAAAAATTTCTTTTCACAATTATCCTTATATATGCAATAAATAATATCACAACTACAAATAGCGTCTTTTGCAACGACTTTTTGTCGTCACAAAAAGCCGAGAGTCATCGCAAACATTTTTTTTGCGAAGACATGTTGTTGCCAATATGTTGTTGCTAAAAACTAGTCGCAAATAATATTTTTGCAACGATGTCGTCGTCACAATATTAATTGCGACGCAAATAGTCACAAAAAAGTCGATGCAATTATGTCATTACAGTCGTCGTCAAATATGATGTGGCTTCAATTTTTAGCGATGGCAATTTCAAAAAATGTTGTCGTAAAAACATGTGCTAATGCTGACATAGACATAATTATTTGGGACGACTTTCTGAAAAAGTTGTCACAAACATCTTAATGTTTTGCGACGACAATGTCGTCGCAATTATTAAAATATTTTATTTTTAATATTTAATATATTAAATAATAATATATTCTTAATATTTTTTAAATAGGAATAATCGAATTATAGTAAAAAAATAAAAATTTAATATTAAAACAGATAATTGATAATACATTGTTCTAATAATAAAATAAAAACCAAACCAAATGTAATGTATCGAAATATTGAACAAAAGAAGAGAATACAATATAATCCCCTAAATGTGTATCATTATCAGTGTCATTATTGTTGTCATCAACAGCGTCTGGAAGAGGCGGAGGACCTGGTCAAAAAAAAGTTGGTAGAGTCATCACTGACGGGAGTTGGGCTCCAGGTACCAACTAGCCTACCAACTCCACCAACGACGTGTAGCTTTGGTACAATGTCATGTTGGCTAATCTCCGTAGAAAATCATACACATGAGGGTCAACAGGCATCAAAGATGTTCTATCTAGCTAAGGAGCTAGAGGATGAACTATCACCCACGTGAGAGTAAATTCTATGTGGGAGTGTAGGGCTTAGTCCACTCCTGTGTCCTCTACGTCTACCTAGGACATGCTCCAATATTGCCTCATTGCTAAGTACGGGTGTTGCTGAAGAGGAAGCAAACTGTGTCATTTGGGTTTGTCTCTCCTGCTCCATCGTATTTTACACAAATAATATTTTAGACATATTAGAAATACACAGAGTAATTTGAATAAGATAAGATAGTATTGAAAATTTAAAGTACTTACAAAAGTCTATTGTGCTTGGGAATTGACCTAAGTCTCCTTGTAACGATGCATGTCTGCCCAGTTGCCTATGGCAGACTTCAGCTGCTGGGTCACTATGTTGGCCTGTCCAAAAATTTGAATGTGTTAGAATAATGTATTGTTCGATAAGTTGTAAGATTGCTTGTAATTAAATAAAGTTACTAACCTTCTTGTCACGATGTTGGGAGATAGATATTTGACCATGCAAACTTGACCACTTTTGGCTGCCAAGATTGTTTTTATTCGTCATCGATTTTTTTTGTTCATTATAGTTTTTAGCATTAGCAATATTGAAATTCATATATATAATTAATAACCAACTTTGTGGATATACAATTACTTGAAATCTCTCAGACATGAACCTATCACAGCAACGACCCCAATGTTATTGATTCCTGAGGTTCACGTGGCAGAGGGGGGGAGGGGGGTTGGCTCTGACATGTGCCTCATTTACTGGTCCTCCAAGTGCTTTAAAGTGTTCATAGAGGTCGTTCCTCCAATGCTTATAGCACTTGGCTACCTCCCTATCAACCACGCCATGGAGGATGCCGTCTAGCCTTTTGTAATCCAATGCAAACCAATCTTGTAACACATTCAAGATCATCATAATTACTTTTATTATGTTCTATAAAAATTATGTGCTACACAAATTATGTTCTATAGGGATGAAGTTAAATACATACCATCATGCGCTGCTGAATCTATCTCTTATGCTAGGCATTAACATCTTTCCAAGCATCGTGGCATGGCTCACATGCATCCCGAGGATAGATGCCTACGACACTTTTGAACCATAACCTAAACCGTCCAAGAGCCTTCCAGGTATCACCGACCTTGTCAAATTTGACTGAAACCTTTTCGTACTTCTCTACATATGCTGCAATCTCATGCCTTTTTGCCTTTCCTCGACCTGTACGACAACGAGGTGCGGCATCAGTGTTGTAAACATCAAGAAACATTTTAAATTAAAATTAGTTGACCGAATAAACTATACAAATTTGTAATTGGGTTATAACATAACCAACTAACAGCGTGACAACACTCTATATGGTTCGGGTGGAGGTTGTGCTCCACCTGCAAAGCCAGCACATGTAGCAACTTGTCCAAACATATCTAACTGTTGTCAAATAAAAGGTTTAATATCATTATTATGTACTATAATAATTATGTTCCACTAATATCCTATTTTAGTGCTATAAAAACAAGGGTGTCTATATATAATATCTATTCTTCATCACTGCTAATGTCTTAAATGTTGCCACCATCATCAACGTCGTCATCGTCTTCAGAGTCATCATCTTCAACTTCAACGTACTCCTCTAAAGTTTCATCATCCTTTTCTTGCAAATCCAAATCTTCATCTTTTTTGGTAGACTTCTCTTTTAAGATTGCATCAACATCAGATATGATAACATTTGATGATACATTAGGGAGATTCCATGTCAAGTTGTCAATCTCTAGTAGTTCCATTACTAATTTAACATTTACAGACTCTGTATCTTGAACCAATGTGATTAGAGTCATCTTCCCAATTGGATGACAATGAGTATCAAAGACAGAAATCTTGTTGTTACCATCCACATCATCATCTACCCAATTTCTCTCAAGTCTGTTAAATCTTGTCTTTATCCCAGTTAGATACATCGAACAAAATGTCAGAGCTTCATTGAAAATTGTTTCTAACTTGCATAAAATAAGTACAATATTGTCTGGTACTTTCTCTAAATCACTTATCCTTAATGTCCTCGAACGTATCAACTGGAAGAAGTTGCTTAATTCTATTATTGCATCAACAATCTCTTTCTTCATGAATGGTCGAATCCCAGTTGACAATAATCGCTACATTATGACATGACAATCATGTGATTTTAACCCAGTGATTTTTTTGTTCCCCTTGATCATATTTTTCCCCAAGTTTTAACCCATCAGAAAAACGTATTGATTTTAAATACTCATAAAACTTTTTACTGTCATCTGGAGTCAATGTGTATGCGACATGTGGTTTCATCCAACAATCACCTTCCTTATACAAATGCAACTCCTTACATACCCCTATGTTTTGCAAGTCGATCCTTGCCTTGTCTGTATCCTTATTTTTTCTATCAATATTCAAAATTGTGCCCAACAAGCTATCACACACGTTCTTATCGATATGCATGACATCTAAGTTATGACGCAATGACAATGAACTCTAGTAAGGTAATTTCCAAAAAATACTCTTTTTTGTCCAATTAAGCTATGTTGGATGCCTTTTCGCTTCTTACCCCCATAATTCTCATGTTTACCAGGCAATCTGGGTACAACCTTTTATAGCTGAGCTAATATTTACTAAACGGATTTCTAGGATAGGGGAGGTCATCGATTAACCTGACCATCAAACTTTTTGTTATTTCATATCTTATGAGTAATAGGAAGCCATCATCGATGCCCAACAAAACAAGTCTGCTCGATATTCACTTTGATGGGGTTGCATTGTTGTAGAGTGGACATGCCAAAAACCTTTGACCACCCTAGCCAGATAAACTACTATGAGCAAGGAAGTCGTTAATTGTCATGAGCAACACCAGCTGCATCCAAAAAGACCTTTTCGAAGCAACATCGTGCACAACAATCACTTCATCCCATAATTTTGTTAACTTATCCATAAGAGGCCTTAAGGACACATCAACATCTTTCCTAAGAGCATTTAGACCAAGAATCAACAAGGTCGACATCTTGTCTGGGTGCATAACCACGGAGGTAAATTAAAAGTAGTCATAACCACTGGCCATATACTATATGAGAGACTCATGTTCTCGAAAGGATTGAAAACATCAGCAAATAAACCTAATCGAATATTTCTCGGATCACAGGCAAAATCATGGTACTTTTCATCAAATTCCTTACACTCTTTACTGTCAACTAGTTGATGCATTAAGTTTTCATCCTTTGATGACCCACCTTGGTGCCATGTCATTTCCTTAGCAGTATGACAGGAAGCATACAAACGCTTCAATCGATCCTTTAAAGGAAAGTAACGTAGTTTTCCACATAACTTTCTTCCCCTTCTTACTCTTCTGACAACTTGTGTTATCGACATTTTCCTTCCAAAACAAAGCACAATCATACTTACAAACATAAATTGTCTCGTAGCTTAGGCCTAGTTTACTCAATAACTTCTTCAACTCATAATGTGTTTCAGGTAACTTGTTCCCGTTAGGGAATGCATCTTTTAATAACTTCAACATAGCATCCATGCATTCATTAGGCCACTTATATAGCACTTTTAGGTGCATCAATTTCACTAAGAAATTCAATGATGAATACTTAGTGCAACCCGGATACAGTCCCACTTGGAGCTCAAATAAGAGATCATTGAATTCATCATCTTGGGGATCTTCAATATTCACTTCTGTCTCACCCAACATATCATGGTCACCATTAATGCCAGCAACATCTTCAATGAATGCAAGCACCTCGTCTATCGGTTCACTTACAACTGGGCAAGTAATTGAAACCTCATCTACCTCCTCTACTTCACCATGTTAAATCCATTTTGTATACGACATATCAAAATCGAACCGATGTATATGTGCTTTCACTATTTCAATTGGCCATATGTCATGATTTTTACACTTCACACAAGGACAATTGACATTTCCAAATGAATTATTCAACTTCAATATAAGCAGACAACCCATCCCAATACTCATCTTACAATCAGTTTCTTAGATTTATCCAATTCTTATCAATTGGCATTTCAACTATACACAATAACAAACACATTGAGTAAGATGAAATGGAAAATGTGTGTATGTATGCATGCAATTCTACACACCTTATTTACTCCAAACCTACAGGGTAAGGTCCTATCCCATTTAGTATGATAATTTACGTATTGTGTTACTCATTCCACAATGCTCCATTTCTGTAGAAATCTTGACAGCATCTCCTTTTAGTTCTCCTAAGTGTGCTAGTAAGTGCACACCCAGAGAACAAAAAAAGATGTACCGAAACCTCTACCAAAGGTGCGAGTGAAAATAAATAACAAACACATAAATTACAATATCAAACTGTCCAAATGGGACGATTCAAGCATTGGTGTTACTACATACCGATCGTCAAACGTGTCTAAGGTAAACTCATACAAGCATGTGCAAAATAAAAACATCAATTTGCACTCTCATATTTTTTTTTGTGTGACTATAAGTCACATATCAAAACTTACCACCTCAGAAAAAAGATACAATTTTATTCAATTCTATGCAATCTTATCAAATTTTATGATAATTTTCTACAATTTTATCAAATTTTATGATAATTTTATTGTTCTTATTTTTAAAAAAATAAAATTATAATTTTGATAAGCATTATTGCTGTTATAATTAATTAATTAGTTCATTAATTGCTATTTAAGAATTATTATAATTTTTTTATTTTTTAATATATTATTATTAATAAATTTGACATTTATTCTATCAATTTTTTAATTACTATAATGCATGAACAATAATTTTATACTATATTATCAAATTTTAAGATAATTAATCCTTAACAATGATATTATAATTATTAAATTATATTGTTCACTAATTTATAATAACAATTTAGTATATTATTTTACTTTATACTTAATAAATTAACTAATTAGTTCATTAATTGTTAATTAAGAATTATCATTTTTTATTTTTAATTTTTAAATTGTAATTAAAATTTACAATTTTTTTAATTTTTATAATAATAATTATTAATAACTTCGACATTTATTCTTTCAATTTTTTAATTACTATAATGCATTGACAATAATTTTACAATCACAAAATTCTAATTCTACAAAATCTCAAAAATTCAATTCTACAACAATCCACGTTAAAACAATCCATAATTCCAACAAAATCACAATCATAATTCATAATTCATCAACAAATCATAATCCAAATAACATATCCATAGCTCCAAAAATTCAATTCACAATACAATTCCAAAAAAACTCTAAATACATAAATAATCTAAAACCCACTATGAACGGGGGTTAGAAAATGAGGATGGTAGCAAAAACTTCAACAGTGGATGGCCAGAAAACAACCAAAAGCTCCAAAAACTCAACCGTGAAAAAGTTTGGGAATTTCCTAATTTAGGAAGATTTCTATAGTTATTGTTTGATAATATGAGTTTTTACATACAAAACTCATGAATCTATGAATTTCTAGAAGTTTGGGAGAGATTTGAGGTGGAATAGGGCAGAGAAAACGGAGTGAAGTCGTGTGGGGAAGAGATAATTAACCGGAGAAAATGGGGGAAAATGAGCTCTCAGGTTTGTTTATACGTAGAATTTTTTGCGACGACGTTTTATCGTCTTCAATAATTAAAAAAAGTCGTTGCAAAAGGTCAGTAAAACGACGTCGTCCCACTAAATCTGGGAAAAAATATTGACGAAATAATCTTTTGCCACAACAATTAAAAATGTCGTCATAAATAATTTTCATTAAAGTACCCTTTTCTCTGCCAAAATTGTTATGAAAAATTAAATTTTTACTTTTTGCGATGACATATGTCATTGCAAATAATCTCACTACTATTGTGACTAACAGCGTGAGACAGGTGTTAATCATTTAGTATTTATGACGACATGTAGTCACAAAAAAGGCAAATTGTCATGGCAAAAAATACCTCTAGAACTATGATTGAGAGTGCAAGACAACTATAAAACATTTGGTAAATGTCGTCGTAAAACCTCTGCAATTCTCACCACGTGTATAGAGTGTTATCGCCACATGAATACAATGGCATTTGCGACGACTTTATCATCACAAATACCTACTATATTTAGCGCCAGCATTTCATCGGCATCTCGTCGGAGCAGATCGTGTGGAGCTGTAACTCCCAGCATCTCATCGGCAATGATGATCATAGATTGAAGCCTTGCAAAGATTAAGGACGAGCAGCGAGAAGAGAGAAAAAGATGGGCAGAGAGAGGAGAGAGAAGGGAGAGGGGGAGAGAAGAGGGAGGGGGTAGAGAGAGGAGAGAGATTTTTTTAAATGAATTAATTTGTTCTCTGGATTTGTTTGTATATATATATATATATGAAAATTAATAAATTAAATTAAAAATAATAATTATAGAAAATGGACAGTTTTGAAAAGTCAAAAAGAAAATGGCAATTTTAATAGTGTTTTAAGGGCATTTTGTGTTATTTTTTAAATAAAAATTAATGGGTCAAATTTAGAAGATTTTAATAAATAGGTCACTTAAGAACCCCTTCCACTGAGGAGGACAAGATAATCCCCATACTGGTGGCATTGCACCACGAGGACCATCCATGATGCTTAGATCCACCAGATCCGGTAGATCCGCTCCATGCAGCACGCTTTTAAGCATCACTGCAACACCACTTCCACTTCATGGCCACCCAACTCTACACCCTGACTATTGCCCATAGATCTGCAGTGACGGAACCAAACCCACTACCTAGGCCTTCACTGAGCAGCCCAAGGCTTCCCCTCTAGGCCTATGAGTCTAAAGGCCGATCAAGGATAGCACCCATCTCCAATTAATGAGAGAAGACAAAAACAGAACTCGTAGCACATCCTTTTAAGGTAGAGAGAGGAAATTAAGATTTTTGATTTGAATCTATACGTTCTTTGTACACAATAGTACTAGGATTTTTTATTTCTTTAAACCCTATACATTTGTCCACAACGTAATTTTTAATATATTAATTTCTAAATTTTGAGTAATCATGCCTCTTAAAGTAATTTTGGCTTCACTGCTATTTATTGAAAATAAAAGAATTGTCACATATATATATGTCATCTAAATTTTGATTAATTAGTTTCAAAAAATATTAGAATCTAGTAGGTTTCAAGTTGAAACTTAGCAGGTTACAACTTAGCGCCTGCGCTGTCAATCGGAGGAGGTCGCAACTTCTTTGTTTAAAAAAAAAATATGTTAGAATCTGTTAGGTTTCAAGTTGGAACCTCGCAAGTTACAACCCACTTTGGCTCCTGGAGACGGGTTCTAAGACAAAACTTGACAACATGATGTGTGCCAGGTGGAACTTAGCAGGTTTTATTTTAAGACAAAAGGTAACTTGGACTCTTAATAAATCACCCTTTTTTTTTAATTAAAGAGACAATTTTGAAAAAAAAAAAAAAAAAAAAACCTTTTAGAAGAACAATTTTAGAAAGATACTTCTCTAAGGGCATTCTTGTAAGTTGACCTTTTTATTAATTACATCATTAGTTTGGCCTATTTTCTGCACCTAATAAAATTCATATACTACGCAGTTTAAAAGCTCGTTAAATTATTGATCGTGACTGAAGTCTTTTTCTTTATATATCTCTCTCTTGGATAAGGAGGTAGAGATAAGAACTTAATATGTCTTAGACTCTCAAAATTAAATGGTGTTATTACTCATAGGTATTAGTGAGAAATGTTGGAACTCATAGCTTCAATTATGTACAACACAAAGTTTTTATATGCTATAGTGAAATAAAAATGAGTTATAATATAAAGCTCTCATATGCTACACTACTAAATATTCAACCCTGAGGGCATATCATTCATTCTCGTTCTAGTATTTACTAACTTATTTGATAGGATAATGGGAAACAATCTCATTCCCTTTCTAGTGTTTTTCTTCTTAGAAATGAGGATCTAATTTAATATAATTACTAAAATATCTTTTTTATATAACCAATAGCTCTTAAATAATAACATTTGAATTTAGACATCTAACAAAATATGGTATTCATTCCCTTTGATAAGAGATTAATATTAAAGGGTATGAGATGATTGATATTCTCTTTGCTCATTCCCTATATTGTATGGGGTATATAAAACTCTCATTTCTGATTTTGTAAGTAAACACATTATTTAAAGGAAAATGGAGTCACTCTTCACTTTCCCTTTCCCTTTGGAGCTAAAGTAAACATGTCCTCAGTTTCAATTGTTCATCAATCCTTCCAACTCATCCTACTCGCACACAAGGAATTCCATATAATCATCTAAACTCTACACGCTCCATATTTCCTATCCTTTCCAATCTATCCATTTATATGAATTCTCTTTCCTTGCTACCAAATTCATTATTTCACAGTTTATACATTACATCTCCCTTTACAATATAACATGACAGTTGTTAAGAAAACTAACAATAATTTTTTTTAACGACCCATGATCTGTATCACATATAACTTCGTAATATGTACTATATAAATTGTGCATATAAAAATCCTTGTTAATGAAGTTTCGAAGAAATGAAGTAGAGTCAAGATTGTGCACTAACAAAATACACGCAAGTACTGAGTCAAATCTCTGCACGTTTTTTTATAATATGTATATATAAATGTATATGTACGTCATATCTCAACTTAATTTATAAACATATCAAGCAGTGCTAATTGACTAATATAATTTGACCCAGAAAGGGTAAATATTATATTTCAAGTTGCTTTAGAATTTTCTCCCTTCTATTTTTTTTTTTTGAAGTTAATCATCTCCCTTTAATTTGACTATATCGTAGGGGTATTTGACTCTCTCTTTAATTTGACTAGGTTATATTTCACTAGATAATATAAGGATATTTGACTATCTCTTTAATTTCTGTCTTTAGTTAACGTAGATGATCATGTACATTTTTTAGTTTTATTCGTCAACTTGAATTCATACCTACCACAAGCCGCATTTTCTACCCTGATTGCTAACTACCCCATTAATTGCCAAAAGACAAGCTTATCCCTAGAAAATATTTGTTATTACAACATTGCTTTGCTCTATTTATGCCTATAAAACCCCAAATAGGTCTGTCCATAAATTCATCACTCGTGCATTAGATAACTTAATCTTGCTACCTTTTCTTAAGCAGATTAAGAACACTAGTGATTATTTCTTACTGAAATTATGGCCAACATTCCAAGGTTAAAGCTGGGCTCAACCGACTTTGCAACCCCGGCTTTAGGCTTTGGAACAGCCTCACACCCTGCTCCTGGCCCTGAAATCACAAAAAGTGCTATCCTTGATGCAATCAAACTAGGGTACAGACACTTTGACACTGCAGCTATCTATCAAACAGAGAAGCCACTTGGTGAAGCAATATCCGAAGCTCTTTCCCTTGGACTCATCACATCACGAAGCGAGCTGTTTATCACTTCGAAGCTTTGGTGCACCGACGCCCACTACGACCGAGTCTTGCCTGCCATAAACAATACTCTGAAGTAAAAAAATAAAATAAAATAAAAAAAATCAAATTACTATATAAGAATTTAAGCACAATATTAATATTCAATTTCTCCCTATATTAGTATAAAAAACATTCTTTCATATTAACACATGTTATATGTAATAATTTTCTCCTGTGTCTAATTACATGCAGGAATCTTGGAACAGACTATCTTGATCTGTATCTTGTTCATTGGCCAGTGGCAATGAAGCCAGAAGCAACTTTTCCCATTAAGAAGGATGACCTTCTTCTTATGGACTTTAAGTCTGTTTGGGAAAGCATGGAAGAGTGCCAGAGACTAGGCCTCACAAAATCTATTGGTGTTAGTAATTTCTCTTGCAAAAAGCTTGAGACTCTACTTGCCACAGCAAAAATCCCTCCGGCAATCGTTCAGGTATTTCGTCTCTTCATGCCCAATTGTTTTTTTAGTTTATTAATTGAGATTAATCTTTGCAATGAAAATTGACTGTCTTCTTTATACCATAAATTTGATTTTGAAGGTTGAGCTAAACCCAGTTTGGCAGCAGAAAAAACTAAGAGAATTCTGCAAGCAAAAGGGAATATCAGTCGAGGCATATTCTCCTTTAGGAGGTGGTGGAAAAGGAGCTTCTTGGGTAACAAATAGAGTCACAAACAACGAGATTCTTCAAGAAATTGCAGATAGAAACGGGAAAAGTCTTGCCCAGGTAGACTTAATACATACTTAGTTAGCTCCTCTCATATTAAGAGTTTAAATAAATCCTTAAAAAAAAAAGATGCCGAATTGACTTCCTCATGATATGCTTTATAATTTTTTTGCATGTGAAGATTTGTCTTCGGTGGCTTTATGAACAAGGAGTAAGTTTCGTTCCCAAAAGCTTCAACCCGGATAGGATGAAACAAAATATGGACATATTTGATTGGAAACTAAGCTGGGAAGATTTGAAGAAGATAAACCAAATTTCACAACAAAAAGGGAATTCTGCATCTATTTTCGTCTCAGAGTTAGGCCCTTACAAGACTACTGAAGAGTTTTGGGATGGAGAAATTTAATCAAGTAAAGAAGAAGAAGAAGAAGAAGAAAAAGAAACAAATAGTGTAAGAACGTCAGCTAATTGAACAGTTCGATATTTTATGTATATGTCGGTGTCGAATAAATAAAAAGTTTACGACACTGGCAAAAATAAATTAATAAAGAGTTTACGGATAGACAAAACATAGTAAATTGTATTTTGTTTTGTTTTTTTTTTTTGTTTTTCTTAAGAACTTGTATTGGATACATGTCATATGTTTGATCTTTAAATAAGAGAAATGTTTGTTGCGATACTTACAAATTTACCATGGTTATTTTTGTTAGTGACTTAGACTCTCCAATTTTAGCGTGAAAATATGCAAAACAAAAAATAAATAAAAATAAACACAAAATTTATAATGGTTTACCCTTAATATAAGAGCTATGTTCATTTTTACTTGCTATAATAATTCACTATAATGATAAAAAAGTTTACAAAATAAAATTGCATACATTCTCTCTAATTAGTTTTTTCTCTAATCTCTCTCAATTTGTTGAGTTATATAAATAAGTCTTATAATGTCTTATTTATAGGTTCACAAAAAAGAGGAAACAAAAAACCTAGAAAATACAACCTTCTCGCGTCAAGCTTCGACCCTGCGCGGCCAAACCCTTCATCTAGTGCTACCGTACATGTTTTTGCTTCGCTCTGAGTTGCTGCCTTAGCTACCACGGCCGCGCCATTTCCTGGCGCTATAGTGTGTGTCTACTGACTCCGCGCTTAGCTGTGCCTCTTTTGGGCGCCCTACCTTGACCTACTCGCGCGAGTGGCTGCACGTTTTTCAATCGTTGGAGTATGTATCCACTGCATAGGGGGTGATTATTCTTAAGGCTTAAGGCACTTCTTAACAATTTTTTTTTTACTTGAATTAAAACATTTTTGACATTTGGTTGGTTAATTGACATTGGTTTTGGTTGTTGTTGTTGTTGTTGGTGGCGGCGGCGGCTATTATTATATCATCTCTCCTTTTTTATCATTTATTTTTGACCCACAGTTGATGTATACTTGTGTTGTCATTATTATGGTGGTTGTCATTTGCAATTTGTCGTCGTTTTTGTTTGAATTTCTTTTTTATGGTGACTGTCGTTGGTTTTATTTTTATTTTATTTTATTATTTTTTTTGTCTCGTTCGTTGATATCTTTCCTCTTGGACTTCGTAGCGTCTTCATATCGAGGTCTCCTTTTTTTACTGTTCAATGGTGAGTCATGAAGAATGAATTTTTTTTGGAACTTAACAATTTCTCCTTTACGGGGTGGAGGCAAAGGAGCATTTTGTGTAACAAATAGAGTCACAAACAATGAGGTTATCCAAGAAATTGCTGACAGAACGGGAAAAGTCTTGCTCGGGTAGACTTAATTCATACTTAATTAGCTCCTTTCATATTTAAAGTTAAAAATAAATTCTTGGAAAAGAGGATATAGAATTGACTTCCTCATATGCTCTATAATTTTTTTCATGTGAAGATTTGTCTTCGGTGGCTTTATGAGCAAAGAGTAAGTTTTGCCCGCAGGGGCTGGGGCGCCAGGATGATTGATAGCTCTACTGGTCTCTAACTTTGGTAAATTTTCTTTTTAACTTTGGTAAAAATCTGCTTTCTAACTTTGGTAAATTTGCTTTCCCTTTCTCTTGGTTTTCAATTCATCCTCTAGTCTTTTATGTGTGTGAATTTTTGGGAAGCGCATGATTTTTATATTCCTGTGAGTTCTCCCACATTGCTTGCTTTTGGATCTTTTTTTTTCTTTGACCAAGCTTTCTTATTACCGTTTAAACCCCTTGTTACAAGTTTTGTATAGTTATCTCCCACCTAATTTTCTTTTAGTTTCTTCTTTTTTCCCTCTCTCATTACAATTACTCAATCAAATCGTTGTTATTTCACTTGCAATGCTACCCCTTTTTGGCTTTAAAAAATAAGGTGAGAGAAAGAAAATTTAAAGAAAGTAAATATAAGGAGACAAAATCGTGCAGGGAGAATAGAGACAAGAAATAAGAAGCATTAGAGAGATAAGGGGAAGAGAGAAACGATGAACGAATTAGGCGATAAGAATTGAAAGAAAAATATAATAGAAAAAATGGGTAGATTAATCGGTGATCAAGAAATCAAAGTTAGAAAAAGACATAGATACCAATATTGAGAACCAATTAAATGTAATGAGAAGATAGAGAATGAAAAAAAGGAATTACATATTAAGAGACAGGAAATTAAGAAAATTTGGGATGAAAACAAGGACAAAGATAGATCAGAGCATGTAAGAATGTATCAAGAGAATGAGACTGAGAAAACTATTACAGAGTCGGAGAAAAAAAAAGTATAGAAACGGGAAAAAAGATAATAATATAAGAAAAAGAAAAATATTTTGAATTAATTTTTTTCACGAAACATATATATTTGTATTGGAGACTTTAGCTCTAATAGTCCTTTTTACATGTTAACTTTGTTTTTTTATTAATTTGTCGTTATTTTTCTAATAAGTTGTAAGTTTTAGTTTGTATTTTGTTATTGTTTGTTAAGTACTAAGTTGTAAATACCCACGTTAGCTATTGTATTAGAGACTTGATTTTTCATATAGAATAAGTGTTTTCTCTTCAATTGGAAGTTTTTTCCTCATGAGGTTTTTCTTTACGTGGATTTTAAAATAATCATCTGTCAAGTTACCGGAAAAATATGTTTTTCCTAATTCTGATGTGTCACATGTCAACTAATGAATTTTTATTTGTTTCTTTGAATTGATTAGGAGCGGGGGCGAAAAAGACGCAGCAAAAGGATCATAATTTATAGAAGACTAATTAGATAAAAAAAAAAAAAAGCAATTATAAAATTGACATTGGCATTGCTCTCGTAATATACAGTTAAATCAATTTCATCAAATTGTTGAAATTCTATCCAATCTCGTTAGAATCACAATTCCTATATTTTAAAGTCAACTAAACAAAATAATATATGCCTTTTTTTAATTTTAATTCCCCCAGTACTACAAATATTGATACATCACGATGAACCTAAGCAGTCCGCTTGCATTTCATTTTTTTTTTTTAATTTGTTGCTGTTTACTTAACGTGGTTTTCAATTGTTGTCGTTTTTAGGATGATTGTAATTTTTTTTATTATGATTTTCCTTAGCAAGTTTAAATTCCATCAGTTACAGGTGTGGAAATGATTTTTTTTTTTTTTGTATCGCAATTGATTAATAAAAAATACTAATATCTGTTAGAAGTTATTTTTTTCTACGAAAATTAGAAGTTAGAATTTAAAAGGGATGGTGATTGACTTGAAGGAAAAACTGTTAAACCTGAGAAAAGACTTTTCGGACGTGGAAGTCATCTCAAGGGAGGCTGTCTGCTTTTATTATTATTTTTTAACAATAACCTGTTCAAGGTATACCATACACGCAAGGAATTGATGCATATATTAATCTCAAAATATTTGTGACTTGTATATAAAAAATATTATCTACGTTTATTCTTAAAATAATGTTGGGTCAAATGGTGCTGAAGGTTAGAAGTACTTTCAAGCATGTGATAGTTTGGTTACCAATCTAATTTTATAAGCAAAATTTTAGGGGGAATCAAAGTAAAATCGAATTAACTCACCATTATACACCATTTCAAAGCCCTTAAATTATTAAGTATGGTGTGTTCTTTTTTTTCCCTCATAGTTTTCTTTAGAAGTCTTTTTTTTTTTCTTTTTGTTTTTCAAGGATAAGTAGGTGGAGATTTGAACTTAATATGTTTTAGGATTAAATTGTGAATTTACAACCATAAATAATGACAAATATTCCTTTCAACTCTTCCTATTCTTACCATGAAGAATTCGATAATATCCACACTCTACATGCTCCATACTTCTCATCCTCTTCAATTTATCCATCCATTTGACCAATTGCCCCCTTGTAAATCTACTTAAATCAATTCCATAATTAAACATGCAATTAATAGAAATAATAGATTTATTTTATATATGAAACATTTCGAAGTAAAGAATTTCTCTCTATCTTTTATTTTCAAAATTTCAAATTTAGTTGTGCTGGCGGAAATATTATTGAGGATACATCCCCAATCATTATTTCACTGGTTTATTCATTCCAACTTCTCTTTGCACCAGACAAACAACAGTTGTTAAGAAAACTTTCATTAATATTTTAATGACTCATGATCTGTATATCACTAACTAATTACGTAGTACACGTCTTAAAACCAGTGCCCCACATCATATAGAAAACCTTGGTAATGAAATTTCGACGAATAGAAGTAAAGTCAAGAGGCCCATGCAATAAAATACACCCTAAATAATGAAAGTCTTTGAACGTCATTTTTAAATATACATGCGCGCCAACAAATGTATAAAAAAGTGTCCGGTCAAGCATTTATAACATTTTTTGTCGGTCTATCGTAGTAATATTGTTTGTACATCCATTTGACACTCAATTTGTTTTAGTATTACACTCAATAAATGTAGTCTAACAGTTAAAATATTAAATAATATACCTAAACTGATTAAATGTTATTAGATAATACAAACAATGCAACAATGATAAATAAAAAATTGTTAAAAGTAACAGATGGGTAAAGATAACCAGATATTATGTATGAATAATATATACACAAACGTCATAACTCGTCTTAGTTTTGAAACTTATCAACTAATACTAATTAACTAGTACAATTTTCGCTTAAAAACAAAATTAATTTCAATTTACATTTGATTCCTTCCTCTTTAATTTGACTAGATCCTATGGGTATGTTTTTTTAGTTTAATTCATTGGTCAACTAGTTCATATCTACCTCGCAAGCTGCCTCCCGTTTGCCAAAAGACAACCGTATCCGTAGAAAATGCAGGTAATTACAACTTTACCTGCTCTACATATATGCCTATAAGACCATAACGGTCTATCCATACATTCATCACTAATCCACACAACACTAGGGATTACTTCTTACTGAAATTATGGCCAAAATTCCAAGGTTAAAGCTGGGCTTAACCGACTTTACAACTACAGCTTTAGCTTTGGAACAGCCTCACATCCTCCTCCGAGTCCTGAAGTCACAAAAGATACTATCCTTAATGCAATCAAGCTAGGGTACAGACACTTTGATACCGCGGCTATCTATCAGACAGAGAAGCCACTTGGTGAAGCAATGTCCTGTTGGGGAATTAGGCAACTCCTAATTCTAAGGATCGTAAGAACGAATAATTGCAGAAAATAAATAGGAGAAAAGACGAAAAAGAGACACCAAATTTTTATACAGGTTCGTCCAAATTTGAGACTACGTCTTGTTTCTGCCGCTTGCAGATTCCACTATGATGAAGGAGATTACAGATTACAAGAGAAGTTTCTCACACACTCTCAAATTGTGCTTACCAAAACTCCCTTCTATCTAGCACCCTGTGGGAATTTTTCTCTCTTAAGGATGAAGCTCTCAAGAATTATGCCTCACACAAAATAATGTCACTCTCAACGTCACACACATAACCCTAGCCACCTTATGTCTATTTATACCCAAAGGAAGAGAAAAATAACAACTAATGAGAAACGCTAATAGTTTCCCATTTTTAGGGCGTTTGAGTTCGACTCTGACTCAAAAATATCGAGCAACACAGTGCGTCAGCGCCGCGGCGCTCAAGACGAGCGCTGCAGCGCTCCCCTGCAGCGCCTAGGTGCCATACACCTGGAGCCTGGACGCCATTCACTTGGAGCCTAGGCTCTTTGTAGTTAGCGCCTAGGCGCTCTTCAACTGGTGCCTAGGCGCTCTTGTTCCAGCGCCTAGGTGCTCTTCAACTGGCGCCTAGGTGCTCTTGTTCCAACGCCGTGGCGCTTCCTTGCAGAGCCGCGACGCTGCCTCTCTACCTCACGAGCGCTGCGTTTCTCCTTTTTTTCTTTCTTTTTGCTCGAGTGTTGACTTGATGTGGCTCCATATTTGCAACATGTCCGAAGCTCTTTCCCTTGGACTCATCGCATCAAGAAGCGAGCTTTTCATCACTTAGAAGCTTTGGTGCACTGATGCTCATCACGACCGAGTCTTGCCTGCCTTAAAGGATACCCTAAGAAAGATATTCAAATTACTATACAAGAATTTTAAGAGCAATATTAAAATTCAATTTTTCTTTATATACGTATATTAACGCACGTTGTATGTATTAATTTTCTTCTATGTCAGGAATCTTAAGACAGACTATCTTGATCTTTATCTTGTTCATTGGCCAGTGGCAATGAAGCCAGAAACAACTTTTCCCATCAAGAAGGATGACCTTCTTCTTTTGGACTTTAAGTCTGTTTGGGAAAGCATGGAAGAGTGTCAGAGACTAGGCCTCACAAAATCTACTGGTGTTAGTAATTTTTCTTGCAAAAAGCTTGAGACTCTACTTGCCACAGCAAATTTTCTCCTTAAGGGGCGCTAGCAAAGGACCATGTTGGGTAACAAATAGAGTCGCAAACAATGAGGTACTCCAAGAAATTGATAATGCAAAACGGAAAAACTCATGCTCAGGTAGACTAATCTATACTTAATTAGCTCCTTTTATATTAAGAGTCAAAATAAATTCTTGAAAAAAGATATAGAATTCACTTCCTCATATACTCACCTTTTAATTTTTTATTTCTTTGGTGCGTGAAGATTTGTCTGCGGTGGCTTTACGAGCAAGGAGTAAGCTTCGTTCCGAAAAGCTTTAACCCGGATAGGATGAAACAAAATGTGGACATATTTGATTGGAATCTAAACTCGGAAGATTTGAAGAAGATAAACGAAATTCCACAACAAAAGGGGAATTCTTCATCTATTTTCGTCACAGAGTTAGGCCC
Source organism: Artocarpus heterophyllus (assembly GCA_025403435.1). Classification (NCBI taxonomy): domain Eukaryota; kingdom Viridiplantae; phylum Streptophyta; class Magnoliopsida; order Rosales; family Moraceae; genus Artocarpus; species Artocarpus heterophyllus. The sequence goes on along the minus strand of CM046346.1, from coordinate 1,647,463 downwards.
TTAAATAGACTGCTGAAGAGTTTTGGGATGGAGAATTTTAATCAAGTAAAGGAAGAAGAAAAGAAGAAGAACAAATAAATAAAGAGCAGCAGAACGTCAGCTAATTGAACGGTTGGATATTTTATGTGCATCTTGTGTCGAATAAATAATTAAGAGTTTACGTGTATGGATAATGGAATGGAATCGTCTAAGAGAATATTGTTTTTTCCTTTTATTCTCTTATATAAATTGCTTTAGTTAAGAGCATGTATTGAGTATATGTAACATGTTTGAAGCTTTGAATAAGAGAAAAGTTTATTATGATGTAGATCACATTGACAACCCTGTGTTTTACCTAAATTATAGTGGCACTTCCTAAACCAAAACTAAATACATTGACTCTCCTTGCATTTAACTATTAAATTTTTGTTTAAAATGATTAAAATATCATGTTTAATCTCAACCATTGATCTACAAAAATAGATTCTAACCATTAATTAAAAAAACCCCTAAATTCTCACCAGAGGCCCAAACAAACAAGGACCCAAACAACCACGTCCACTCACATCGTCGTCATGTTTGTTCACATCATTGCTCGCTCTACAACAACCACATTTGCCCCCCCTCTTCTCCCTATCGACCATCCATCCCACCCAGTTGCAAACTGCCACCGCCTGCCCCCTTCCCATCTTTCCCACGTTGTCACCCACCACCTCAGGCCCCAACTCAACCCACCCCATCGCCGCCCACGTCTCCCACGTCGTGGCACATCACCCAAGCCCTAGCCTAACCCAGCTATGTCAACCGCTTTTGGATCGTGCCCCTCTACCCTCTCCGACCTCCATCACTTGCCCCCCAACTAGCCATCGCAACCTTTTTTGATCACCCTCCCCACCCTATTATGGCACCCCTCACTGATGCCCCCCCACCCCGATGGCTTCCTAGATCCATAGAAAGAGAGAGAGGGAGAGAGACTAAGAGAGTTTTTGTGTGTTTTTGCGCTTTGTTGCTTTAATAATTTTAAACTTTTAAAGGTTTTTAATTTTTTAAAACATATTTTTTTAGTTTTTTATTTTTCTTATAATTTTTAAATTTTATGAAAAATAAAGAATTTGGTTAGATGATATAATGTTAGCTTTTGTGAGAAATGATTTTATATTTTATTCTATTTTAGTAGATGGAGAACATTCATAGCATCTTCGTGTGTTAGAAATATAATCCGTTCAATAATATTACAATTAAAAATAGATTTTTGAATAAAAAGATAAAAAAACTTATCTATAATTAGAGTGAAATTTATTATTTTAAGTTGGTAAAAACTAATTAAACTTTTTTTTTAATGTTAAGTAAGGGCAAAAGGACCATTTCTAACACCATAAATAATTGAAAATGTTTTTTGTTGGACACATGGGTATTCTTGGCATTTTAAACAACACTAACAGTCAAATCATGGTCAACTAATAAAGGGGGTCCCTTTAAATTTTTTTTAAAAAGTCAAAAGGTGTTAGTGTGATTACTTTTGGTGCAACAGGTATCACTATAATTTGGATCAAATACATGAAGTTTCCGTGTAATTTATTATTATTGGCTTTTAATTATATGAATTAAAACCTTTTTTTTTTTCATTTTATTGTTTACTTGCGGTGTTCTTTCTTTTTTTGCTAACATTTCTGGCTGTTGATTACTTGACTTGAAAAGTTTTTGCCATTTTATTGTTTACTTAATGGTTGTTTTTTTTTTTTTTTTTGGTTGTTGTTTATCTTTTGGCTGTCGTTTTATGATCTTTCTCTCTTTTTTGGAGCTGTTATTATACTTTCAGCCCATAGTTGCTGTTATTATATCTCAAGAATGATTATATGACAAACTATAAACCTCGTAGCAAAATTGTACTAGAAGAGTTACTTTCTGATCAGATCAGACCGCAACCGACAACTGTTGTCGAAGGACAAAATGAGGAGGCCACATCTTCCTATCAGAATGTCATACCACCTCGACGTAGTGGGAGGGTTGTGAGACCACCTGCTCGCTACAGGGAACTTGGAGAAGCAAATGTTGCTATCTCTGATAATGGTGAAGATGATCCATTCACATATCGTGATGCAATGGAAGGTTCTGAGAAGGAAAAATGGCTGGAGGCTATGAACCTTGAAATGGAGTCCATGTACTCCGATTCAGTCTGGGATCTTGTAGACCTACCTGAGGGGATAAAACCCATAGGGTGCAAATGGATTTACAAGAAGAAAAGAGGAGTGGATGGGAAAGTTGAGACTTTCAAAGCTAGGCTTGTGGCAAAGGGTTATACCCAAAAGGAGGGAGTTGACTATGAAGAAACTTTCTCGCCTGTAGCTATGCTTAAATCCATTCGGATTCTTTTATCCATTGCTGCTTGTCTTGATTATGAGATATGGCAAATGGATGTCAAGACTGCCTTTTTGAATTGCTA